>JARHVA010001656.1:2685000-3105000 GCA_037957365.1 Torreya grandis | reverse complement strand
GTTTACTATGTAATATCTAATAAATGCATCCTCTAAGTCATCATATCTGTGTAATGAACCAACAAGGAATAGATGAAATAAAAAAATTATGTGCTTCCCCCACTAATTTCTATTGTAATAACTTGAGTAGAATTAATGGGCTCACATGAGATGACAAAGCCTTATAAAAGGTCTGAAGGTGTATGAATGGATCTCCAATTCCATCAAAGTGAGACAATGATGGTATCTAGAAATGCTTAGGCAATTAAGCTTTTATGAATGTCTTCAGAATAGGGTTAACATGTAGATCATTGGCATCCATCCAAGACTTGTAAGATTTATTTTCAAAAGTATAGATATGTACTTGGTGTTGTAATTCACCAACTACATGCATCAAAGAGATGATCTCCTAGGATGGTACATTAATATCTTGAAGTGGTTAATTTAATTGTTAATTTTAACCATGGGAATGCTACATTTTGTAATGGGATCATAAAGATGGGGTGTGCTCACTTGAACATTGGGAGTAATGGTAATTTGGACCCTTAATAGAGGGATGTGGGCTACCATTCTCTTTAGGTGAAGAGTGAGAACTAGGTTCTACTATAGTGAGGGGTGGCTTGGGAGATTCATTGCTATCTTTGTGTTTTAGTGAATAACATGCTAATTTAGTAGAGGATGTGATATTATTATTATTATTATTATTATTGTTGTTGTTGTTGTTGTTGTTATTACTATTATTATTGTTATTAATATTAATATTATTATTATTATTATCATTATCATCATCATCATTATCATCATCATCATCATCATCATCATGTGCATTATTTGAAATAGAATTATGACTAAAATTAGGAGCAACATTTTTACATGCATTATATTTGAGAGGAGTGAGAGAAGAGGTAGAAGCATGAGATGGATTTTCTTCTTTGCTATATGCATGATAGTCATCATTATTCCATGAAAAATCAAAATATGATTTTTTTTCATTTGAGATAGTAGAATTTGAAGTATCATTTTTGTATTCACTTTCATTCTCATATTCATTTGCATGTTCAAAATCATAATCATTATCACTTCCATAATTGCTAAATATAGGTGTAAGAAAAGAATTTAATTCCTTTCTAATATCCAATAAGTTGTAATTTTAATTTAGAATATCATGTGTATCTATGATATCCATGGATAGATTGTATGCATTTTCTTCATTTACAATATGAGAAATAAGTGTAAGAGAGTTATCATTTGAACATTCTTTGGGTAAAGTAGAGTTGAGAGCATGAGATGCATCATTTAAACTATGATTTGGTAATTTTATTCTATTTCACTTATATTTTTTGTATTTTAAACATAGTAGAGAGAGAGAGAGAGAGAGAGAGAGAGAGAGAGAGAGAGAGAGAGAGAGAGAGAGAGAGAGAGAGAGAGAGAGAGAGAGAGAGGTTCACATGGAATAAAATTATCACCTATTAGAACTTCATTTGGAAGTACATGACTAATTTATTCCTTTTGAGTATTATGCATAGGAGAAACATGTGAGAAGTATTTTTCCCATTTATCAAAAGTATTGTCTTTAGAAGAAGGGACAAAGGAGATAAGTTTGAGAGGAGAAGATGCATCTAATTTTTATTCACTATCAATTTCATATGCATGATAATATTCTTCATTGAAAAAATAGTAATTATCTTAATTGTAAATAAAATCATTTTCCACCTTTTTAGCTAATGTGAAATTTTTCAAATTTGTCCACTCATTATCATAATTATGTAAAAAATTAAGAAATTTGTCTATGGGATGAGAGGGAAGAAGTGCCTTATTGGCCATTTTATTTCTTTCACTAGAACGAATATGAAGAAATGATATTAACAAAATAAATGCAATAATAACTACTAACATGTAAATTTTGATAATACTTGTGACTATCTAAACAATTTGCAAAAATTTTGAAATTAATTTCTAAAAATTGTAAAGATGAATGGTTTGAAGGTGGAGGACCTAGTTTAGGAATCTAGGGTTTTAAGATAGGGTTTTAGAATTTTTGAAATTTATGGCTATAATTTAAATTCTAAAAATATATTTGAACAAGATAATTGCACAAGAATTGATATCAAAAATTAGAAACTAGAAATTAAATTTTTTCACAAAATAACTACTCATGTAGGAATTTTGAAAATATTTTTAGCACACTAAACAAGTTTCAAAAAATTTAAAATTAATTTCTAAAATTTGTGAGGGAAATTTGGGGTTTGAGGACCTAATTTGAAAATCTAGGGTTTTAAATTTTTGAAAATTATGGCTATAATTTAAATTCTAAAAATATGTTTGAATAGAATAATTGCAAAAAAATTAATAAAAAAATCAAAAATTTGTAAAGTAATTTTTGCATAAAATATGAAGGAAAAACCCTACGGGTACCCAGGGTTTTAAATTTGTTCTAAGTAAGTCAAGTTTACCAAAAATTTTTCTTTAGAAATCTAGTGTTTAGATCCTAAATAATAAGGGTTTGGAATATAAGAAAAATATAATTTTATAGGGAAAAATATATATTTTAACTGATAAATATATAAGAGAAATAAAAATTAACTTATTTAGATTCATATTGAAATGAATGATTCTGAGGCTAGAAATGGAAGAGTAAGACTGAGACACTATCAAGAAGTTGAATCTGGTTTCTATTTTTTGATTAGATAGGAGCATCAAAAATAAGACACCCTAGTGTTTGGGGCTATAGTCCTTCTCAATTTTATTATCTTAGAGATCTAAACTTTATGGGTTTTATTTTTATGGTCAATATGAGCCTACGTACCAAATTTTAAGGGCTAAAATTCACTAGAGCTCATGGTAGATTGATTTTAATCTTTGATACCTATATCCATATATACACATGAAACTAATGAATACATAAAAAAGGGGGGGGGGGGAAATGGGTTAGGGGAAGAATGATCACTTAATCAAGAACCCTTGTTGTTCTAATTATGCCTACATTAACCCTCAATCTAGGGTCTCATATCTAATGTAGTTCTCCCTTAGGGAACGAGCACAATCAATGTGCATGACAGATGCAAGAATGAATTTTGCCTAGGCCCCTCCTTGATGAAGCATGCGAGTCTATGTGTGATGAAAAATTCTAAGCTATACCATTGACTACTTTTTTATTATGTAAAATGTGCCAAAGTAGTAAGTGCTAGATATAAAATGCCTTGTGTAGTCTTTTATATAAGAGACTCATTATTTCAAATTTGGGAGCTTTATTCACATTTGGATAACATTGAAAAAATTATTAATGAATAAAATAAAATGGGTAAGACTCATATTATGGGATAAAATAACCATTGGAATCAAAATTTCCCTTAGACAATAGCACCAGAAACTAGACACCTTAGGTTTTAACATTGTAATTTTATTAGTGCACTATTGTCTGGAGCGTCTCGGACCTACGGGGATGGAATAAACATGGAAAGATTAAATTGGGTCAGTAAGGGTTAAATATGGAAGGTTATTAATGATTAATAAAAGTCAAAATGGTGTTTATAAATAAGACCAAGGTAAATTAGATGAATAAACATGGCTAGATGTGAATAAGACTCATATTCTCTAGTCAGAGTCTCCAGTGAAAGGACTATGAAAATACATGATATTTGTGATTTATTAACCAATTTAGGGTATATAAAAATGGTGTTAAACATAAAAAATAATTTGTATTATAAAAACTTGAAAATTGATATGATGTACTTTGTAAAGTAAAATTTTGATGTTGGTTGATCGTTAAAATTGAATAAGAATTCAAGTTTAGATTTGGATTTGATTTATTTTTTATAACTAAACTAAAATGAGTATTCAAGTTCATATTTTTATTTGGATTTTTATGTTTGATTTATAAACTATGTAAGTTCATATTTTGATGTGTTTGATTGATTGGAAAACTTGAATAAGAATTTAAGCTTGTATATGATTGATTAAAGATTGGTAAACTTGAATAATCATTCAAGTTTAGATTCAATTGATTGATGATTGGAAAAAATTAATAAGCATTTAATTTTAGATTTGATTGATTGATGATTGGATTGGTTCAATGGAAATTAAAACTTGGATTTAGATTGATTTTGTTATTAATAGGTGAGCTTGATATACATTCAAGCTCAGATTTGGATTGATTAATGAGTGTGAATTTAAATTTGCACTCAAGCTTGGATTTATATTGGAACTTTGGTTAACCAAATTATTAATTTTATTATTATATTGGAGGTTTTAAATATCTTTGTTTAATTTATGGGAATTGGATTCCATAGAAAACCTAAGGCTTTCTCGAGATGATTCTTAGTTGAGAATAGATTTTCCTTTATTTTTTGAGACATGTGGACTAAAATTGGATGAACTAATGATAACCTTGTTTTCTTATATATCTAATTGTGATGTATTCTGATCTTGGATAGGTGATAAGGACTCTCTTATATCAAGTTAGTGGTTTAGTTTCTTAACATCAAAATATGATGGAAGATTTTACCCTAGACTTACGGCTTAGAGTAAAAATTCATTCTTGTTGGATAAGATGTATTGAGTGATGGGGAAGGAGGTAAGATGGTAATAGGGATAAATTAATTTTGATAATGTTCTTATTATTATTTTTTGTCATGGGTTTTATGTATTTTACATGTTTTCCTTGATTTTATTGACTACCAAAGTGAAAGGGTTTATTGCCAAAAAGATATCTCCTCAACCTAGGATAGTTCAACATAGTCATTTGCCTTATGATAGGCAACATTGCTAAGAGAAAGGTGTTGAATAATAATTAAAAATATAGATAGTTGACTCTAAAAAATTGAAAGACGAAAATTAATAAAAGAAAATTGATTCATAATAAGGTAGTTTGAGGATTTTTTTTATTTGATTAGGTAAAAAGATTTGGTTTTATAGGGATCCAACAACCTCAAAGTCAAAGTAATACAAATTGGAACCAAAATAAAAAGACAAAATACACATGGGATGATAAATATATAATTAATTCAACTAGTAATAATAAAAATATCACAATAAGAATGACATGAGATGGAAAACTGAAGTGAAAATAGGAGATAACTAGGTAGATTCAAAAATTTCCTTAGAGTTTGCATGGTACTTTGGGGTAGATCCTTTCATTTCCTCAGTATTGTCCTTTAGTAGGTCCATTATTAATTTAACCAAGTAAATTTATTATATCCTTATATTATACCATTCATATTTTGCTTTTATGGTGTTTTAGTTACCCTCATCTTCATAAATTTCCTAAGTGTCTTAAGGAACTTTCAGATTAGTTTTAGTGTTGGTAGATTTTTTATTTAGGGAGTTTTATTCCTCCTTTTTAATGGTGAAATTTAAATTAATATTATCATTTTATACCTTCATGTAATTAAATTAATTTATGATACTCACCATATCCCTAACCATTTCCATCACCTTCTCCTCAAATACTCAAACCTTCATTTTATGTTTTTAGTCTAGATATTACAAGTCATAGATTTCCTTACCTTTGGTACCATCCTTATACCCATAGTAAATGGTGATGTTTTTAGGTATTTTACCCCTATGGTTAGTGTTTATAATAACATTTATTATATTTTGTACTTTAGGGTGATTTGAAAAGGTGGGTGATGGTAGAAGGAGAGTAGGGTTGTGTATTTTCAGCGGTGTGGGTTGTCTCCTCCTTTTCTAAGAACCCACAATCCTCATATAAAAATATTCCATAGGGGTGGAATAAATTATTTTTCCTATAAAATATTAAACTTTTTAAAAATTGGATAAATATCATTCCTTGGTGAATTATATCATTATCATGGCTAATTTAATAGGCCAGGGTGATACTCTCTAAGGATTTCAAGAGGTAGAATGGTAGACTAATATTTTAACCAAAAAAATGAGGAAATAATTACATAATATTAGGGTAAAATTAACTTCAATATTAATTTATTTTATTATTTGTATAAAAATATCTATCCACCAACAAGGTAGATTATACCTATGAAATCCTTTCTTCTCTATCTTTAGGACTATGTCAGTAGTTTGCATTTTTAATTTAGGATTTTTTTTTAAAGATTTAGATTATGAATTTATTTATTAGTTTATGTTGGTTCCAAATTGTGCATATCTTTCAATTATCTTTGCACACTTTAAGAAAATGGAAAACAAAGATGGAAAACCCACTAGAATGTTATTGTAGTTAGGGGAGAGTTTGGAATCTAGACTAGATTGGATGTAGAAAATAAGTGAGAGTTACTTACAGAGACTATGGTCAGTTCCATACTACTTTTTTCTCTAGCTAAAGCAAGGTGAGAGGACCTATGGGGTATCTTTTTCACATGGAGATATTTTGCAAATCGGTCTTTATGGGGATTATCAACATAAAGAGACATAAATCTGACTAGAACACAACCAAACTCACTGATTCCACTTGGGAAGGGTTGTCACATGTAATGGTAAAATGTTTTAGGACACAAATAATCTAATAAGGATATATTTTAAAGTTATTTCAAACTTTACTTGAAAGGATCTTCAACAACATAGGGATTGAAACAAAGATTGCAATGTTGGGCTTCAAATGACAAAATGTAGACACATGTTAAATATACAATGTTTATGCATTTTATAGAAAATAGCACTTATAGTGTGCAACAGGGTGTATTATTTGTATGGTAGGATAGCGTAGGACAATTTTATAGTTATAAAAATGAGAGAGTGGTGTGATGGAGGTATTCAATAAGTAGGGATTCTTTTGACATTCATGACATCATTTTTTGTAGAAATACAAAAAAACTTAAATGCAAGCTAATGGAACTACTAGAGTGATTTGCCTTTTCCTATTGAATCCATAAACCTAGGGTGCCCTAACAAGTATTTAGCAACATATTCTAAAATAAAATGTATAAATGGATTTATAATCCAAATCTAAACCTAAGATGACAACCGATAATGAGTATAAAATAAGATATCTGATCAACAACATTTGAAAGAAATATTACTACACTTCATCAATATAAAATAGAAAAGAACCACAAGAACTTTCATTAAATTTACAAGAAAATATTACAAATATTAGTGTTTCAAAATGTTTCCATGGGGATAAGCATGGTGGATTTACTCCATGTTGGACATGAGAGACATATAGAGATGCTCTCAGATTTTTCTAATGACTATATAGCTACAATCACCCTAGAAAGAGAGACAAAATCCACATAATAGTGATCCCAAAATGTGGAAGAGCCTATACTAAGGAATTCATAAACCAACACAATGTCCAGCCAACCTCTCAAATGAAAGGCAAGCATTTTATTTATACATTTTTTACCCTTCTTAATTTTAGAACTACGGGTTACAATTTGAAAATTTTTAGAATAAACCTTTAAGTCTACCAAGATACTTTCAGTTAGAATATACCCTTTGCCATGCTTGAGATCCTCATCTAGTTGAAAGAAAATAATCATTGTTGCAACTACCTTTGCAAGGAATGATGAAGATGCTAATGAATTCATGATCTAGATAGTGAACTTCATAGGTGAGGCCTGAATAACTATTTGCCGTCATATGCAACCACCTGTAGATGCTCTTGACTACTCACCTACATAGATGGAGGAAAAAAATCATTTCAAGAGCCAATTTTTTTTTGTCCTCATGTGTAACTATCTAGAATTTCTCTCTTATTAATCAATTGTAAACCATGAAAACTTTCAAACATAAATTCTCTTCTTTTTGCACACTAAGAAAATCCCATTACCTTATGATTATTATAATTAGAAAGCTCCAACTGTGATGAAAATAGAAAAAATCCTTGACCATTAAGAAAATATACTTTAAAATGGAAGTTAGATGTTCTTCTTTGTTTGAATCATTGCCACGTCTGTGAAAGAATCACTAATTTCTAGTTTTTAAACCAAAACTTTCCACATAATGACATTTAGCATGCCACATCAGATCCAACTAGGCATTTTTGGGGCCCAAGAGTGACTAAGTCAATTGATTGGCTCTAAACTAGACACTTTTCACTTTCTCATGCAATCCAAGTCCTTTGAAAATCCCACCTCAGCTTGCATCATTGGATCATCTTTGCCCTAGAAAATGAGCCATATATATTGCATGAGATGCTAGAGTTCTAATTTTTTTAACATAACTGTGACACTTGTCATTTCTACATTTTCTCATAGGGACCTTGACTTTTCAGCATTAGCTACACACCATTATATCTAGTTGGGATGATGAAACACATTCTATTGGATTATGATTTGAGGGCTAGAGCATCATTAGATATTACCTATTCTTGGCCCTAAAGATGTTCCACTTGGAATCATTATAGGCTTCTTATGCACCTTTTACTATCCATATTTGATTATGCATCATTATATTATAATGTTCATGTCAACATGCAACATTGGATCTACCTCCATTTGAACTCAAATGACTATTTAATGGGCCCTAAAATTGATGCTTACATGGCTATCTTAGAGTATTTAAATCCCAATGGCTACTATGTATAACTTAAAATTGTTGTTTTTACACCTATGGAAAGACATCCATAAGACTATCATATGTCTAATTCAAATATTTCTTTAGGGACTTTGTTTCATGGCAATTTGGTATGGGTCTTTATCTTTGGCATTCATGCTTTCATTGGCCCTTTGGTCTTCAAAAGAATTTTTTTGGGCCTTTTATCTTTGACTTCTTCCATATTTGGCACAATTTATCTACAAAAATCCTTTTAAGCATTCTATCAAGACGATTTTCTTAGATAAAATGTGTGAGACAATTTCCTTGAAGGATTTTAACTTCACACTTTTCCCACAAAAATTGAGCTTTATCAAAAAAATTGCATAGGCAAGATGCCCAAAATATTTTGGCCTTAAGATTTTTGCCTTCATTAGAACAATTGTTTTGGACATTTTTTCTAAAATAAATTTATTAAAGAAATTGATCTTTTGCACTTTTTCTAAAAAAATTGAGACTTACCTCTTTTGTCTTCATCAAGATAATTATTTCAGACATTTTATCCAAAATAATTTCCTCATAGAAATTAAACTTCACATGTTTTTTGAAGAATTTGAACTTAACACTTTTCCTAAAGAAACATAATTCTTTTAGACTTTTTGCATAGGCAAAATGCCTAAAGGAAATAGGACTTCTACTCCATAACAACTTTGTTGAAAGTACCCTTCATGATTTTGAACATAACCTTTGGGAATTTTTTCAAGGGTACATGCCCTATAGAATTTATCTTCAGCCTTTTCAAATGGTCCTTTATATCTCTTGAAATGACCTTTTGAACTTTTTTAAGGTGCCCTTCAAGAATTTTTCAAGGGAAAATTGCCTAAAAGAATTGATCCTTTGGGGATTTGGTATAGGCAAAATGACCCTTGTGAAATTTCCCTTTAAAAAAATTATAAGCAAAAGATGCATGAAGGAAATGAATCTTTGAAGATTTTTGAAGGGAAAAATGACCAGTTAAATTTTTTTAGACACTTTGGCTGAAATAACTAAATCCTTACAATTTACCCAAAATAAAAGAAATAGCCCTTCAGGATTTTTATGCAAAGAAAAATCCTGAAAGAATATGACCTTTAAATAATTTATGTGAACACATTTTCCAAGAGACTATAAGGGTTTCTTACTAATTAAAGACCAAATTAACATAAGGAAATACTTGATGCAAAGTGACCAAAGGAAACACACTAACTAAAAAGCAAGTTAAATCACCCAACCACTTAAAAATGAACTTGACCTTTCAAAATAACACATTGAAACAATAATATGGGTAATAAATTAGACATTGATACTTAGCTCATGGTAGATGTAGGCATTTTAAATTGATAAGGGCCCAATTGATTATGTTAAATTTTGGGCACTAGCATTGGCTCTCACCTAGGGATGCATACCCCACATGGGTGTGAAAATAACCTCAAACATAAGAACAAGTGCCAATCCATTGGGTCATGGAGTCAAGACTTAGAATTTTTTAACAAACACTCTTGAAGGCCCAGTAAAACAAGGCAAACATAAAAAAAATAGATTAGGAGGATCTAAAATGAACACATGATAGAAACATAAAAGGAGACTATATAAACAAGGCCCAAAGTAGAGGGGAAACAAATAAATAGAAAGACAAATCAATAAAACATTATTTAATATGTACATTGTCTAGACTCGATTGAGGAAATGCTTTTGTTTCTTGCCATTATTTAGAAGCTCTAAAATTCTACCATCCCTTATTTTCTTGAACTTTTGTAGCAACTTGGTGGCCAAGATGAAGTAATCTCATTTTTGCACATGCTTGAAGGTACTATTGCTAGGATATAATAGGATGACACATTGAATAAAATCTTCTCTTCATTGTCTCAAGTCTAGATAAGACCAAACCAAAATATCCCAGTACTTTTTCAATAGCTATAAATAAGCTTGTTTCCTAGCTAAAACTAGGTGATACCAAATAAGAGTGCCTCAGGATCAATAATGTCATTTTTGCACTCAAAGTACTAATTGAAAGGGGTTTGGATATGTTCTTATTCAGGGGCATAGGAGAATATCCCATATTCATCGAATGACATCTTCCAAATAACATCTTCATTTTCAAACCTAGTATCAAGAACAACTATTTGATCAATAATGTCCATACTCCCAATAGAATCACCCAATCCTACACCCATGTCTAGTACTTCTACTAGAACACACTCTAGATCTTTAGTTGCACAATTATTGGGTAACTCATATAAATATGTTATACTATATTTTTTCACTTGTATTTTTACCCTTTGAGGATATGTCTCATCTCTCCTCATCCAAGTGGCACAGTTGAAATACCTCTAGGTTATGGGTAGCCTAAGAATGAGTTGAATCTCTAGTTAGGGATAGCTCCCTTGATGTACTAATTTTAGATCACTAATACACCTATTATTTTAAGAAAAAGGGAGAAAAAAATTAAATTAAACTATCTTAAAGGCATTGATACACCTAATTAATTGATGACTACCAACCAACTACATGTCACACATGAAACCAAGAGACTAACTAGGCATACACTTCTCTAATCTGAATTTTCTCACATCAATATTTCATTATAAGGTTTTGATGAATGTCTAAGATAGGAGGAATAGACAAGAGGCCTATAATGGCACTAATTAATATAATAACTCACTTAACCTTGACACTTCATAGATAACTTCACATGACCTATAATAAGAAGCTTTCAAAATACAAATAGGTGAGAGAATGAGACAAAAATGCTAAGGAAACAAAAATCATCACTAAGAAAGATCAATCATTAAATTGAACACACTATGAAAAGTCATATAAGAATTAAAATCAATATTATTTATTGATCCATGGTATGTAAATGAGTATTACTTCACCATACTCAAGTGGATCATATTTTACAAAGGCCAAAATGGCTAGTTCTGATAGAACTTGAGAGAGAGAAGAGAAGAAAGAATTCCAAGGGTCATAATAATAAGTGTCAATCTAAGAAAAGGATTTAACTGTGTATTATAAGATAATGTTAAACTTATCAATTAAATTCAATAAGCATAAGTGTCAATCCAAGGCATGAAACTCTTGAAATGCATCATGAAATTCCTTTTATTGGCTTAGAAAAATATCTTCACAATTCACCCCTATTGGAGCATCCCAAAACTTACTAAGGATATGTATAATTATTATAATGAGTGGGAAGGGTTTCACACATTCTTCTCCATGCATTGGTTGCATTCCTAATCATTTAAAATCTTTTGGAAGTGAGCCATCACTACTTGTAGTCAAAGAAACCTCATTTTTAGTCACCCCTTACATTTGGCCTAAAAAATGGATTAATTTTCTCATTAAAATCCATAAAAGGATATTTATGACACTTTTAAATACCTTTCATTCTGTTATATTTCTTAGGTACACCTTAATAGTCTCCCACTTGAAGTTTTCACACTTCTCACCATATTGCTCATTTTGCCAGCTTTGACTGGTTGAGATGAAGCTATTGGTATACAAAATTATGAGTTATTATGAATAATTAAATGACAATAATAAGTTATAATAAGTCTCTATATTATTTCTAAAGTATATTTCATCCCTTGAAAGTCACTATAAATATTGGACAATACACAAAATAGTCAAAAATACACTATTTTGTACTTCATCCATATAATTCCATATATTCCAAAAGGATGGGAAGGATATTGAGATATTAACATAAAATATACATTCATTATTTTTGGAAAACTATTCCATTTGGTGCACTAACTACTCCATCATCTCAAACTGGTCACTAGTAAGTGTTTTGGTGAGTTTAGGTCTATTTTACACTATTAGCCATTGTTCATAATGATTTGATGTTCAAATATCAAATAAATGACACAAAAATATTTTTTAGGACCCTATATAACTTATATTATCTCCTATAGTATCCATGTAGAGTGTCAAATGGGTTGCGAGCTTCCAACTTTGCCCACTCAATCTCTTTTCTTCATTCCATATAGGCTTGAATTGGTCTTAAGTCAAAATAGAGTTTCATGTGATCTCCCATACATTTTTAAATCTTGTATACATCTGATATATACTCTTAAACATATTCCATATCATTTTATTTATCACCTAAGGTTATAAATTAAGTTGACCTTGCATTTGGCTTTAGGCCTAAAACATGATTGATAGACATGTTTCCATACTTAGAAACCTAGAGTATCCTATTGAGCTTCCCCTTCCTATCTAAGGTTTATCATGTTTTACTAGGTGTGTTCCAAATCCATACACCTCATTATAATTTTAACCAGCCTTTATCTCACCTTATCACCTCCCTTCTTCAAAACCTACCAATTTGTGCTCTAGGGGAGTACCCTCTATCTGAGACAAAATAGAGGGTATTTACCCTATTCCCTTGGATAAATTAATTATTTTATGGGATTATTCAATCCATATATATTATTTTTATAAAACCTATTCCATTTATCAAGTCATATGAACTTTAAAAATCTTTAAAACCCAAGACAATATGTTAGGAAAAGATTATGTGTACACTTCTACCATGTGGACTATGTGATGCACTTGAAAAGGGTTTTTTATGATCTACTTCCTTGATAGGGCTTATCATGATATGTATATTTCATTTTCCAAACCATTACAATCACTTATTCATCAAAAACCTTTCTAAAATCCCTCATGTCATGTCCTTCACTTGATTGATCAATATACTTGACTGTATTTCCTGTTTAGGTAAGGCACTTATAGGTGCACTTTGCATGAATTAAAATTTTGAAACATTGAAATAGAAATTTTAAGACATTCAAATATAATTGTAAAAGTATTTTTACCTATTAATTTTATACTTGGGCCATATCCATATCAATAACCCAAGCCCCTTGCTCTTTACCCCTCACAACCAACTATTGTTGACTGTGTAGGGTCCTCTAGGTGGCTTTTACTCTTGAAACATTTGTCATGTAATCCATATAAACCATATGACATCATAAGATTTTTTTTTATCTGATATGTATCTAAATATTCATATGTTTCCATTTTTAATCTCTTATTATGAATTTTTAGGACTTCACAGTCCATTGTATATCAACATCTCAGGTGAGAGACAATTATAGGTGTGGATGGGACTCAAAACACATAATTCTAAACTTCCCTCCAAACATTATTTAATGAATATAGATTAAAAATATGATCATAAAATCAATGTTTTCATCCTATATGGATACATTCCTTATTCATAATTTTGGGTATGAAGGGCTTTTGATGTTCAAAACTGTAGATCTCACTGTCTAAGTTTAGTGGCCAAAGGACAACTTTGGGCCTCCCAAAAACCAATTTCCACTAATCATTTTCACTTAAAATTTCATATATTCCTTCTAATATGTGGATAATATAATACAATCAAATTAAGATGCACCAAAATTTTTAATAACTGAGACATAAGATCTCTATGAAAAGACAAGGTGCTTTATTTTATGCTTTTAGGGAAAAGGTCCTTGAATACATTCATTGCCTTAAAGACATAAAATTCTAGGTTTATTTTCCCATATTGTACCTTCAAATGTATCTTCCATGATTTATAATTCACTCTTAAGACTTAAATAATGTTTTATCTTTTCCAAATTCCTCCATCAAGTATCCTCAATACTCTATTAACACCACTTGTAGGTGGACATTGTCATGTACAAGCATTAGACGAACCTTCAAGTAGTATACATGGTTTATGGGTTTCAATGATGTTTTTAAATTTTCCAAAAGATAAAAATATACATTTCTCACTATCAAAAACCTTTCTCATCTTAGACACTCATTTTTAACATGATTTTCTCCATGAAAGAACCATTTGTAAATGAGCATTTTCATGTATGTAGGCAGTAAGTATGCAAATGGATAGTGTGTATAATTTTGACCTTAAATGGGTTCCATATATATATATATATATATATATATATATATATATATCCATTGTATCATTCAAACTTTAAAATATTTGAAATAAATTCCGATTCTTCCTTTTCAACATGATTGGTCCTCATGATATACCTATAGGTGTATGTTAATGGTAGAAGACTATGTGAGTGACTGTCACAGTCTGTATTATAAAAAGTGAAAGGATTTAATTGATTATTACTACAAATATAATTAATTTAACTTTTAAATACCATATTCATAGCTCCATGTATGTGTTAAAATCCTTAAACCAACTCACTTAGTTGATTGTGCATGACAATCATGGAGCCAACTAACTACATGGTACTTGTGACTGCAATTCCATGAAGATTGATTTGGAGAAATATATTTAAATGTGAGGGGAAAAATATGGAATTTGAAACATGTTAAATAAATTATCACAAACCTATGAATTCACTACCAAAGCATAAATATTCTATAGATAGTGTAAACTTGTCTACAACACAAAAAAGTGTCTTCACTTGTAACCTAAGATACTTAGCTTATCCAAACACCTTAAAATGTGAAAACAAGCATGGGGATAATTATAAGAGAGATCCAAAATCATATAAAATCAAAATTATTAGTTGGACTGCATGGAATTCTCTAAATCAAAGCAAAACCTATAGGGTGTACATATTGGCAAACAAATTAGATAGGCCAAATTCATGAGAATGGTTAATAAAACACATGGCACAATTCATCTAATAAAAATGGGATTTGATTGAGTGTATAAGATAATATTGGGATAATTTTTATTGTAACCTCTCCTACTGGACATACTAAGCACAAACTTGCTAACTGGTTTTGTGTGCATGGTGGAGTGATAGGAGAGTAAAATGGTTTTTTGACCTTTTTTATCACTTATAAATATTTTTTTGTGATGATATGAGTCTAAGTAAGATTAATAAATATTATATTACCTTCTCCAATGTGTCACCCTCCCTCATGGGTCATATAAGTTCCAAACTCCTCTTTTTTCAATTGATTTCTTGATTTTTAATTAGATAACCTACAAATTTTAGATGGGACTGACATTCCTAATATGGAGTATAACTTCTTGGATGTTTTAAATCAAACTAAGACACTCAGACACCTTGAAAACCATGCCACTTGCATTTATGACCCCTAAATAAATATTAAGTGACTCAAAATGACATATAGGCTAATCAAACCATGTCTAAGGCTAACAAAGCATTAAATTACATCAAATAGACTATAACATACCCTATGAAAAAATATTAGACCCATAAAACATGTAAAGATAAATTTTTTTACCTATAAGGGTCTCAATTTGACATATAGGGTTAAATTTGGTCAACAAATTGGTGACTCATAGGGGTAACTTGTCTACTATGCTAAAGAGCAGTAGCCTTATCCTATCGATGGGCTTAGGGAGTCATATAAAGTCTAAAACAAAAAAATAAGGCCTAAAACTTGACAACAAATATTTGATCAAGACATGAGAACTAATTACCTCAACCACAAAAAATAAAGGACACACACAAAGTAAAGCAAACACACTAACAAGACACACACACGACCTCAAAGAACTTAGGGAAGATAGAAAAAAAACAAATATGTAAAACTAGCAATTAAGCATACTTCCCTTCTAGGATCAAAAACAAAGTTCCTTAAATCTTCATCTTTATGAGATGAATCATAGTACCAAGCATGTTTCTTCTTAGATTGGATGCTTGGTATATCAGACCTATTCTTTGTCACTTCACTTGATCTGATCTTAAGTAGATCATCCTTAAATAGGTCTCCAATGAAAATGCATTCCTCTTTAATTTGTACACATACCTCATACTACTACCCACTCTTCATATCATGATCAAATTGTATTTTCTTGGTAGGTATGACTTCAAGAGGAGTAATTTCTTGTTCCTTGGAAGATTGAGGCTAATATAAGCTTATTCTATCCTTCAAAAGTTGGTGTACTTTTCCCAATTGGTTGAGAGGATGATAACCCATCTTGATGATTTTAAATAGATCATCATGGGATGCATAAGCCTCTTAAAAGGATAAATCTTAAAATTTACTTCTTAAATGTATACTCACTCGATTGCCAAATATGCCTTTTATATTTTTGAATAGATCCTAACTTCTTTGAAGAGGAGTATAACCTAATCTAATGATTGCAAACAAGTCATCCCAAGGTTGATTAGAGACTTGTTCTTGCCCATCTATGATATCTTGGATAGTGATGAAATAACCAATGGTATGTCCTCTTCTCTAGAATTTAGAACCTCTTAAGGTCTCTCAAGTTGTATCTAAAATATTATAACCTAAGTTTTCTTCTCAAGGACTTCAAGATCCACAATTTATTTCTCGTTATTAGTGATGCTAATGCTAGGGATTTTGTAATTAGGTGACTTAGCCTAATGAGGCTGATAAGGAGTTGTGTTTTCTTTAAGTAAAATTTATGAATTTTTATCAACCAAATTCTCCTCTTTTGGTTCCCACACCATAGTTCCATCAAGGAAAAGGGTTATAGGGTGAGGATAAGATGAACTATTTTGGGGAGATGGAACATAGAACTCAACATAAGATTGAGAATGAATTATAGGGGATCCTTTTGGGAGTTTTTAAGGAAGGGTAGGAAAAACTTGGGATAAATTAGCTTTGTTTTATTTTTTCCATTTGGTAATCACTTCATTAAAATCTAATTCATCTTGAGAATTCTCTTGAGTAAGGTTATATGGGGTGTTTTTAGGCATAAGATCTTCTTTTGGCTCTAAACCTTCCATCACACCTTGACTTAATAATTTCATTATCAACTCTAACTTTTCAATTTTCTTGGCTTGTTTCTCTTATAAAAGTCTCTCTTCAAGTTGATAGGAATCTTCATGAGGATAAGGAGTACAATATGGCTAATATGGAAAACAACAGGTCTCTTGAGGAAGGGTGGGAGGGGCTTGCATAGGGTCAAGCTCTTTCTCAACTTCACACTCTTTATCTAGAATTTTATCCCCTTTATTTTCCCATGATTCCACTACCTTATTCCAAGTTAGGATGTTAGGATTAGGAGTCTCTTCTTGAGGCAGTGATGTAATTTGAGGAGTGGATGAAGTGTTTAAGAAAATTGGGATCTCCTTAGGCTTGCATTCTCCACCTTGTCTCCAACTTGGGATTTCATATCTAGAAGTTTCTTCTTGAGGTGGGGATGTAATGGGAGAGGGAAATGAGGGCTTATATTCCACTTTATTTTCTAGAAAGATGGACTGATTCATATACTTATTGGATAACTCAATCTACCTGTCAAGGTTTGCTTCTAAAACAAATTTTGTCCTTCTAACTCTCTCTTCCAGTTGATTGGGAAAAAGATGACTTTGATAAGTTTGATTGGGTTCATGAGTAGGGGTCAAGCAGAACTAATATAAATCTTTAGGAAGTGGATATGAGGGCTGATAGATTTAGTGAGGATAATCTTCATGAAATCTTAGATTATTTTCTAAAGATGAAATGAGGCCACTGACATCTAACATCTCACTTGTGAGCTTTTGCCAATTTTCTCTCTTAATAGGTTCCCACTCTCTTTTAAAAATATCTAATGTATCTCTCACATTATGAATGAGATTACTAGTAACATATTGACCATGCCCTCTTTGTGTGTCAAGATCTATCATGTACCTCTCATAGCCCAAGAGAGTTTTCTTGAAAGTTGAAATGGACTAATTTTAGAAGTGATTAGGTTGACTAGGAGGAACAAGATATTGATAAGGTTGGTTATAGGACTGATATAATTCATGACAAGGTTGATGAGGGTCATATTAGAGCTGGTAAGGATCATGAAAAGATGATAAGAATAATACAAAAGATGATAGGGAATGACATAATATTGAGATATCTCACCAACTTGTGTAAAATAATACTCAACACCAAAAATAGTCATAAAAATTCATTGGGAAGAAATAACACAAAGAAAAATTACCAATAATCTTCAAAAGGAAAACTTGGACTACTTGACTAGCTTATGTAACTTCAGAGGCACCATTGATGCTTGGAAAGATTCCTCCAAAAACTATTGTGTTGAAAGACAACACCAAAAAATATTTCAACTTCTTGGATAATGAGCCCCACCAAGCATGACAAAAATCACTATCACTTGGATTTGCATCCTTTGAGGAGATGTCTTAGCTCTCCTCATCCAAGTGGCATAATTAAAATAACTATAGGCTATAAGTACACTAAGAATGAGGTGAATCTCTAGATAGGGATAGCTCCCTTGATGTACCACTTTTAGATCACTACTAAAACTATGCTTGTAATAAAAAGGTAGAGAAAACTTAAAGTAAACTATCATAAAGGCATTGATACACCAAATTAATTGATGACTACCAACTAGATACATGTCACACATGAAACCAAGAGACTAACTAGGCATACACTTCTGTAATTTAAATCTTCTCACATCAATAACTCATTATGAGTTTGTGATGAATGTCTAGTCTAAGAGGACTAGAAAAGAGGCCTATAATGGGACTAATGAATAGATTAACTCACTCAACCTTAAAACTTCATAGAGAACTTCACATGACCTATAAGAAGAAGCTTTCAAAATATAGATAGGTAAGAGAATGAGATAATAATTCTAAGGAAAAAAAAATCATCACTAAGAATGATTGATGAATAGTCATAGAAGAGGTAAAACTAGTAGTATTTACTAATCCATGGTATGAAAAAGAGTATTGCTTTGCCATACTCAAGTGGATAATATTTTACAAAGAGAAAATGGTTAGTTATTATAGAACTTGAGAGAGAGAGGAGAAGAAAGAAGTCCAAGGGTCACAAGAATATGTGTCAACTTAATAAAATAAGTTACATGTGCATGATAAGATAATGTTAAATTGATCATGTAAAGTCAGGAAGTAAAAGTGTCAATCCAAGGCATGAAACTCTTGAAATGTGGCATGAAATTCCTTTTGTTGTCTTAGAAAAATATCTTCACAATTCACCCCTATTTGAGCATCCAAAAACTTACTAGGGATATTTATAATGATTGAAATGAGTGGGAATGGTTACATACATGTTCCTCCATTCATTGGATACATTCTTGATAATATAAAATCTTTAGAAGTGAGCCATCATTCCTTGTAGTTATAGAAACTCCCTTTTTAGTCACCCCTTACATTTGGCCTGAAAAATGGCTTTAGTTTCTCAATAAAATATATAAAATATGGGTGTATTACACTTATTAAGACCTTTCATGGCCTTATATTTCTCAAGTACACCTTAAATAGGCTCCCACTTGAAGTTTCCACACTTCTTACCATCTTGCTCACTTTACCAGCTTTGACTAGCTGAGATAAAGTTGTTGGTAGACACATTTAGGAATTTAAATGAATAATTAGGTGATAATAATGAGTTATAATAAGTATCTATCTTCCTACCTAAGTTTATTTCGTCCCTTGAAAGTCCTTATAACTTACATAATGCATAAAAAAGTAAAAAACACCCTATTTTGTACTCCATCCATACAATTATGTATAGTCTAAAAGGATGGAGAGGATACTAATATATTAACATATAACATATAATCATCATTCTATGAAAACTATTCCATTTTGGTGAACTAACTACTCCATCTTCTTAAACTAGTCATTAGCAAGGGTTTTGGTGAGTTTAAGCCTATTATACCCTCTTAGTCATTGTTCATAAGGATTTAACATTAAAATCTCAACTCAATGCCATAAAATGGTTTTTTATGACCCTATCTAACTTTTCCTATCTCCTTGATTCTCCGTGAAAAGTGTCAAAGGAGATGTGAGATTCCAACTTTGCCCATTCGAGCTCTTTTCTCCATTCCCTACATGCTTCAATTGGTCTTAAGTTAAAGTAAGGTTTCTTCTGATCTCCCCTATATTTTTATAGATTTTATAAATATTATATATCATTATAAATATGTTACATCTCATTATATTGATCACTTAAGGTTAGAAATTAAGTTGACCCTATATTTGGCTTTAGGCCTAAAACATGCTTAACAGACCTGTTTGCATATTTAGCAACCCAAACCATCTTGTTGAGATTCCCATTTTTTTAAAGGTTTATCATGTTTTAATAGGTGTGTTTCAACTCCACATAACTCATTTAAAGTTATGATAAACCTTTTTCTCACCTTATCACCTCCCTTAATCAAAATTTACCAATTTATGCTTTAGGGGAGTACCCTCTATCTGAAACAAAATAGAGGTTACGTACCCTATTCCATTAGAAATGTTACTTGTTTGAGGGGAATATTAAATACATATTTATTATATTTAAAAAACTTGGTCCATTTATCAGGTCATGTGACCTTCCAAAATCCTTAAAACCTAAGACAATCTATTCAGAAAAGACTATATGCATGCTTCTACCATGTGGATTGTGTGATGCACTTGAAAAGGGATTTTTATACTCCACTTATTTGATTGAGGTTTTCATGAGATGTAAATTCAATTTTCAAATCCATTACAATCACTTATTCATCACAACCCTTGTTAAAACCCCTCAAGTCATGTCCTTCACTTGATTGGTCAAGATACTTGATTATATTTCTTATTTAGGTGAGGTACTTGTAGTAGTACTTTACATGAATTAGACTTTTTAAACATTTAAATAGCTATTTTTATACTTTATAACATCATTTTAAAATTTTTTGGACTTATTAATTCCATAATTTAGCTATATTCATATCAAAAATCCACACCCCTTGCTCTCTACCCCTCATAACCAGCTATAGTTGACTGTGTAGGGTCCTATATGTGGCTTTTACTCTTGAAACCTATGTCATGTAATCGATAAGAACCATATGAAGTATTAAGAATATATATTTTTATCTTATATTTATTTACATATTCATATGTCTCTATGTTTAAGCTCTTACTATGTATATTTAGGACTTCACAGTCCACTGTATATCAACATCTCAAATGAGAGACAACTGTAGGTGTGGATGGGACTCAAAACATAGAATTCTAACCTTCTCTCCAAACATTCGTTGATGAGTCTAGATTATAACTATGATCATAAACTCAATTTTTCCATACTATATGGATAAATGTCTTATTCACAACTTTGGGTATGAATAGCTTTTGATGTTTATAACTATGGATCTCACTATCTGAGTTTAGTGGCCAAATGGCAACTTTGGGCATCCCAAAAACCAATTTCCACTAATCATTTTCCCTTCAAAATTTTCATAGTAATTATTATGTGTCAATAATAAAATATAATCACATTATTATGCATGAAATTTTTTTATGACCTGGTTATAATATCTATATGAAAAGGCTAGGTGCTTTGTTTCATGCTTTTAGGGAAAAGGTCCCTGAATACATTCATTTCTTTAATACACAAACTTATAGCTCTATTTTCCCATATGGTACCTTCAAACATATCTACCATGATTTTTACTTCACATTTATGACTTAATAAAGTTCTATCTTTTCCAAATTCCTCCATCAAGTTATAGACACTAATTTTATACACCTTTGTGTATTGATGTGATGCATCATTACGTTATTGTTTATTGAGTCCCCTATGAGTAATTATTTTAAATAATTAAATTTAATTTCCCATTTACCTTTATCACATAAGTTAATTAAATTTAATGTAAATAATAATTAACCCTTATTTACCTATGGTAATTAATTCTATTAATTACTATCTACCACCCCTTAACCATAAAATCCATAAAAAAAATTTAAAAAAATTACCTAGCCTGTCAAAACCCAGCCTAAAAGCCTACCCTTGTTAAAAATCCATGCAAACAACTTAGTTTTATACACATTAAGTTTGGCATATGGCTCAAAATAGCCTTATATAACATTTTACCAAATCAAGTGGATCAACATTGATCCTCCGTGATTGATGCCGATCGGTTAGGATTGACATCGATCCATAAATATTCAAACAACTTCCATTGCTTGGGAGGAACAAACTTGAAAGGAAGGAATCCATTTTCATCACAAAATTTTGTCCGAACTAGTCTTGAACCTATGTATAGACATTACTAGCACCTTACCACTTTGAAGAACACTTGATTGGTGACATTATTAGGTGATTTTTGGAGGCCATTTACATTTTTTTAGCATCTCTTTATTTGCACATTTTCAACCATCGATGGTCAATATCTTATCAAATTTATGTTTTATTTATCTTCTATAATCTTTGTGTTTTTATTTACATTCAGTTTTGATTGTTTTATCAATTTTATAGGCCATCATTATAGTATGTTTTATAGTTCAACACTTTTACATAGAATTGACATCGATTCATTTGAATTGATGTTGATCCTATAGGATCATCATCGATCCCTATCAAACTATAAAAATATCTTAAAACAATCTATTTTGCATCTTCAACATCTGTTAAATCTACATTTTAGTTTACTAAAATTTGTATTTTCATGTAGATGATCCTGCCCAAATTATTACATGATTATATTAGCATCTTTGATTCCTCAACCACTATTTTTCAATCAGAGTGGCATTGCATTTGACCTAGGACTTTGAATTGTGGATTTTATACGTAATTTTGAATACATTAATGAATAATTAGCTATAATCTAAGAGGATGTTGATGTAGCTATAGAATTTTGGGATGCTTATGATAATCACATAAATCATGTTATTGATTAATTATCTTTGGCATTGCCTATTTATATCTTATCCATATATATCTTTATAATTTGTTGTTTATTTATAAACTTGAATGTCAAACATGGGCTAACATCTATCTAAGAAAGTGTATCACTTTTTGGGACTAGTTTCTTCCTAGGAAACCCACTCATCTATCTATTAATCTAATTTTTGTTTAAGTATGGTGAATTGTAGGTCATTCCTCCGTAGCCAAATATGAGTTCTCACAAAATATTTATCAATGATGTGAAACCAAACTTCATCACTAGGTAGCTCTAAACCATGCATTTGCTTTGTTTTTAGTAATTTAATTAGATCCACATTGAAAAAGCATAGAAATAATAAAACATTCTAGCACGCTTGATGGGACTATAGGTCTCATTTTTCATTGTTAAATTCAAAATCATCGAATTTTATCTCTTTCCATTTCTTTATGTGCATTCATAAAAAGATAACATTATGAATACATTTTATTTCCTTTTCTTAAAAAGGTAAAATAAATTGCATTCATCTTTCCTATTTAGATTCTTTCACATAGAATAATCTAGGTAGAAATCTACCATAGTCATCACTTTATCACACACAAGCCAAATCAATCTCATAATAAACACATCTTAACACATGACATAAGGAAATCGATGAGGATTTCATCACCTCATGCAAACCTTTTTCTTGGCAATCCTAATTGGATTTCACCACCAAGGGGAGGACCAACTCAGTTCACTGGATGAGTATAATCTTTCGACCATTGGTATATTTTGGCTAAACACCTACACTAGCTATGTGATTATGACGTGAGGGGAGATAGCCATTAGTATCAAGCCATGTACCAATATAAATACAAATTTCATTTGAGCACCAAAACAAAAATACCTAAAACCATCTTTAGATTACCATTTCTTAGGACCTTTGTCATCTTTTTTTATATATTTCCTTTCACATCTTAAATTTAAAAGAGATAAAAAAAATTGGAATGAATTTAGTGTGTGTGTGTCTTTCATCCATCATTAAAATGAGATAATTCAAAAAGAAATTTTTATTTTATTTATTTATTTTATTTTCTTTCTCATGGTTTTGACTAGACAACAATAAAAAAAAGAAGTCGAAGAAGGTGTTACATCCTCTCTAATAGAATGTACACCTAGTCCCACCTCTTCCCCTGAGTCTTTTGAAAATCCTATGTTTCCATAATATTATCCTCAAGGAGATCCTTCCTTTATATAAATACTAGACAATAACTGCATTTCTCTTAATTACTATCTTAATAGTCGAGTAATACATATCAACTAACCTTTTCCAAACTTTGTGGCTCAATGGAATAACTTAATCAATCAACTAACCTTTTCCTTGACACAAACAAAGTTAATTAAATTGTTTTCACATTCTTATGAAAAACATATATCATCCATGTTACACATTCAAACTTTTAAAACTTTTTACAAAGCCTTTACTATGGCTCATAAGCTTGAACTTCATGGCATTGAAGAGGGAAAAGTTAAGTTGCATAATAATAACTTCAAATATGAACCCTCTAAAAGCAATAACAATAATCCTAAACCAAAAGGGTCAACAGATGCAATTACTATAAAAACTTATTCCACTCCAACATCTAACCAATTAGGGTGTTCTACCTCTCAAACATAGCAACCTGGGGGCCTTACTCATTCCCCCTGATAAATATACCCCTATAAGAGAGCCTTATACTTTGGTATCAGATAACGTCCTAAAATCAAACGTTATTTAACTCTATCTAATTATACTAGTTGATGATATGTGTCCTAAACATAATTGGTATAAATAAGATGCATTTTTTGCTTATCACATGTAATAGGACATGACATAGCATGATGTCAATCCTTTAAATGATTAGTATAGAACCTCATTGATAAGGGGGACATTTGATTGGACAATCCAAATGATCCTCCTAACCAATCTTTAGATATTTTAAAATATCCATTTCCAAACCATCCATCCACATAAAACATAGTCTAAACCAACCCTAGAGAAACACAAAATCAAGATACTCATATGATTGAAATAATCTATGATCAATTATTTCATAAAGAAGTCCTAGATAAACCTTTTGTTTTGGATCTCCTTATAAGAGATGCTTTTGATATGAGTCAACCTGAGATCATTAAAACTAGTTCTAAAATCCCCATAGAATTCCCTGATCTCATTATATAGGATCATTCATGTGAACCATCACCTTTTTGCACTAAATATCTTAAAGGTGAAAATGAAACTACTCCTTGGGATGTTATAGATAAACATATTGATACTTCTAGAGTTAGACTTCTACCTCTTTGATCCCTAGAAGCATATAATGAGATCCTATTCTTTTGCATAAAATGTTGACCCTTTGAAACTATCTTCTACCATAACACCTCCTTACCCTAAAGATACTAAAGGAAAGGGTAAAGCTCGTATCATTGATAACTAGGACAATTGTCTTGGTATTCCACCAAAGAAAGCCTTAGCTCATCCTCAAGTTAAAATCAATATTTTTTAAATGTCAAAAGATAAAAACTTTAGTTTGAATACCCCTTTTTTGTTAACACATGAAAGAATAAATATCCTATCCTTTTTTTACCATCTCTGTCATCTATTTTAGGTCCCCATCTATCTTATGTACCTATCATAGGTGCTTCTACTCAAACGTATGGGAAAATGCAAATTTTTCCTCCATCATTAGTCAAACCTCCATCTTGATATTCACCTTCCTCTGTTAAGGGACTATTAGAGAAACATAAAGGAAAAGAGCTTAAATTTGACCCTTCTATAAAGGCTAAGTGACAAAGCCAAATGAGTAATACTTTATCAAAAGAGCATGTTATCAAAACCCTTGTAAAACCACATATGACCTTTTGAAGGGATCTTATGCTATAATCTTGAAACAATTAATGAATACAACCCTCATTATGTTACCACCTATACAGTCTATTAACCTTCATCCTCAAAGACTTGCTTGGTATAGAAATTAGGAAATATGTGCATATCATAGACTACATGGACATGATACAAAAAATTGCAAAGTCTATAAGGTTATAATATAATATCTATTCTAGGATGATGACCTATCAATTGATGATCTCAATGATGAGACTCATAAGCAAAAGGTTACTATTCCATCCATTCCACCCACCCATAATCCTACCAGTCTTATAAGTGATAAAGATTTGTTAGCCTCTTTAGATCCACATTTATTATGCATTGATGTCATCCATGTAACCACCCATTCTCAAAACTGAAATCTTGATAAATCTAAAGTTTCAATTATAGGAGCCTCTACACTAATAATATTAAACCATCTAAATAAAATCCTAAAGTTTTTGTTATAGGAACTACCCCATCTAAAGCCAAGGAGTTAGTACAAATATCCATATTAAAAAAACTCCACCAAATGCCTATAAAAATGTTATGATATAAGCTTATTGAAAACTCTACACAACATCGACAGGTGATGATAGAATATCTCTAAGATATTGAGGTCTAACCAGATGAACTTCAACCTTTGTTATCTTTTATAGGAGCCTTTATGTTCTCAACTCTTAGTTTTATTGATTCTAAGGTTGTTCCTTTATTGCTTAAAGATCAAGATCCTACCCTTTTCCTTGCAGCTCAAATAAATCAAACTCAAATTAAAAAAGTCATGATTGATAATGGGGATAATATTAATATTATTTTCTCACATGCTTTCAAATAATTATAACTACCAAAAACCATTTTTTCTCAATACTTAGTGATTTTTTGTCTATTTAATGACACAGTAGCACCCATAGTAGGAATAATCATTCTCCCCATTCATGTAGGTTCTCACACCATTCATGAACTCTTTTATGTTATTAAAGGGAAATTTCAATATAATATTTTATTAGGACATCCATGGATTCACATGATGTGATGTGTACCCTCCACAATCCATCAATGCCTTAAATATGAACTTAAAGGCCAAGTACACATCATCTATCCTCATCCTTTTAAATAATGAAACTTCAACTTTTAGCCAAGCAATTTCACAATACCCTCACCTAATAAAATACATATTCATATTCTAATCAAGCTCTGACTAACATGAATATCCTCACTTTAAAATTGCCTACTCTAGAGTTCATTTACTCCCTAATGTAGCACCTTTTGATCGGATAATATTAGTTACTAACCCTTAAAACCTTACCCAATCCTAGAGAATATGGCCATCCTAATAAGCAACCCATATATTCACCCAACCTAGGTGAACTCATCCAATTTGGACCACTCTTCTTGCATACTCACTTAACATATGGTGGGATCAATCAAGCTACCTTAGAATTATCTTAACAATCCCCATTTTGTGAAAACCTATCTTTATCACTGTGCTTAGAAAGGTTCTCATGATGTCACATTAGGAGATTTCAAAAAACCACATGAAAAACATAGCTTAGGTTTTAAGAAAGATTCCAAATTTACCCCAAACCTATTCTTCTATAGTCTTTGGAAGAAGAACCATCTTCCTCATCCAACACCTCTTCCTCAATTAGCGATATTGTATCTATCCCTCCTAAAATTTTTTAGTCAATATGATCTCCTTAGAACCCCCTATATTCCATTGTGATGGTGAAATCCAAACCATCCCCTTTGTATATCCTAACTTAATAGGACATGATATGCCAACCATCCCTATTTCTAGTGTCAGGATAATGAGTCAACCTTGACTCATTTGGGTGCTAAAAAATCTTATTTATGAAATTATCTTCCATCTAAAATGTCTAGATTATTAAATGAAGCCACTGATGATATTAATATTGAGTCTCAAAAAACCCCAAGGATTATCAAAATTAGCAAAGCCTTATATCCATAAGAAAACAAAGATTTTACCACTTTTTTATTAGACCATAGTAAGGCCTTTGCCTATTATTATAGAAATATGCTTGGTATTGATCCCTCAATCATTATCCATAACATAATTACCTTTCATGATGCTAAGCTGGTAAAGAAAAAACTCCACAAAACTCATCCTCATGTTACACTCCTAGTGAAAGAAGAACTGTGGCACCTTTTATTTGCTAACTTTATTCAACCCATTGATTATCCTCAGTGGATGTCCAACATCATTTTGGTCACTAAACCTATAAGTGGAATTTATATTTACACATATTTTCATGATTTAAATCTTGCCTATCCAAAAGGTGATTTACCTCTCCCTAACATCCATCAATTAGTGGATTTGATTGTTGCTCATGAAATGTTGTCCCTTATCGATGGTTTTTTTTGGTTACAATCAAATACTTATTACACCAGAAGATCAACATAAAACTACATTTATTACTCCTTGGTGGAATTTTTGCTACCATGTTATGCATATTGCCCTAAAGAACATATGAGCCACTTATCAATGGGCCATGACTTATATATTTCATGACATAATCCACAAATTTGTTATTAACTATGTAAATGATCTCCTTGGGAAGTTAAAGCTCCACAAAGATCTCCATTCTATACTTAAGATTAATTTTTATTATCTAATCCAATATCATGTGCATCTAAATCTTAAAAAATGCATTTTGTGCATCTTGATGGGTAAACTTTTAGGTTTCATTGTTCCTATTCATGGAATAGAAGTGGATGTTACTAAAATCAAGGGTATTTTAGAAATGCCTCCTCTATCCAACCTTAAGTAGCTTTTCAATTTAGAAGGCAAGCTCTAGTCTATTCATCATTTTATTTTCTAGATCTCTGATTAGTGTCAACCTTTCCATCATCTATTAAAGAAGGATAGTCACTTTATATGGGATTTTCATTGTTCAGAAGCCTTTAACACACTCAAAGACTATCTTTTTTTTCCTCTTATACTCACTCCACCTAAGTAAGGGATGCCTTTCTTAATTTATATCTTGGCTATAGATCATGCTCTAGGTGTTATGATTGCCCATTGAGATGAGCATCACAAAAATCAAGTTGTTTATTATATAAGTCATACTCTCATAGAGTATGAAACACATTATCCACATATTGAAAAAATATGCCTAGCATTGGTCCTTATACCCTATAAACTTTGTCATTACCTACTTATCCATAAGATGTATGTAATTACTAGTACTTATCCCCTTAAGTTCATGCATTCTAATCCTTACCAAAATTAGTGGATGACCAAACAGATTATGATTCTAGCTAAGTTTTATCTAAAATTTCTCCACCAAAAATTTGGTAAAGGGTAGATTATTACTGATCAATTGGCTGAAGCACCTCTTAGTGATAATCAACCAATAAATTGTGAATTCCCTAATGAATCTATCACTTCCACTTCTCAATTAGACCTAGACTATCAAAGGACTATGTTCTTTAATGGGACTAAATATGAGAGAGGAGGCAAGGTAGGAATTATATTAACCCATCATCATGGTAATCCCATGCCTTTTTATTTTAAGTTAGACTTTTATTGTACCAATAATATAGCTGAGTATGAAGCATTGATTATAGGGATCCAAACTACCCTTGCTTTAGGATTCAAGTCCATAAATATCTATGGTGATTCTTAGTTAGTGGTCAATCAAATTATTGGTGTATATCAAAGTAATAATTATATCCTTTATAGATATAAGACCTTAGTCAATTATATTTTATCTTCCTTCAAACATTGTGCCATCCAAGATACCCCTATATCAATGAATAAGTTCACTGATACTATGGCATCTCTTACCTCTTTTATCTCATCTTCATCTTAGGAGTCTAAGCTATTTGGACTTAAGCATCGAGTCAATCAACCTTCCTACACAAGGAATGATCTTCCATCCATCATTAATATTGAGGAAAACCTAGAGGGGCCATGGTATGCATAAATATTTGCTTATTTGTCTATAGGATTATCTCCTCCCCATCTATCCAAAGGTGCCAGATGTGTCTTCCAATAGAAAGCTACCCACTACACTATACTATGGGGTGTTCTTTATAAGCATGAATTTGATGGTATTCTTATTAATTATCTTGAAAAGCATGAAGTTACCCTAGTCATATAGGAATTCCATGATGGGTCATGCGATGGAAATTTTAATGACCACAGAATCACTAAGAAGATCTCATGTCTAGGTTACTATTGGCCCACTCTGAGTAAATATTATTGTGCATATGTTAAAAGGTGTGTAAAATATCAGCATGATGCAAACTTATCCCATGTCCCTAGTAAATCATTGTAGGTAGCAAGAGACCTTTGGCCATTCTCCTAGCAGGGGATCAATCTTATATGGTAAATAAATCCTAAATCCTCCCAACATCATGGTTTTATTATCACCACTACAAATATTTCACTAAGTGGGTGGAAGCTATGCCACTTATCTCAACCAAGTAAAAAAATATTATGGATTTTATCCTCTGTACATTATTTATTATTTTATAGTTCCATATAAAATAATAACGAATAATGGAAAATCTTTAAAAAAAAAAATCTAGGTGTTATGTGGTTCATTTAAAATTAGATCGAGTTTTTCTTTGCCTTACTATCCTCAAGCTAATGGTCAAGTAAAAGCATCTAATAAAACTCTAGTCAAAATCCTAATTAAATTTGTAATTGAAATTGGAAAGGATTGACATATCCATATCCCTTTCACCTTATGGGCATATTGAACTAGTATTCAAAGCCCTAAAGATGCTTCTCCATTTTCTTTAGTCTATGGTTTAGAAGCTATACTTCCATTGGAAGTCCAAATCCCTTCCCTTTGCATCTCCCTTAAAGACATTATTTATGATTAGGATTTTCATCAACAACATTTATCCCAACTCAAACTCTTAGATGAACATCATGCAGTAGCCCTTGATCACCTTCATATATATCAAAAATGATTAAAACAAACATATAATCAACATGTAAGAGATCATGAGTTTAATATTGGAGATCTTGTGCTTAAATAAAATCAACATTTCAATAATATGGAATGAATTAAAAGGGGTAAATTTTATCTTAATTAGATTGGAATATACATCATAACCCATAATTATGGATTTGGAGCATATCATTTGTCTTCTCTTAATGTAAACTAGAATGAGAACCTCTTAATACATAACATATATGTCTTTACTATAGTTTATAGATCTTTCCTAATCTTGGTTACCTCATTTTACATCTTTTCATATTCCCTTATCTCAAAATACCAAACAATGTTACAAGAGTTGTGTGGTTATCTGGTAGTCATTATAACCTCAACCTTGAATATGTATACCCTATATCTATACATAGCATTCTCTCATGGATAAGTTTCACCTATTATGGGAGAAACTCCAAATAATTATTTCCCTTATTTCTTAAAAACCATAAATTTCCTAATATAATACAGTCATATCATTTGATGAATTCATGGGAGCCATCCTAAGGGATATTTTTATGCCATTTTGCATTATCTTCTTTGGGATCCAAAAATCAACTAGTAAAAATAAAAAAAGCATCAAAATGGGCTAAATAAACAAACTAATCCCTTGAAGGATAGCTGTAATCAAATAAAAAGGTAAAATAATAGGCTAATCCCTTAAAGGAAAACTTCATAAAAATGTTAAAATTAGACCACTCCCTCAAACGATGGCTACTAGGCTAAAAGCTTCTTGCATTGATCAATTTTTAGAATTATACCACTTAAAATCCATATATATATATATATATATATATATACATATAAAAAATCAAAAGTAATATCCCAAGAAATATTCTTGTATTGATCAACTTTCTAATTGTAGACTTCTTATATTGATTAGTCTACCCATTGGCATAAAAATGATTCTTGAAGAATAAATCCTAATTTCAATATATGAGGTTAAAATTAATTATATCTAAATCAATCTATTCTCCATCCCATAAAAATCAAATAATCATAATAAATGACCAAGGTCAAAGCTTTAGCTAACGTAGGTAGTGTGATAGTCTATTATCATCTAGCAAAGGATGAATAGGCCATGCATATGAGAGGTTCTCTTTTAGTTATGGTCCAAGTCAATGCTGAACAAATCCATAATATGTAATCACTAAAATCCATAAATCCACAACCATTAATAACATTAAAATCATAATCCATTTAGCAAAAATATATATCATGCTATAATATAGTTCATAATCATTGTTAGGCATAATCTAGAATCATAATCCATTTATTAAAAAACTTAACTCATGATATAAAATCCATAATCCATGGCATGTAAAATCCATAATTAATAAATCATAAACATCAAAAACATATATCAACACTGATCAAAATTAAAAACATCACATCCATAATCTAAAATCCATTCATAACATACATGATAATAATAATCAAAATTAATAAGTATAACATATAATGTAAAATCCATCCATAAATCCATAAAAGCATGACATATCTCTAACTATCAATAAATCCATAAGTGAATAAACATAAATTGTGTGTGTGTGTGTGTGTGTGTGTGTGTGTGTGTGTGTGTGTGTGTGTGTGTGTGTGTGTGTGTGTGTGTGTGTGTGTGTGTGTGTATCAAAGTCTATACAAATGTCATAATATGAATACAATAGGGCTCTCATCCCTTACAATGATCTCTACTCAGTGAACTCAATCTTGCTAAGGTGAATATTATCACCCCCCTCATCATCCCCTCCTTAGCCTGCTATACTCCTTGAACTAACTATACCCCTAGGACTCCTCTATGATCTATTATGGCCAACCACATATGAATTAAATTAAGGAACATTAGGTAGCCACCTCTATACTATCCTCTCATAATATGACATCTCCAGAAGTAAATCTCTATACTATTAGATTGGTGTCATATCTTTAGGAGGTGTCACATTAGATCCTACAATGTCTAGGGCTAGTCTCTCTACCATAATAGACATCATCTACTCAGGTTCTACTCTATAGCTATCATGATCCTATATATCATGTTCCCTCTAACCCCTCATGCTCTCTAGATCACTTTGTAGTGTGGAAATATACCCTTGTAATGGGATGTGGGCTGCATGTGCCTCCTATAGTTGAGTCCTTAGAGTATCCCTCTCAAAAATAACCATAGCTATATCTATCATCTCTTGAGTATGGGCATTGTATACTGGTGTCTCCTTTGTATGTACATCTAGAGCCTCATATTCTTCTTCCCCTCTCACGTTATCCTGAACCATCTCCTATCAAGGCCTCATGTCTCTCTCCTACATCCTCGCTATCTCCCCTTCAAACCATGATGCATAGTCATATGTGTACCCTACATCATCTATATCTATCACTATAGCCTCCTACTATGGCCACATTAATATTACCAAAGTATTAGGTGTATGCTAGTCTAGCTTTGTATCATCCCACTTATACAATCATAGGGCTAGTCAAATATCTTATAGTAATATGCACTATCAATGCACCCTATCAAAATATAATATATCAAGGTGATCTAGCCATCATCTATGAACCCATAATTCCTAAGCCGCATCACCTATCTCTACCTCTATGCTTGAACATGATAGAAAATCTACATAAGGCCTCTAAATAATGTCCCCTATCTGTAGTTTACTAAAGACCTATCTATAGTGTGATAGATCCTACAATACCTTGTCTACATGTGGTATAATTAGATCTTCCTTCCACTAAAGGAAGCCTACATTGTACACCATCTTGCTAGAATTGGTTTATGGAGTCCCTCTAGGGAAAATCACATGGATGTACTCATATGCACAATAATGTAAAATAAGTGTAATATCAAGCCTTGAGTAACATCAGTACACCATCTCCATAGCTCTCTATATTTATACCCTAATAATGTGGGTGACCAAGCAACACCATCCAGAAATCCACCATTTATACTATCAACTTGAGAGGCTCGATGGTAGTCATCCTCCCCTTGAGTTAGGTAGAATGTAGCAAGTCAGTGCTAGCATCATCATGGTCGTCACTAGTCTCTCAACAAGATCTTTATCATATAGTGGTTGGAAGGAGAATCCCCCAACAAATAATTTGATATCTCCTACATCTTCATCACATATATGTGTTAATGCCTCTACTCGTCTATCCTTATCTACTATTTATACAAGAGCACCTAGAATCAATACTTGAAGAATGTGGTAGATGTCCTTAGTAGTAATGGTCATCTCACTAGTTGAAAGCCAAAATGTGTTGGTGGTATGATCTCACCACCCCATTAATGTAACCATCATGATGATATCTTGATGGAAACATCTTTAGTGATGAATCCCTCCAAATCCTACTTCTTTAAGATGTGCCCATTCCTCATCACTCATGAATTCCCATAGATGTGCTAGTAATGGAGGGACTTTATCCCTCATCATTAGTATCTCTTAAGCCTATCAAAAACATCCTTTTAGTTAATCAAAAGACTAAGTTTTCTATTTTATATTGATCCACTAAAGATTCATGTCAATTTGATATGGATTGACAATGATCTTATGGATCATGGTCGATCCTTTTATGATCATCATTGATTCTAGAAGATTATGGTCGATCCATTTTGGATTAACATAAATTCCCTTTCCCTTAACATTTCCCATCATAAGCTGTACATTTCTCAAAAAATAAAAATAAAATAAAATTTCACTCCCCTTCCCCTCACCAATTTTCCTAACACACCTAATTTCTTATGTTAAAAAAAAAAGAAACAAACAAAACAAACAAAAATAAATAAATTCCTAAATTTTTGCTAAATTTTTTTAACCCTCACCTCATACTATAGTTACCATCATCATCATCCACTCCCACTCACCTCTCTAGTCTCTCACATTCATTTGCAAGGTTGACGTATGTCAAATTTGGTTTCTTATTTTCATTAATAGCTAAATGAGCCCTTTTCCATGTCAAATGCTTATATATGTCTTTTATTGAGATTGATGTCGATTACCCTAATCAATTTCAATCCCCTAAATTTGTGTAAATTTTGTGAATCGATATCGATCCCTCATAGATCAACATTAATCATATTATCTTGTTGAAATTTTACATTTATGGATCATTTTGCATGCTCTTAGTTTTGTTCCCAAGCCCTATCTTGTTGCCTATGCCTTAGCTATCCCATTTTTGTTTCTTATTACCTTTTATATTTGAGGATTGTGACCCCTTATCAACTCCCTAATCTCCTGAAAGGCATGCCCTTTTTTTTGGCATCTTTCCCCTTGTAAGATGCCAAGGGTATATTTTTGTCTTGTAAATATTTGTCTATAGGTAACACATGCACCATACATACACCAGATACTTTGGTTAACTATTCCTATCTTTTATTTTCTTGATAGCCTTTACTTACACCCACTTTTTTTAGCTATGGCATTTTTTTACTGGCTTCAATCTTTTGGGCATTACTATTTGCATTAATTTCTAATCAATTAAGTGTGAACTTGTAATTCCATTATAGCCATCCACATTTTTTGTTTGTCCTTAGCTATCTTTCAGTTCTCCATTTCACCTCACACATATTTTTTATTCATTCCATCTTCTTCAAACCCATCATCCATTCCATTTCTCTTTTTGATGCTCGATTTGAGGGGAGATACCTTCTCACAATAAACTTGGGGAATTAGACACCTTATAGTTTTTATCTCATGGCCTACTATTGCATACCACTCCACAAAAAGGGAAAATGTAGATGGTAATTTTATACACCTTTTTGTATTAATGTGATGCATCATTACATTATTATTTATTGAGTCCCCTATGAGTAATTATTTTAAATAATTAAATTTACTTTCCCATTTACCTTTACCACATAGCTTAATTAAATTGAATTTAAATAATAATTAACCCTTATTTACCCATGGTAATTAATTCTATTAATTCCTATTTACTTCCCTTAACTATAAAATCCATAAAAATTAAATAAAAACCATCAAATCCATAAAATAAAATAAAAACAAATTACCCATCCTCTCAGCAACCCTCTTAACAACCTACCCTCCTTAAGAATTCATGCAAACAACTTAGAGTTATATTTATTAAGTTTGGCACGTGGTTCAAAATAGCCTTAAATAAATTTTTACCAAATCAAGTGGATCGACATTGATCCTCCATGATCGACACTAATTAGTTAGGATTAACATCAATCCATAAATATTCAATAATCTTCCATTGCTCGAGAGGAATAAATGTGAAAGGAAGGAAGCCATTTTCATCACAAAATTTTGTCCAAACTAGTCTTGAACCTGTGTATAAACATTACCAGTACCTTGCCACTTTGAAGAACACTTGATTGATGACATTATCAGGTGATTTTTGAAGGCCATTTACATTCTTTTGGAATCTCTTTATGTGAAAATTTTCAATCATCCAAGGTTAGTATCTTATCATATTTAAGTTTTATTTATCTTCTACAATCTCTATGTTTTTACTTACATTTAGTATTAATTGTTTTATCAATTTTCTATGCCATCATTATAGTCTATTTTATAGTTCAGCACTTTTACATATAATTGAAATTGATTCATCTGAATCAACATCAATCCTATAGAATTGACATCGATCTTATAGGATTGTCAACAAACCCTGTCAAACTATAAAAGTAGCTTTAAATAGTCTATTTTACATCTCAACATCTATTAAATCTACATTATGGTTTGCTAAAATATGTGTTTTCATGTAGATGACCCTACTTGGATTAGTAAATGATTGTATTATCATCTTTGATCTTCCCATAGTCCCTCAACCACCATTTTCCAATCAGAGTGACATTGAATTTGAGCTAGGACTTTGCATTGTGGATTTTATAACTAATTTTGAATACATTAATAAACAATTCAATGTAATCCAAGAGGATGTTGATGTAGCTATATAATTATGATATGCTTACTTTAATCACATAAATCTTGTTATTGATTAATTATCTTTGGCATTGTCTATTTATATCTTATCCATATATCTTTATAATTTCATGTTTATTTATAAACATGAATGCTAAATGTGGGTTGACATTCATCTAAGAAAGTGTATCACTTCTTTAGACTAGTCTCTTACTGGGCAGCCCACTCATCTATCTATTAATCCAATTTTTGTTTAAGTGTGGTGAATTATAGGTCATTCCTCCCTAGCCAAAGAGGAGTTCTCACAAAAGTTTGATCAATGGTGCACAAACAGACTTCATCACCATCTAACTCTAAACCATAAATTTACTTTGTTTTTAGTATTTAATTAAGTCCACATTGAAAAATCATAAAAATAGTAAAACACAATTATCCTTAGTTCTTTGTTAACACAATCTATAAGTGGGCATTGTCATGTACAGGTAGTGGATGAACCTTCAAGATGCATGCATGGTTTATGGGTTTCAATGATGTTTGGACCTTTTCCAAAAGTTGAAATTAGAACTTTCTAACTATAAAAAACCTTTCCCATCTCATACACTCCTTTTCAACATTATTTCCTCCATGAGAACACCACTTGCAGATGAACATTTTCATGTATGTAGGTAATAAGTATGAGCATGGATAGTGTGTATCCTTTTGACCTTCAATGGGTTCCATATCTATCTCAAAATAATCAAATGTATCCTTCACACTTTAAAAGATCTAAAACAAGTGTCATTGCTTCCTTTCAACATGATTGATCCTCATGAAATACCTATAGTTGTATGTTAATGGTAAAAGACTATGTGAGTGACTATATTGTCTATCACAATCCCTCTTATAAAAAGTGAGAGGATTTAATTGATTATTCATACCATGATAATGTATTAAACCTTTCAATACCATAGTCATAACTCCATGGATGTGTTAAAATCCTTAACGTGGCTCACTTAGTTGACTATGCATGACAATTATGGAGCCAACTGATTGCATGGTGCTTATGACTATAATTTGATGAAGATTGCTTTGGGGAAAGATATTGGAAGGTGATGGAACCAATATGTCATTCAAAACATGGTAATTAACTTATCACAACCTTCAAAATTGACTACTGAATCAAGAAGATTTTGTAGATTATGGAATCTTGATTTCAACATAGAAACATTTCTTCATTTACAACTTAAGATACTTGGATTATCCAAACACCTTAAAATATGAAACCAAGAATTGGGAACATTATATTAGAGAGACAAAATCATGTATAATCAAACATAATAGCTAGATTGTATGGACTTTTCTAAACCAAAGAAAAATATATATGGTGCACAAATTGGTAAGAAAAATAGATATGACAACTTCATGAGAATGATTCATAAAGCATAGGCCACCATTATTCTAAACCAAACATAAAATGGTAGATGATTGATTGTATGAGACACCCCAAAGATCATTTTTCCTAAAACCTCTCCTATTAACCATACTAATAACAAACCTACTGACCGATTTTGTGTGTATGGTGGAGTGATAAGATATTAGAATAGTTTTTAACCTTTTTAGCACTTCCAAAGCATTTAAATAACTTATATGAGTTTGAGGAAGATTAAGAGACATTACATGACCTTATCTCATATGTCACTCTCCCTCATGGGTTGTACAAGTACCAAACTCCTTTTATAGTTGATTTATTGATTTTTAATTAGATAACCTAAAAGTTTAAGATGAGACTAAAATTATAGATAGAGAATCTGACTTATTCTATGTTTGAAAGGAAATTAAGACATTTTGACATCTTTAAAACCATGCCACTTTCATTTATGACCCCTAAATTCATACTAAGTGACTCAAAATGAAATATAGACTAATCAAACCATGTCTAAGCTAATAAGGCATTAAATCACATCAAATAGACCATAACATACCCTATGAAAAAAAGTTGACCCTTAAAACATCTAAAAATAATTTTTTTAACCTATATGGGTCCCAATTTGACCCACAAGGTCATATTTGGTCAACACTATCATCACAAGCAAATTAATATGTTGGGACACACACCTTAGTGATTATACTCCAAAACTATTCTATATTAGTAGCATTCATCATTTCCATGGAGGTAGAAAACTTACATGGGAACCTAATAATTGAATATCATAATCTCATCATCACCATCAAATGTAGACTCAGGATCATCTACATCTTCATCATTGGGTTTAGTTGTATCACATGGGGGATGTGGAAGGAAGCACTTGTCACACCAATCAATGTCTAAATCATAATTCACAAAATTTAATTTGGTGTGTAATAGTTTATTCACCTCCTTTATATCACCTTTATTCTTACTTCTAACATCACATATAGGGTCAACCCCTTCTTAGCCATATCCAAGTGGTAGGACATCTCTTTGATAGTGGAAGCGAAAGTATTAATATTATCTTCAAGCTTGGATATCTTGGATTGTGTCTCTTTTGGATCAACCCACTTTGAATCAACCTACTTGGTCAAGGGCATATCAATAGCCTTTATGTTGCTTTCAATTTGGATGGCCATATTGAATTCCAAATGCAAGTTTGTGGGAGTCTTGTCCCTCAAGTAATATGCAACCCTCTTGACAAATACATCATAGTATTTGATCAAGCACACTATCTCACTAGTCCTAATAACTTTAGTCAACTTAATCATCGCTTTGTTGAACATTGTATTAAAGTAATACACACACTCATTAGGATTCTTATTGATATTTTAAAATTTAGATGAAAGAAACCTAGGATCAATTCTATCACCATATTAATTTCTAAAAACATTTAACATCTCTTCCCATGAATCAATGCATCCATGGGGAAGGGAATTGAACCATTCATGAGTGTCTTATTCTAGCATGTGCATAAATAAATTAATTCACACATCCTCATGCTCAACCTCATAATATTTAATAATATTATGAAAATCTTTTAGATATTGATCACCACTAACTGCATTATTCCCTTGGAATCTTGGAAGGCATTTCCTTACTTTGTTTAGGACTTCATTACGATAATATTCCATGTCATCAAAATTAATAGGTTTAAATATGGTAATTATAAATGTAGGATTCCTATTCTTATTTTGATTTCTATGTCTCATGATGGATTCAATAACAAATGGAAAAGGGATATGAGGGGATGAATGAGGTAGAGTTGGTGGATCAAACATGGGAGGGGATTCAACTGGTTGATAAGGAGATGGATAATAAATGGGGATATAAGGTTCTAAATCACTAGAAGAGATATGATTATAATAATTATAATAATATTTAGAAATAGGAACTTTAACAAATAGGAGCTCAAGATTACCAAAATTTTGATAACCCACTCAATCTCTAGTAGTTGCACTTAGTTATTCAACAAGCCTCCAAACTTGTTTCCTTCTTTGATGAACACTTAGGGGTAAGACAAGTTTCTTAGATGAGTCACCTTTAAAGGATTAACTTAGTCATTTTAGCTTCATAATCAAGAAAATTCTCAAAGATAAAGATATTAAATATGGGCACTAATCTTTCTTTGAAGCCAGATGATGTCTTGGTGTCACCACTAGAAGCAAAGTTATAGAATATAACCATTTACAAACTTGAAGTGATACATAATGAAACAATATATTTCTAAAATTAGTGATGATTTATGAAATCAAAGACAATGAAAATTTCATATTCATGTTTAAATAGTGAAAACTGCCTCAAAACATGATAAATCCATAACTCTTTATAATAAATAACAGATGTCAATTATCAAATCTCAAAAGTTCCTGGCACGTCCCTAGTGGAGTAATATGGTGTTGATGGCCAATATACATAGAAAATATCAACAAATAATTTCACAACATAGGTTACTTACAACTCTAGCTCTTTGTAAGAGTCCTACACAACATGGGTGATAATAATTGTCCTTGGTAATGGTGATAGTTAGGTGTTGGTTCCTAGTTGTGTACCTCTTGCACTTAGATTTACACACTTGAATAAAATGGAAAAAAGATGGAAAAACTACTATAATTTCATTTCTAGACTAGATACAAAAAATATTTGAGAGGTACATATAGAGGGTATGGTTAGTTCCTTACTAATTTTGGCTCTACCTAAACTAAGGTGAGAGGACCTATAGGGTAGTTTTCTCACATGGAAATATTTTGCAATTAAATATCCATGGGGATTATCATCACAAAGAGAAAAAAATCTAACTATAACACAACAAAAATTTCTCACTCCACCCAAGAAGGGTTGTCACATGGAATGAGCATATGTTCTAGGCTAGACACAAGCTACTAAAGACAAATTTTAAAGTGATTTCGACCTTAACTCAAAAGGATATTAAACAACTCAGGGGTTGAAATAAAGATTGTAATGTCAAGATTTAAGGCAAAAATCTAGACACATGTTAGATATATAATGTTTATACATCTTCTATCAAATAACACTTATAGTATGCAATATGGTGTATTATTTGCATGGTAGGAAAAGATAGGACAAGTTTATAGTTATAAAAAGGGGAGGGTGGTATGATGGATGTATTTAATCAATAGGGATTCTTTCAACATTCATGACATCATTTATTGAAAAAAATTATAAAACTTAAATGCAAGCTAATGGAACTATCAAGAGTGATTTTCCTTTTCCTATTGAATACATAAAATTAGGGTTCCCTAGCAAGTTATTTAATAACATATTCCTAAATACAATGTAGAAAAGGATTTATAATCCAAATCTAAACCCAAGATGACAACCAGTATGAGCATAGAATACGATATCTTATCAATATAATTTTTAAGACATTCCTATACTTCATCAATAGAAAATAACAGAGAACCAAAAACACTTTCATTAACTTTCCAAGAAAATAGTACACACAGTAATGTTTTAAAATGCTACCATGGGGATAAGCATGGTGGATTTGTTCCATGTTAGATATGGGAAAGATATAGAGATTCTCTTAGAGCTTGCTAATGGATGTATAGTTGTAACCACCTTAATAAGAGAGACAAAATTCACATAGTAGTGATTATAAAATATGAAAGAGCCTATACTAAGAAAGACATGGACCAACACAATGTCTAACCAACCTCTTGAATACAAGGCAAGCCTTCTCTGTATACATTTTTTATCCTTATTGATTTTGGAACTATGGGTCACAATTTGTAAAATTATAGAATAAGCCTTCAAGTCTTTCAAGATACTTCTACTTGGAATATGATCTTTACCACACCTAAAATCCTTAACCACTTGCAAGAAAAGAATCATTATTGCACTACCTTTTAAAGGAATGAAGAAGATTTATAGCAAACCTTTGATCTTATGATTGAAGATGCTGATGAATTCATGATCTAGATATTGAACTTCATAGTGGAGGTTTGAAAAACTATTTTTCATCATATGCAACTACCTAGAGATGATCTTAACCACTCACCTTCATAGTTGGATGGAGAAAATCATTTGAAGAGCTAATTAGATTATTGTCCTCATGTGCAACTATCTAAAAATGCTCTCCTATTGATCAATTGTGAATCATGAAAAATTTTGGACATAAATGATCTTATTTATACATGTGAAATAAATCCCATTACCGTGTGATGATTAAAATTGGAAATCTCTAGCTGTGATGAAAACAAAAAAGATCTATAACCATTAAGAAAATATGCTCTAGATTGGTAGTTAGACATTCTTATATTCTTTGAATCATTTCCAAATCCATGAAAGAACCATCAATTTTTAGTTTTTAAATGAAAGCTCACCACATATTAACATTTGTAATGCCACATCATATCTAACTGGCCATTCTTGGGGACCAAGAATGATTAAGTAAATTGATTGGCTCCAAACTAGAAATTTGTCACTTTCTTATGAAATCTAAGTCCTTTGAAAATCCCATCCTGACTTGAATATTTGGATCATCCTTACCAAGGAAAACATGAGATGTAGATCTTGCATGAGATGCTTGAGTTATAGTTCATGACATGTAGTAGTGAAATTCATCATTTTTACATTTGCTCATAGGGTCCTTAACTTTTCAACATTATTTATGCACCATCAGATCTAGTTGGGATGAGTAAATGCACTTCATCATATCATTATTCAAGGGGTGTGGCATCATTGGATATTACCTATTCTTTACCTTGAGGATGTCCCACTTGGTAGCCCTGTATGCCTCCTATGTACCATTGACTATCTAGCTTTGATTATACACTATCAGATCATACTACTCTATGCCAATGTATACCATTTAGATCTACCTCTATTTTAATTCAAATGACTATTTCATGGGGCCTAAAATTGTCACTCAAATGATTGACTTAGAGCATTTGAATCCCAATAGGTACTTTTTATGGTTTAAAATTGATGTCTACATGCCCATAAAAAGATGTCCATGAGACCATCATACCTATAATTTAGAAAAAAAATTAGGGAATTTGTTTTATGATAATTTGGTCTAGGTCTTTGGCATTGGCATTCTTTCTTTCATTGGCCCTTTGGTCTTATAAAGAATTTTATTGGGCCTTATGTCTTCAACTTATTTCATCTTTGGCATAATTTCTCTCTAAAAATCATTTTACGCATTCTATTGAGATAATTATCTAAGATCAAATGTGTGAGTGTAGTCATATAACATGTGAAATTCAGTAACTTGAGTGTGGCTAATGACACCCGATCCATAAGTCTATCTTGCTTGATCTCATAACCCTCATAAGCTATTTGCATAGTTTCCCAGTCATCTATAGCCTTTTATTTTGAACCCTTGCTAACCTAGGTTTCTCTTTTCATGACAAATCCATCCCCCTAGGTCTCCTATTCCTTAGATAATAGCACCTAAACTTGGATTACAACACCGAAACTCAGGGTGTCTTATTTATGGCACTATTGTCCAAGTGTATTTTAGATTCTAACAACCATTTTATCCTAGATCCTTATCCTAATTCATGTTATCCTAATGTGAATTCATTTAACCCGTTATCATTAAATCCCCTCTAAAATGGCATTCAAAGTCCATTTAGAAGGGTTGGCACTTATTTACAAGAGAGAAGCAAGAATACAAGCAAGACTACTCAATCACTCTTCCTTATTCTCAATGTACAGCCATCCAATAATATTTTAAGCGTATTCAAACCGTTATACCAATCCCTAGTCATTCCAAGTACACCTAGTTTTGTATTTACTTACATTTTCATCACATTATTACACCAAGCACTTTAATGGGAGAAATACATATAGCTTGATCCCTCCTCAAAGTATTGGTATGTAGGTAACATTCCCACACATGGGGTGTGAAGTGCATCCAACATACCTTTTACACATTATAACCCCTTCTCTTGATTTGCCAAATTTCCATTAAATTTCATAAAAGACACAAGAACATAAATAATCAACTCAATAGGGAATTCCATTAATAGAAATGATCTAAAATTTAGTGCACAGGCTCACACAGATGCTATGAACAAAACTAAAAAAAATGAAATCTTTGTGAGTAGTTTGGATAATAGAGACAAGATTGAGACTATAGTACCAGATAATAAGGTGTCCTATTTTTGATGGTCCTATCCAATCAAGAAATAAACTTTAGATTCTTATTTTTGATAGTCTCCCAAGCCTACATATAGATTTATAGACCTTGTCTTAGTTAAAACAACACATAATTAGATAAGTTTAATTTTCTCTCTCATTACTACTTTTAAGAAAGTCCTTACTATAGTCAAATTTCAAAAATTAGTATCTTATTTATTGCATATTATTTATATATTTTTATCTACTTATACTCTTTTATTACGTAGGAATTAAAAATCTAATTTCCTAAAAATAATAAAATATATGGTGAACCTAACTTACTTTGAATTTTGCATAAAAACCCTATGGTAAATTCCTAGCTGATTTTTCTCATAAATTTTTGAATTTTTTTCTTGAAAACTTAACTCAAAAATTCAATTTAAATATCATAAATTTATAGTATTTTGAAAAAATATCACTGTTAAATCCCTATTTGCATGTACTAGCACCTACTTGCTTCTTGAAGTATCACCTTACATCCATAATCAAATTGAAAAAATGATTTTCACTTATGTACAAATTTTTCTTACCTTTATTGAAAATAACAAGGAAACCATAATGGGCCTTATCATTTACATGAATGACGAAGTCTATCATATGTTAGTACAAAGCTTCATTCTTTGCATTTCATGTTTATGTTTCATTATATGGGATGCTATTACAGAATTCATTGCCAAAAATGAATAAAATTTGAAAATTCTTTTTGCATATTCTCTTTGTCCCATACGAAATAATTACCAACTCCATTTTGCTAAACATGTTATAAATTTTATGATTTATGTCAAAATTTTCTATATATTCATGCATTTTTTCATACTTTCTATCTCTTGCTTTCTATCTCTCCAATGGAAAAATTTTCAAGTCCTTCATGTTAAACACACTAAAAATGTCATAACACATGCCAAAGTTTTTTATTCATCCTTGAAAAATTTCATGTTCTTTATCCCTTGTTTGCTATCTCTCATGTGAAATGTTCTCTATAATCATATTGTTATACAACTTATAACTCCACTGACATGAATATTATCCCATTTGCATGGTATCTACATAGATGTATATGCCTCCTTGGCTACTCTTGTTTCAATGTCATATTTCATGTAGAGGAAAGAAATCCATTCTCATCCTCTCCCTCAAGATGGTGATAGCTACTTTCCATCTAACCAAATCCATGTTATCACCCCTCCAAAAAGTGAGGAATCCTATACGATTTTTCCTAATGCATAAATTCATCCTATAGCTTATTAAAACCATATTTAACATATATGATTACAGGTTCAATCAAAAGTAACTATGGTTTCTATGTGTGAGACTCTAAGGGATCAAATAACTAGTATGAGCAAGTTACTTTTAGATTTACACATGTAAAATTAGATATTACATGAAAATATCACAACATTGGAAAATAAGATCATAATACAAAAGCGCCAAAGGCACCCTAATGCCAATCATGTCTATGTACCTTCACCTACTCAATTCGTTACAATTAATGTTATATATCAAATTAAGAAATTACAACAAAGAACCTCTAAAACTAGTGATTCAAAAAACATTCAAAAATCAAATAAGATTTCAAGTGAGGTACTAAAGGAAATGATTAAATCTAAGTTGATCAAACTACCTCCTCTACATCTAGTGAGAAAATCTAGATATTACTGTGCACATCATTGAATGCATGGGAATTACATAGATTCATGTTTGGCACTAAAAACACATAAAATATATAATTTATAATGAGAACCCTATACAGGGTAAATCAATCAAGCAATCCATAGTGACATAAGAACACATTCACAAAGGGTCAAATTTAGAAATAGTACAGAAGTGGTTACCAAATCATAACTCAAAATAATAAAAGGATCAAAAAGAAAAATTTGATTAAGAAAAAGTACCACAAGCATAGGTAAAGCATGACAAATATGTAAATATACCTCTCCAAAATGAGGTTCAACTTTAAAAATAGTATGGATTTGGTCAAAAATATCTACAAAAATTTGATTTTTAGGGTCAAAGATTGGGAAAGCATGCTCAAGGCATCATTACTCCTATTCTATAAATTGATAATTTTTGTCACCAAGGTTTGGGATTTATTGAACATCCTAAGACAAATCATTAACAAACATAATTTACTAAAGGAAAAGATCTAGATATAACAAAAGTCAGCACCAACACTCCATTGGTTCAAAATCAAGATGATAACAGGTTATTATGATTTCTAAGATACTGACTATGCATCTAAATATTTAGAGTCATATTCTTTGCCATTCCTTAGTGATTCACAATCATGCATGATTCCACTCCTTGATACAGGATACTATGATTGGGAGTCTCATCTAAGACTCATCAGTTATTATAATTTACTCTCAATCTTTCCTATACATAGCTTATTTTAAAATTAGTAAAATAATATAACATTTCAAAATCCAAAAACATTAAAAAAACACCAATTTTTTTTTGATTGTATGTATCATCCATGTTTTACATTACTACTACTATGCTAGGACTTAAATTTTTTATTTTATGCTATTGTATGTTGGTTTATATACATTACCAAGCTTCACTTGATCTTCTTTTAGAGTGTGTAGTGACATCCATGACTATGTCACTCTACCCATTGAGGGGGCATCCTAATTCTACATTTGAGACACACACACACACACACACACACACACACACACACACACACACACACACACACACACACACACACACACACACACACACACATCCACTGGGAGCATCTTCTATATGAATACACCATCCAGGTTATGTCATTAGTACACCACACTCTAAGTTATCATTTTGATGTACATTACTTACTAGATTGCATAGATTACTATATCAAAATTTCACTAGTATCTATCACTTGTGTATCTCTTAGCATATACCTAGTCTTATACTAAATATGTCTTACATACTTTCACCTCTTGATTTATTTATTTAGATGTGATTATATCTTTCCAATTATTACATGCTTTTCTCTTATTGATTAGCATAGCTTGTTGGATTGCATTTCCAATTCCTATGTGTCTCATGTATGTGCCTTAGGACATTTTCCAATGTCCTTCTCTTTATGTGTGTGCCTTAGGAAATTTGAAAATGTCTTTTGCCTATACTCCTCTATGTGATTGTGGCTTCCATGCCAACTTTCTTTTTTCTATTATATGTGTACGTAGCATTTGAACATGCCTTGTATGCTTGCTTTCTAGTTTGAGTGATATGTACCCATGTCCCTTGATATCTTCGCCCCTTGGCAACTATTGTATGCTTCTTGATTCTTGATTTTTGTGTTTATTTCTTGATTACTTTCACTTTATTGTAATACCATTATCCATATCATGCATTTTTCCTATTTTCTTAGATGCCATGATGGATATCAGATCCATCCTTATTTTCTACTTACTAAAAACTAACACTTTAGATTCTAGTTTAGTACTTTTCACATGCTATTAAATTGTTACATATAGGAATACCATTGTTGATCTATCAATATCTCAAATCCAACCATTCTATATCTTGAGATATCTTGTTGATTTTCATTTCTATATCATGTATATTTTTAGCTTAACACACTTGCAAGGATCTTTATTCTAAGAGTAGTCATTGCAACATCATCATTCCTACTCTTAGAAGAGGGGACAAAAAATAGGGGTTTTATCATAAATATCAAAGATCTTAGAAATATAAAATATTATTTTAGAACACTTATAATATAATTTAGACATCAAACTAGGCATAACAGACTAGGTAGATAGTAGAGAATCCATAACAGTTACCAGATTTAGCCCTGGACAATAGTGCCAAAGTTGGAATACAACATTAGATAGTAGGGTGTCTTATTTTTGGTGCTCCTATCTAGATATAATAAAAATAATTATTTTGAAAAAAAATAGAAAAGTGAATTTATTCATAGGTTTGTTAGCTCAATATAGTCTATATTCAGCATGTTTTAGTACCATTTTTGCTCAATAAATCTAGATATAAGGGCATCATGTGTAGCATGATAGATATCACTTCTAGTTTTAGATTAGGTAGTTGATATAACTTCTAGATTAGAATCCATGTTATAGACACTAGTGATTGGGTTTAATTTGCATGACACATTGATCATCCCCTTTTTCTAAGTTTAATTTATTTTCCAAGCATTTCTCAGTAGTTATGTGACTTACTCCATCTATAGGTGGTTGGCATCCTTTTTCAAGTTTAGATTTCATATAAGAATAACTTCCTAAGTATCTAAATTCTTTAGTTGGCTTCCACATAATCCTATTTCACTAATTTTAGAGTGGCTTTCATACAACCCTGATCTCCATCTTTTGAAATGGCTAAGAGTGGCCTAGTTTCTAATATACACTCAGCTATCCATGCCAACATTGTCAAATCATAGTACATTCATAGGATTCAAGATCCATCTCATATGACATATAGTTCATACCAGTGTTACTTCATAGATTCACTTTAGAGGGCAATGATGGAGCCAAAAGACTAGCTATCCTTTGTATTCTTGAGCCACTTATTTAGAGGGATTAGACACATAGTCCAAACATTGATTGACACACACATGATTCATTAGCTTCACTTAGTAGGTGATGATGGAGCTAAAGGGCTTACATTTTCATTCTTGAGCCACCTATAGGGAATTGAGAACTTATCCTCGTTCATGATATTACTTTTGGTACAACACACACCTAGAATAATCTAGCATCACAATAGGTTTTATATTGGTTTATGTACCCAATGAGGTGTATTCATTCCTTTATCTTCCTCTCTCTTTTACTCAACTTTTTTAAGTTATTTTATATATAGCATATCTTGTAAGGATTTATCTACTCTATGATTTTCATTATAGATTCACACTTCACATCGTGCTCTCTCTAAGCACATCCAACATCATATAGATTCATGAGCTTCACCTTTACAAGTAAGTTTAGGTATGCTTTCTATTTTTCCTTTATCATAGTATTTTTTTTTGTTGCATCACTAGAATAAATAGGGGGGAAATGTAGCCATATAAAATTCAAAATTTGATAACTTGAGTGTGGCTAATGACACCTAATCCATAGGTCCATCTTGTTTGCTCTTATGATACTCATAGGCATGTTTTCATAATTTATCAATCATCTATAGTATTCTATACTAAAGCCTTACTGACCTAAGTGTCTCTTTCCATGAAAAATCCATTCCCTAGGTCTCTTGCTCTCTAGACAACACCCAAACTTGGATTATAACACTAAAAATTAGGGTGTACTATTTATGATGCTATTGTCCAAGTGTATTTTGGCTTCTAATGGTCATTTTATCCCAAATCCTTATCTTAATTCATGTTAGCCTAATGTGAATTCATTTAACCCATGATCATTAAATCCCCTATAAAATTCCATTCAAATTTTATTTAGAAGGGTTGTCACTCTTTTACAAGAGAGAAGAAAGAATACAAGAAATAATACTCAAGTAATCTTCCCTATTATCTACATATATCAAAATAGTATTTCAAGCTTATTCAAATATTTATACTAGTCCCTAGTCATTCGAAGCACACCCAGTTTCACATTTACTTGTATTTTCATTATATCATTGAACCAAACACTTTAATGAGAGAACTAAATATAGCTCGATCCCTCCACAGAGTATTGGTATATAGGTAACATGCCCACATATAGGGTGTCAAGTGCATCTAAGGTATCCTTTACACACTAACCCCTTTTCCCTATTTTCCAAAGTTTCATTTAATTACATAAAAGACACAAGCACATGAGGAATCAACTCTAAATGGATTTTTATCGATAGTGTGGATTTTTAGTTTGGTACACATGCTCACACAAATGTTAAGAACAAAAATTCAAAAAATTAGATCTCTGTGATTAGTTTAGATAATAGTGGCAAGACAAAAACTATAGCACTAGACAATAGCATATCATGTTTTCAATAGTCCTATCCAATCAAGAAATGAACTTTATATTCTTGTTTGTGATAGTCTTCTAAGCTTGCATACATATTTCTAAACCCTGTCTTAGTCAAAACAACATAAAATTAGATAAGTTCAATTTTCTCTCTCTCACTATTACTTTTATAAAATACCTAATTATAGTCAAATTTTAAAGCCTGGTAGCTTATTGATTGCATATTATTTAATAATTTTATCTACTCAGACCCATTTATTATTTAGGAATTAAATAACTAATTTCTTAAAAAATAAAAAATTAGCAAGACAATTCCCTAAAGCATTTTGAATTCACACCTTTCTAGTAAAAATTAAGCTTTATCAAACTTTTTACATGGGAAAGATGTCTGAGAGAATTTAGCCTTCAAATTTTTACCTTCATTAGAATAATTGTTTTATACATTTTGTCTAAAATAATTTTTTTGAAGAAATTGGTCTTTTGCACTTTTTCCAAAGGAATTGAGACTTATCTCTTTTATCTTCATTAGGATAATTATTTCAAACAGTTTTTCCAAAATAATTTCCCTATAAAAACTAAACTTTGTATTTTTTTTCAAAGAATTTGAACTTTACACATTTCCTGAAGAAATGCAATTCTTTTGAACTTTTTGCATGGGAAAAATGCCAGAAGGAAATAGTACTTATGATCTACAACAATTTTTTCTAAATTACCCTTTGGTATTTTGAACATACCCTTCAAGAATTTTATCAAGGGCACTTGCCCAATAGAATTTTTCTTTAGCCTTTCAGAATGGTCCTTTAGATCTCTTGAAATTACTTTTCAAAGTTTTTGAAGGTGCTTTTCAAGAATTTTTCAAGGGAAAAATTCTTGAAAGAATTGATCTTTCAAGGATTTTAAAGAGGTAATACGACCCTTCTGAAAGTTCCATTTGGAAAATTTTCAAGGGCAAGATGCCTAAAGGAAATGACCCTTTATAGATATTGCAAAGGCAAAATGACCCTTTGAGATTTTTGTAGACACTTTGGCTGAAATAAAAAATTCATTAGAATTTAATTGAAACAAAGGAAATATACCTTTGGGATTTTTATGCAAACAAAAAACCCAAAATATTATGGCCTTCAAATAATTTTCACGAACACCAAATTAAGATAAGGAAATACTCGATGCAAAGTGCTTAAAATTTATATACTAAGTAAAGACCAATATAAATCACCTAGCCACTTAAAAATTAACTTGACCTTTCAAAGTAACACTTTGAATTAACACTTTGAAACAGTAATAGGGCTAGTGACTTAGACATTGATACTTGGCTCAGGCTAGATTTAGGCATTTTCACTTGACAAGGGCCCAATTATTTTAGTACAATTTTGGGAACTAATAGTTTTAATACTCAAAATATTTTTTGGTTCCTATCAGAGGATCTTAGCACATGGTTTTCATAAGGAGTAAACATACAAATCCTATTTTAAACACATGTGTATTGCACAAAAAGGGATAAAATTAGGATGAAATATTTCAACAATTTTTAGGAATTACATGTTACTTATTTATTGAATACTATTGGATAAATATTTTGGATCACTAACATTAGAGGAAATGAAATTCTCTTAGCCCACTAGACCATGTATTAAGCATATGTGGAAATTAACTTATTAATGTTAATTGCTAACTAATGCACCAAAGTTGAATGGAAAAAAATCTTACCTAGGATTGAGGTTTCAATAATATTATCTAAAGGGTGTCTTCTAAATACCTTTTATTACGTGTGACCCAAAACCATAGAAGAAGCTAATTTAACATATGCACATAAATGGATCTAGTCCCAATGTGCTCAACCAAATTGTAATATTTTATTAGGTTATTGTCATATATATCAAATTTTGAGGTAATTTTTAAAACCCTAGGTATTGGATCATGGAATTCCCTCACATCATGGTATGGTTAAGATATAACATCACTTAGTCCTTTGAAAAAATTTAAACTTAATTTATATACTCCATTGGTATAAGGGGTTTTGCCTACCACATGATGTTGAAATACATGGTCTATAGAGCCCCTAATAAAATAAAATAAATAAGACTTACACTTACGTATGATTCTTGGGTAGCATCACCAATGTGGCACTTTGATAAGAACATATGTCTAAGTGGGTCTTGACCAATTGTTTTTTGCAAATATAGTTTCTAATTTTTTGAGTATCATCACTAATGTAATGCCATAGAAAATAAAATACACAATAATAGCCACACAAATAAATGCCTGGAAATTAAAATTAATTAACTCTAATATTTAAAAATTATCTAAGTTACTACTGAAAATAAGAATTTTAAAATATAAAATGCTATTAAACTTGAAATAAAAGGAAATGGATAGTCAAAATATGAAATATGAAGCAATAAAACTAAAAACTAAAATAAAATTTCATTTAGCTTGACTTCTTTGGTTTATCTTGGCCTAAAGGCCTATAATAAAAATATTAAAAGTCTATGTATGTCTAAAGGATCAAGGCAACCTATAAAAGTTAGCTAAAAAAGTGATAAAAGATAACAATGATAAAAAAAATAACATTCTAAAATCATTTCACTATTACATAGTAATATTAAACAATGAATTAATTAGCAGTTAGTAAACTTAGAAAAAAAAGATAAAATGATAATAAATAAGCTTAAAGAATGTCTTCACTACTTCTTGTGACTATTTTTTTAAAGTTACAAATGATCTCACGTAATTTATCTACGATTTCATTGAATTTTTATATAAATTTGTTGAGGTGCCAAATAATTTCACTGACATGTAAAACTATTTTTCTATAGATAAAATGTTTTCATTGTTTACTACAAAGGGTAAAAATATAGAAAAATAGACAACATGGGGAAAACAAACCCAAATAGAAAGTTTTTAGCAAATAAAAATAGGCATAGAGACCTCCATAAAGTTGTAAAAACAAAAAGAAAGACTTGAAAATACCAAAAATGACTTAATTACTAAATCTAGTGATTTTGTTAATGTTTTCAATGATTTAACAACTCTATAGAAAAGAGGTCAAACAAAAAATTGAAATGATAAAACAAAATCAAACAAAGATATAAATATGTCAAGAAAAATAAAAATACAATAAGACAGTAAAAAATTAATATATGAATGGTTTCACTATTTTATTAAATTATTTCACTAAAGTTATCTATAAATTTTTTGTTGTATAGGTGTACACACAATAATCTCAAAAATTTAGACAAGATACCCAAAACTGTAAAACCACACTTCTAAAACCAATTTTAACTGCATGTGCACAAATAAATAAATTTGAAAAAACATTAAACTATGTTACTAAATGCACCTATAATGTCTATGATTTTCAAGATGAGGGAATGTTACATCAAGTGTGCCAAATGTAAGAATTAAATTTAGAGTGTAATTTGGATAAAAAATCAAATAATGAAATCTAATATAAACTAAAACCTAAACTTCAAGATATAAAAACAAATAAAATAAAGCAATAAATAAAAAAATACTTAGAATTGCAAAGTATTCATCACCTTATCCATTGTGATCAAATAAATATTTGCTCATGAATCCTAAATGTGGGTGTTCAACACTATTCCAAAATAAAGAGAATTGGGTAGAGGTTTGAGTGTAAAATGACTTTGATGGTTTTGGTTCACTTTGATTTGTAATATAAATTTAATATTATTCCATTAAAGTGAGGATAGATTATTTGAGTGGAGGATTTCATGTCAATTTATAGGCTTATGACAGATGAGATGGATCATTGAGGATTATTTGAATTTTTCAAGTCATTTAAATATTTGATGGTTGTATTTAATTCCTCATATCAATGGATGATTATAAATTTCCATGTGTAGAGAAGAAGGGGGAGGGTTAGTTGGTAGTTGAGTGACTTAGCATGAATGGATCAAGGTAGTTTAAAATTTAAGGGATGAGTCACAATTTAGTTGAAACATTCTAACATGACTCATGATGTGGTTAAGGAATTTGAGGAAGGTGATTGGATGAGTCAATATTTGGTTGAGACAAACATGGAGCATGTATAAATGAGGTGTAAAATATGGATTTTAATTCATTTTGGAGGAAAATAGGTGTCCATGATTAAATAATTAATTATGAATTAATAAATTATTTTAAAGTAGAGGGAAATGATGCTAAGTTTAATTTTAATTGGGGAAGATAATGTGTTAGCGTGTTAAAGTGAATTTCAACACTAAATGGTGAAATTTATGTCTCTAAGGCATGAGAGCATGGGTATGAGGATGGTAGGGAATGGAAATATAGAAATGGATAGAATGAATTTATATTTGTCCCACAGGTGAAAGGCACTTGTATAAATAAATTTCACCCATCACATTAGAAACAATTTTCATCATGATACTTGCCCAAGATGTCATAAGAGTGGTTTTCATCATTCAGTTAATTATTTATATTTCTCTTTATCCTTTTGGTTTTTTATTTTTCATTTTTTTAAATTTTTTAAAAAACATCATATCCTTCAAGTATTTTCTCTAGAGATGTTATCATGTAATTTATTAATTTATAAGTTGGCTTCCTCCATATTGATTAAGATACTATCATAACCCCTACGATAGAGGGTATTAAAATAGAGGGTGAATTTGAAGGAATATTATATGTAGGATTTTTGTTGATTTTGTGAAGGGTTTGGAGGGATGGTATTATTGTGATACAAATGAGGATTATGACATAAATATCACATTTTGTGATATTGAGAGTAGCCACAAATCATATGATATGAGGATTCATTTATAATTCAATTTTATATTTAAAAATTTATGTGTATACATCCTAAATTTGTTTAAATGTAAGATAAATATTTATTTCATCATATATTAGTGCATTATACATGTTTTAACCAAGAAAGTCCTCTTGGTGTTCTGGATTTGGTTTTTGATTGTCCAATAGTGCCTCAAGATGTTTTTAACCAATTAAAATACATTTTTTTTTAATTTGATTATTGGATTGATTTTGATTAAGGAATTTTACATGTTACATGGAATATTTAAAGGTGTTGAGGTTGATTTTGAAACCTACTATGTGGTCTCCCAATTGGACATCATCATAGAGTCCCATGAATTCTATGATAAATTGGTCACTATGAAATAACATTAGTGATAGCAAATATGTGATTTTGTGAATTATAATTGATAGGTGCAGGATAATGAATGTGAATATGGGGGAAATGATTGCTGATGTCAAATAAATTATTATTTATGTTGATGAAAATATTGTTTGAAGCATATCTTATTAGGGACTATGCATAGAGCCTTTTTTGATGTTGGATGAGGATTTTTTTATAAATCACTAAATTATCACTGATGACTTCACATTGACCTATAGATGGTTTGTACTTAATTCCATGAGAGCCTTTATTTAAAAATATATGCACAGGTTAAATAATATTATTCTCATGGAGGTCAAGGTCTCTACCTTTATAGATCATGTTTTTACATATTTTGTTCGTAATGGTATCTTTACTTCTTTGTATATAAGTTTTGAGGCTACCCTCTTATAACTAAGAGTGATTGTTACTATTTAATTCCTCATATATGAATAGGCTATATTTGATAAATTAATATTATCAAACTAATTAGATGTTGATGTTGATTTATTATTTATCATGGATGTGTCCAAATGGGAAGCATTTGGGATTTATTATATATAAGTAAAATGGTGTAGACAATATTGATGAATTATATAGCACCTCATTCTTTTACACTTGAAAAATATAAACCTTGGTTGTTTCTCTTAATTTTATACCTTTTTCACTTCCAAGAGGCTTACATTTGATATCTATCTATGCTCATTAATTATCTCTCAATCTAACCAATGTTATTCTAGTAACTCAAACTTTCTATCATAATTAAAATAATATAATCATGATCATTTCATTTCTCTATAATTTATAGACTTATGCCTATTTGCCATCTACCCAGACACTTTTTTCCAAGTTAGATGCCTACATAGATGCAAGTGTCTTATTCCAACATAATTGTCTAGTGCCATAAAGTCATCCATGTTACAATTATAACATATCCCAATGGTCAGACTAAGTGGTTTATTTTAATATATTTCTTGAGTAGATTGGTATAAATGCCTGATTTATCCTCATTTATTCCTCACCTAACGACTTCATCCTTCTCACAAGGTAAAGTATCAAAATCATTCAAGTGAGAAAAATTTCCCTATTTTCTCTAATTTGCATATCAGTCATAGGGACAACACATTTAAATGTCTTAACCAATAAAGAGGCATGCCATGTGTCCTATTTTCCAAGTTACAAGATAGGTCATTATTGTAATTTATTTCCACGTATTTCACCCTTGTCCACACATAATTCAACACATTAGGGGAGAAATACATTAGTATGAGTAACTATTTAGAGTAGTGTCCATGTAGGTATCACCCACTAAAAGATGATTTTTTGGGGTTATCTTGACACTATGATCCCACTAACCCATTTTTCTCAATGTCACTATGAGTATGAATAACTAAGGTTTTGATGATTCAATAAGAGAAATAATATATGATCTATATCTATATGTTCCATAATGAATGTGACATAAAACCTAAACCTTCTAGGTGGTCACTTATATGAATTTTATGTATACCCTTGGAGAGGGTTCTTTAGGCTCTCTCCCATTAAGTTAAATTATTGGGACAACCCCAAGTTGTGGGTAACCTATGTTGGGGCTGAACCTCTGAATTAAGCTAGATTTCTCTTTGATGCTCACCTAAACTAATGATAATCTAATTATTCATAGTGAAAAGGGTTATAAATATGGTTAATAAATCCTAATATTTCTAAAATGGTGATACACCAAAGTTAAATGTACACTCACACAAGCTTGAATACACACTAGATTAGTAAAAGGCAACTATGGCTTACTCAATCTCATAATCTCACTAGTTACATAAATATTTCATAGAAGAGGTTATAGGTAGAACACTAATATATAACTATAAGTTATTTTTAAAACACTTTCAAAGAGGTAAGTAGAAGGACAACAAACTAGGAATAATCTCCTTCGTAAGTTCACCACACACAAGCATACTAAGCACTGATTAAAGATAAGAGATGGGAAAAGAGTTGATCCTATTACTTCAAAAGGTAGTTATTATAATATTTTGATATGGTTTAACCATATAAAATGATCACACTTTTCTAAGAGTCTCGATGGCTCAATATGTATTGATCTTGGATGCTCCTCCTCGCTTTGCACTATGCTTATCTGGAGAGTTCACAACAAAGATAGGGGTTATGTTACAGAAGATTAGTCCTATATGGAATTCAAGATAATATATGGGGCCAAAGTGTCAATAAAAGTTGATCCCATAACATAATTTCATATAAATCCCTATGGACTAAATAATATCAGCATCAATTGTACCATCATTGATGAGGATGAATTTGCAATGGGGTAGGAGCTAAATAGTCATCCAAAAAAGGTACCAGACATGTTCTTAGATGAGTTAAAAAATGAAATAAAATTGGTGAAGCCCTTAAAAGGTGTGAAAGAAAGGGACTTGGGTGTCTACTATTTTCATGAAGAAATTATCCCATGATATCCCTCATGAGGCCTCAAGAAGATCCTAGTGGTATATGTAAGTTGTTATTTGATGGCTCAAGGAGAAAGCATGGAGTGGGTGAGGGTGTTATGATAATATCCACTTTAGATGATAAATATTTCTCTTCATATAGATTAAAATATAGATACTCTTGAAATTTATTATAATATGAGGGTCTCATCCATGGCCTTCAATGGGCTAATAAGAGAAGGATCAAGTAGTTACAAATATATGGGGATAGTGAATTAGTTGTACACCAAGCCAGAGGTTAGAATACCACTAATAAACCTTTAATAAAGTCCTAAAAACATAGAGTGTGGGACATAATTGAGGAATTTGAGGCAATCGACATTTAATCAGTCCCAAGGGACCAAAATCAACATGCTGACATGCTAGCAGATGTGGGAGCTCACTTTGACATTGCTAATGAATTGAAAAGACCAAAGTTTAACCACATGTAAAAGTGGTAATAATACCATCAGTGCTAGATAATGAATATCATTAGAAACTCTTTGAAAATGAAAAATAGATTGCATGTTTATTATAGTAAGAAGCACAATTCTCCTTTAATAACTAAGGAAAATTATAGCATCAGTATGAGGAGAAGATTGTTCAATTAAGGTCCAATATGCATTCTAATGGTCTAGTCACCCTATAAAGTCTCTTTCACAAATGGGAACATATGAGAAAGGATAAAATAGTGATGTAAATTAATGAAGAGAACTATGAGAGAGTTATTGTCTTTGGAGACAATCTCCTCAATCTTGAAAAGGTAAGCACTAAAGCTAGAAGGCATGCCTTCATAGAGTTTTGTAAGGAATATGTAGACATATTTTCATGGAAATATAGTGACCTAAGGGGATTTAATCCTAAATTTTCCCAACACACTATAGAGCTAGAGGTTAATGCCAAGCATGTTATGTAGAAGAAGAGGCCCATAAATCCCAAGATTGAAGAGCTCATGAGAAAGGAATTGACCAAGCTTATTAAATATAATATCATCTTCCCAATAAAGCACTCCTCATGGGTATCTAATCTAATACCTATTAGAAATAAGAGTGGGAAGATCAGACTATGTGTGGACTTCAAGGATATTAATAAGATCTCTTTAAAGGATCATTACCCTTTACAATCCATGGAGTAACTCCTATAAGTAGTTGTTATTTAAAAATGCTTCTCTCTCTTAGATAGATATTCAAGTTATAACCAAGTGTTATTCAAAGAAGAGGACTAGTACAAGACTGCCTTTACCACTAAGTGGGGGACATTCTATCATCATAAGATGCCTTTTGGATTGTCCAATTCTAGGGAAACATTTCAAATATCAATGGACATGGCCTTCCAAGAAATGATAAATCAAATGGTGTCGGTATACTTAGATGACATCAAAATCTTATCCAATAATTCTACTGAGCACATGGACCATCTGAGGCTAATATTTTAGAGATGTACAAAGTATGGTATCTCTTTAAATCCCCAAAAATGTGTGTTCTTTGTACATGAAAGAAAACTATTGGGTCATATTATTTTAAAAGAGGTATTATATATTGACCCTAATAGAGTAAGTATTATCTTAGCCTTATCCTTTCCAAAGCACAAGAAGGGGATCTAGAGCTTCTTTGGGAAAATCAACTTTATGACAAGGTTCATACCTAGTTTTGAAAAATTGGTCAAGCCTATCACCACCATGTTGAAGAAGAGCCAAGTGTTCACTTGGTTAGATGAAGGAAAAGGAACTTTTAAATCCATCAAGTAGGCCATTACCTAGGTACCCTCACTCTTGAATCTTGATTTATCCAAGGACTTCATCTTGTTCACCATTTCTAACATTGAAAACATATCAACTATGTTGATGTAGAAGAATGGTAAAGAAATAGAGCAACCAATTAACTTTTTAGTCAAGGGCTAGAAGTATATGAGGTGAGGTACACTTTCATTTAAAAGCAAGTTATTATAGACTTGATAATCCTCAAGAAGTTTGGGCCCATACTCTCCAACAATAGGATCCATCTTATGGTGACTCATCTTGGAGTTAGGGATTTCCACCTTAAAAAATATTTGAATGAGAAGAGAGAAAGTTGGATCACAAAGGTCATGGAATATGATGTAGAGATTAAGGACACTAATTTGGTCAAGGGCAAGGGCTTGTGTGAACACATGGTGAATGACCTCTAAGAAGATGAGGAAGCTATTTTAGTTACCTAGGATAAATCACAACTAGGTACACCTCCACTTCAAAAGATTTGGCTTCAAGATATGGCTCATTTTTTAACAATAAGAGAATGTCCCCAAGGTTTAGATAGATACAAAATAAGGTATTTCAAGCTTGAATATATACCTTATGCATTAGTTTATGGTTTTATTTTTAGAAAAGACCTTAATGGGGTACTCCTTAGGTGCATAAATTATGACTAAGTGACCAAAATCTTGGAGAAAATCCATTATGGACCTATAGGAGGTCACTTTACATCAAGAACCATAGTATCAAAGATAATGAGGGATGTTTATTACTTTCCCAATATTTTCAAATATGCCCACGTATGGGTTATAAAATGCTAGACATGTTCCCTTTTGTAGGAAAGCAAAAAATAGTAGCCCTTCCACTTAATCCTATTTAGGTAAAGAGACTCTTCATACAATGGGGATTAGAATTCATAAGGATGATCAATCCATCATCAAATGTAGGGCATAGATGGGTAATCACTACAATTGACTACTTCACTAGGTGGGTGGAAGCCATTGCTTTGAAGGATGCTAGTGAAGGTGTAGTCTTGGGTTTCTATGATAGCCTCATGAATAGATTTGGTGTTTTGACCACCATAATTTATGATAATGGATTGGAATTTCTTGGTATGAAGATAAGAGAGTGGGATCTCAAGTTTGGAATCTACCTTAACACCTCTTCCAAATACTATTCTCAAGGAAATAGACTGGTAGAGTCTATAAATAAGAATTTTATATGTATTATTAGGAGGACCATGGAAGAGAATTAGAGAACATGGCACACCAAACTAAAGATAGCCTTATAGGTTGATAGGTTGAGTCCTAAAACTACCATTAGCAATCACCCATATGTTATTATGTATGGAAGGGAAGCCAAATTTCTTAGCTCCCTGGAGCTACCTACATTAGAGTTATCTCATCAACTTGAGTTGATGGAGGATGATCCCATGAGTGTGAGGATGATATAGCTCATGGAGATGGAAGAAACTAGGGACGTTGCTATGAAAACACTAGACTCACATCAAGATCAGGTTAAAAGGGCCTTTGACAAGAGAGATATAGTAAGGAGCTTCAAGGAAGGGGATCTAGTCCTCAAATGGGACTCAAATAAGGCCAAACCATGAAACCATACCAATTTTGATAGCTTTTGGATTGGTCCTTATTTGATCCATGGATGAAAATAACACAATGATTTTAAACTTGCTTAACTAGATGGAGAGGTATTAACCATCCTAGTCAATGGTATTCATTTGAAGCCTTTTTATTAGAAGCATTACATCCATTAAAACATATTTTACATATTATAAGTAGCTTTAATGATTTCCTCTAACTACCTTATGCACTTTTTTTTTCTTTTATGTTGTTTCCTTTTCCAAAGTGCCTTGGGCATTTTATTTTATTTTGTTTCTTCTAGTCCTTATTTCTTCAAGAGAGGTTTAGGTGAGTTACAGAGGCTAATGACTTCATGCCCAATGGAATATATAATGCAAATGGTGCAGGTTCTCAAAGCATTACAAGCATGCTTCCCTGCCAGTCACCAAAGATGTTGGCCATTTTTGTCACACATACCAAGATTATGCCCAAGTTCACTAGTTAAGAAAAATTCCATAGCTTTGAAGGTAAATAGTAGTTTTGTGAACATGTCTAGAAAAGCCTCTTATAAAAAAAATCTAAGTACAAAACCTTTTATTTAGCTAAGTTAAATTTTTGCAAACCCTTTTTGGGATAAGTGCTAATATTTACTTTGGAATAATTATTTTAGGTTATTTGTCTAAGTATTAGAAATTATGTTGGATATTTTATTCAAAATAAAATTCTTGAAGTGCAAATTATTTTAGATAGTTTATCTACAAAAAATGCCAAGTATATTTATGTTGGCAAAAATAGATTGGGATAATTTTCTTGAAGATCCTATTTCTTTTGGTCCTTTTGTCTAAGTAAAAAAGCAAAGCACATGTTTTTTTGGACATTTTGTCCACAACAAATGTTTGAATGTAAAAAGGCTTGCATGCAAAAGTCTCAAAGGATCATTCTCTTGGAAACTGATCCTAAACAAATTTGCAAAGGGTATTTCTTTGGGAAAATCAACCAAACAAAAATATGGAAAGGTATTTCTTTGAGAAGGTGGTCTAAAGTGAAAAAACCCAAAGGACCATTTTTTAGCAAGGTGGCCAAAACACTTCTACTAAAGGGTCATTTATTTGGTAAAGTGACCTAAACAAAGTATTGAAGAATTAATCTTGTAGCTAAATATCCTAAATTTTTTTTTATAGTAAATAGTTCGAGGAAATTATTTATTGAGGGGAAATTTCGTGGGAAGTAGGATAGGACATTAGCATAAGTGTCAAATTTAGGACACAAAAAATAGCCATTGGGATTCAAATATCCCATGATGGGTATGTAAAAATCAACTTTTAGCCCTTAAAAGTATCCATTTGGATTTGAAAATCCAAGGACATTCATGTAGATGTCAAAGTTGGGCCTCACAAAATAGATGTTAGCATTCAAAAACCATCATAGGGTCCCTGACCATATGTGGTCTTGACAAGTGTCTTGATCTCATGAACTCAGATAAAATATAATAATGAGTGGTAACTGGTAGGTCAATGCGTCCAAGTAGATATAATAGAGCACATTTGAGTGTATAAAGGTATACCAATGACATGTGATCAAATTTAAAGATTCAATGATTCAAGGAGTTACCATGTGGCATAAGCATGGGACCTAATAGATTGATAGCAGATCCTAAAATCAAATGCATCTTTGACACATGGCGTAATCCTAGACAAACTTAACAAGTCAATGTAAAGATCGATGGTTGGTGCTTGATTATATAAATCAATATCAATAGAGTGAGCAAAGTTCAAATACGTCAATGAGATGAGTTTGATATTAAAAAGCAATTATAATGAAGGAGATCCTAGGAATTTTTATAGAAGTTGGGAAGCCATTTTTAATAAAATAAAATGGGTCTTATAGGATTGTCTTGTCACCATTGAAGCTTAATCCAATGACATTAAAGGGGAACACTAATGTAGTAAGATATAAGGAACATAAGGGACCACCTTGAAGCTAAATATTGACCTATGGTTTGTAAAATTTTATCAAGTAGGGTTATTCCTACAACTATGTTTGCCATTTAAGAAGGGTTAATGCATATACAAGATTTTGTTTTTTGTAGAGATAGAATGGGTCTATTTGGAGCTATTATAAAACAAAAAAGTTTTATATAGTCTATAGGTCCATATTGATATGGAAACTATAGGAAAAACTAATAACCTTAGATTCATTTTTTGACTATACGATAGACCTGTGATCTAGATATGAAAGTGAAGTAGATAGGTGACTAATGCAAAGGGTTTTCATACTTCAACATGGCCATAATATAAATAAATAGTTTATTAAAATTCACAAAGAAATGATCCAATCAAATTCATGAGAATGAGGTTTCATCCTCAAGTGAGAGATGGCATGAATGATTCAAAAAAAGGTCTAGTATTGAAAACTATAGCTAGGATCATTTAATGCATCCTTAGAACCTTTAGGGACTTTCTCACTCAATAAGCCATAGGCAATGCCTTGATTGATCAATGGAAAGGTTTTTCATTGGCTAAGGAGAAAAAGGTGGTGGCTTAGATTTAGTTAATGACCCATGACAAAGCATTCTTTTTTGATGGTGTGCTCCCACATCCTTTCTTTCTCTCTCCTTTCTCCTATATATATATATATATATATTGATCTCATTCTCATTGAAGGGCTTCTCATCTCTTAGAATTTAGCATTTATTTTCTGGGACAAGAATACTCATAGACACTCTTTCAAAAGTATGCTAATTTGATACCTCATACTCATAGAGGTATTTCTATGAGTATGAGTATCTAACGTGGGATCTTAACATCAGATTGAAGAGCTTGAGGAGGTTGCGGGAGACTAGGAAGAGTTTGCATATACATAGGAGCATTTGTTTGAAGATAAATGTGTTGGTTTCCAAAGGAAAAAGGATGGATTTCTTCCAAAGAGGGCTCACAATCTAGGATTTTGTAGTTAGTTTCCATAGAAGGCTGACCCAATATCTTTTGGTGTTGAAGTGCTAAGTGCAAAGGATTAATAGCAAGAGTAGCTTGTTTTGGCATGGTAAGATGCATTAGATGGGCTAGAGGGTTGGCTCATGTTCGGGGTATGAGTAGAGCAAATCTTTTGGTGCATCACCTCAGTAGAATAGGTTTAAATTCTAGTTATTCCAACCCTTTTCATTCCCATGAGTTGTTAATAATAGGAAGAGAGATTTAAAGGTGCATCAAGGGGAGCTAGCCCCTAATCTAGAGATTCATCTCAATAGAATTGTCACCCATAGCAAAAGAGATGATTCCATTTTGCCGCTTGGATGAGGAGAGCTGAGTACCTCCTCAAGGGTGAAAATCCAAGCGTCAATAGTTGTTGGCACGCCCGGTGGGACAATTTGTCTAAGGACTTAAAGAATTATTGGTGTGTTCTTCAATCAATCAGCATTTTGGAGGCATTTCAATCAACACTAATGGTGACTCCGAGTTGAATCAGCTGGTCAAACAGCCCTAGTGCATCAAGAAGTCATATTTGGTGTGTATAATTCTATTATTGAGTAGTATGGATCTTGTGTTCCTTCATATAATTTTAATCAAGCTCAGGTTGTTCATGCAATCACCTCAAGTAGCCCTCCTAATTATCCTTCTCCTAGCGAATCCAAGAGTGCTAGGGAGATAATATTGGAGTTTGAAAAGCAGATGTTGGATATAGACAGGTTGAATGAGGGAAACAGATATCAACAAGATCTTATGTACAAAGAAGAGTGCTTGTTTAGGCAAGCTCAAGCCATGCGATCCATGAAAGAGAAGCTAATAAGATGGGGAAGTCAACCCACTCAAGGCAATCAGTCTTGTACACCTACTTTCATCCCAAGATAGCCTTCTCCCATACAAAAGAAACCCTCCCTTTGTACACCAAATCCTTTCTATCAAATAACACTTGTTCATCACAATAAAATGAGCCAACCCTCTAGCCCATCTAATGCATCTTACCATGCCAAAACAAGCTACTCCTGCTATTAATCCTTTGTACTTAGCACTTCAACACCAAAAGATATTGGGTCAGCCTTCTATAGAAACTAACTACAAAATCCTAGATTGTGAGCCCTCTTTGGAAGAAAGCCATCCTTTTTCCTTTGGAAACCAACACATTTATCTTCAAACAAATGCTCCTATGTATATGCAAACTCTTCCTAGTCTCCCACAACCTCCTCAAGCTCTTCAATCTGATGTTAAGATCCCACGTTAGATACTCATACTCATAGAAATACCTCTGGAAGTAATAAGATCAACTCTTTTCCTATATCCTATCTTTAATCAATGCTTAGTATGCGTATGTATGGTGAAATTTTGAAGGATATTCTTCCTAGTTTTTTATCCTTCTACTTGCCTCTTTGAAGGTGTTTTCAAGCTAACTTTCAAGTCTAGATTAGTGTTCTAACTATAATTTCTTCTATGAAATATTTATGTAACTAGTGAGATTTTGAGATTGAGTAAGCCATAGTTGTCTTTTATTGATCTAATGTGCATTCAAGATTATGTGAGTGTCTATTTAGCTTTGGTGTATCACACTTTTAACATTCTTAGTATCCCTTAACCATATTTTTAACCATTTTCCTTGTGAAACATTATCTTAGCATTAGTTTAGGTGATCATCAAAGAGGAATATATCCTACTCTAAAGGTTCATACCCAACATAGGTTACCCACAGCCTGAGGCTGTCCCAATGTTGTGACTTAATGGGATAGAGCTTAAAGAACCATTTCCAAGGGTGAATATTAATGTCATAATAGTCACATCTAGATCTAATAAGTATTTTATACTTGAAACCTATGTCTAATTTAGACATAAATGTTGATGCAATCAACCTAGGTCAATGCAAGTATTTGAGGTCATAGAGGTCAAATTTATAAAACCTAATGACTGATCCAAAATACATATCTAGTCTATTTCTAACTTATTCCACATAAGATCTACATGTTCATTGTAATATAGATAAGTTCCATTATTTTCCATTTATTTAAATATCAATCATTAGTTTTACTTATTATTTTTAGCATATCTCAGTATTTAAATTCATAATATTGTTTATCTGAGTTTATAATTCATTGGCCCACTACAGAGATAGTTTATCACCCTTGTGCCCTAGGCTATCTCTATCCCCTTTAACCCTACATACCTTAATCTATATTTTATGGTTATACATTTTGTGAACCCAACCTATGAGTCTTCCTTTACAAAAATATCATGATCTAGGGTTTCCAACCTCTTAGGGTTTCATCATATTATGATAGATTTATGGATTTGAAATGATACCCTAAGGTTTTTACATACATCAGGTTAAAGGGTTTCATCTATATATGCTTACAGTTACTTATTATTGATTGGTACATTTCATCCTCCAAATAGATTCATTTTAATATTCCTCAAAACTATTTTCTACTTAGGTTGTTATACTCAAAAACCTCTTTTGTTTGCCTAAATTCTATATGGTCTTTTTAATCTTGGTAATTCATTATTTTTAGTAAATATTGACATACAAGGTGAATGGTGTACCTATTTTATAATTAATTTATAGGTTGAATCAAAAATAATAATTTATTTGAAAACATATTTTAGTTATAAAAAAATAAAATCCTTTTTTATCATAATTGTTAATTCTTTATTTGGAATATTCTAGGGTTTTGCTTGTAAAATATTCCATATTGTTGGCCTATTTCTAATTCATAATAGATGTATTTTCCAATTCCTTGAATATTTTTCATAATATAGTCAATATAAAAAAACTCTTTTTGTTTTCCTAAATATTGTACAAATTTTTTTAATCATGCATTTTACTAGTTTTACTAAATTTAGACTTACATACCATACACTATAATTTTATTTCCCTTATTTTTTGTGTTTTTTGCATTTTATATTTATCCTAAAAAACCTATTTCATATTTAAAAATTTTATACCCTATAATTTTATATTTATTTCACTTCATTTGGCACATCGTGGGGACCCTGACCTTTGGTCTGAAAAACCTAGTTAACCTAGGGTTTCCTAATCTACTATTTTTTGAATCTTGATTTCCATGTGTTCAAAATTTATAAAAATGATAATTTACCCTTAATATAAACATGTTTTATATGTATATATCACTTCATTACTTCATTATAAAGTACATCATGTTATTTTTTACTTGTTGTGTTTCATATATGATTAAATGAATTAAAAAGAGTAATAAAATTGATCACTATAATAATAAGGTTTCAAAACAAAATCATAATTTATTCCCTATTTACAACTTTTATTGCAATAGTATTTAAATATTTCTTACTAACCCTAAGGAGTGTGGTAGCTACCATCCCTCTAATTGGGTCCATTTTATCACTCCTTTAAGAGGTAAGGTAGATGGATTATGTATGCATATTCAATACAATGTACCTAGGGTATGTGCTAGTGAAGCCTTAAAATAAAAAATTGTCCTTATGAACAAGTCAATAGAAGAGTGGAAAAATAATTTTATTCTAATATCACATTTTTAGAAATTTATATTACATATCAAAATAATCCAACACATGGTAGTTTAATAATGTATTTTCATCCTCATCTAAAAATGTTGCACCAAACAAGGTTTCCTATTCAAATTCAAAGCTACAAAAAAAGACATCTAAAACTAGTGATTCCAAAAATGGCCAAAATGACACTAAAATTCCAAGTGAAATCTTAATAAAAATTATTTGTGAAAAAGTGATCAAATTACCTCCTTCAACTCCTATGAGGAAATATAGATACTATTTTTCATAAGATATAACACATGGGCATTTTATATATATATATATATATATATATATATATATATATATATATATATATATATATATATATATATATATATATATATATATATATATATTGTTTTTTTCATTAAAAATCAAAATACTATGCCTCAAAGGTAGTGGGGATCATATCATTGATACATCACTCAATAAAACCATTCACATTATGAGTAACTCTCCTAAGATATAAGTGTCAAAATAAAAAAACGGTTAATAAAGGTTAATTTAGAGAAAAATAGTTGAAAGTATCATTACCAAAGGTACATAAAACTAAAAATGATATTCTTTTACCAAAATAACCAATGCTACTAAAATGACAAAAAACTAAACCATGTGAGCTTCATTGTTGGTTAATATTGAATAAAAAGAGGAAATAATTTTGAATGATTATGATAGTGGTGATATTATTCCTAATATAGAACTATATATAGATAACATGAAGTCAAACCATATATCTCAAGATGTTCACAAGTTATTAATAGTTGATGTTAACACAAATACAAATAATGGAATACCAAAAATATCACAACCATAGTATGGCATGGTTCCTTATTCTTATACATATACTCTAAATGATATACCACATTTCAAGAACAACTTAAGATGTTACATTTATCCTATGATAGTTATTATGTCAATGAGTATGATCCTAATAACATAAAATATTGGTATTATCCTAATGATATTGATTACATAACATATGACATACATGATATGGGGCCTCCAAAAATGCATCTCCTTGATGAAATCCTTGGGTTTTAGTAGCATTTTTTCCTATGCATGATCATGATACACCAAGGTTAAATCATTTTATGATCACTTTCCATTATCATGATTGAGATTATGTATTTACACATGCCTCTATTCATGCTTATATCTTTCAAAATGTACTTGATATGATATTTATTTAACTTTTTTTACCAACACATATGATTCATGGGATAGTATGTTATTTTTATGTTAGTTTCTTTTTGTTTCATTTATTCACTTCCTTGAGTGTTTTGCCTTACTATTATCTTATATGTTAGATCATTTGAATATGCTTCATTTTTTTTTGGCCCTTATAACTTTATTTGACTCTTTGAAATTTGAATATGTCATTGCTTATTGTATGGACATTTTAATTTATCATTCTTAATTTTTTGGACATTTCACTAAGTCATGTCCCTTTGATTTTGTAACATTTTAACATGCCCCTTGTTTGTGATCTCTGTATACCATTGTCTTTTGATTTATGGTTGAGTGCTTTTTAATCTTGTATTATTAATCTCTAAAAATTTCCATTATGTATATCATCCATCTTAGGATTTTATGTGATCACATTTTTCATACTTCAATGATATATCTACTTAGGCATGTTTCTCCTATATGATAAATGATACATTCACAGTTTACATATTTATCTTATCTTGTTGATTTAAGGTAAATACTAGTTACTAATTCCTCTCACCTTAAAAGTGGGGAATTTTAGTTGGGGGATGACAAAGAGTCATGGTTTACACATTCTTCATAGATTTATATTGTAGTAGGGGCATGTTTTAGAAATATGTTCTCCATATTTGTCACAATTTAAGATATATATCAGGGGCATTTTTTTTAAAAATGTTATCCAAAATCATACTAGTATTTATTTTAAGATTATAGTTGGGAAATTTTATGGAAACATGTTCTCCATAATTACATAGTTTGAAAATTGGCCAAAGTACACAGTTTCATGATTCAAATACACATTTTTGATAGAATTATATACATTGTTACCATGTTATACTTAAGTTTCATCATGATACATACATAAGGTCCATATTATATGTAAAGAGCACCTAGACTTAAAAATCAAATAATATTTTAGATTTCAAACACTTAGACGTACTTTAACACACTAGGTTGGACTATCACTAACTATATTAAAGAAATATAATGTGATAGTTGGTTAAATTTTAGTATGGTTGAGGTGATTAAATAAAATTAATATTTCAAAGTTTATAGGTTTGACTTGATTATACCATCTAACCTAAACATATTTATCTCACACCCACTATCTTATAATTATGATTGGGTTACATGATTAAGCGAATCTAAACTATTGGGTGACATCTCACATTTTTCTCCAAGGTTGGTGGCATGTGTCCTCTAATATTTATATATTTATGAACTTTATAAATTTATATTTGACCTAATATCATATCTAATGGTTCATGATGATACATATTTTAAAATCAAAATTCCAAAAATCAAGGTGGTTACATTGATGCACAAGTATACTCCTAAACCTTGCTCTCTTTACTTTAGTCATTTAAATGATTTCAATTTTAGATTATTGCATTAATTATACACTATAACATTCTCTTGGTTTTAGGTAAGTCACCAAAAAGGAAATAAAATTAGGATCACATAAAATAGATGTGTTTTATACCAACCAAGTTATACTTTTATTTTCCTTTAAACTATAAATTTAATTACTATATTAAATTGGGGGTCAAATGTAGACATTATTTTTGAATTATATATCACATCAGTCTTCTACACTTGGAAAATATGGGCCTTTGTTTTTTTCTTAGTTTTATGAATTTACCACTATCTAAAGGCTTGAATTCACTATATCTCTATGACCATTTAATATCTCTTAGTCTTACCAATGTTATTCTAATAGCCCAGACCTTCTATCTTACTTAGAATGTTATAAACCTACTTATCTCCTATCTCAACAAGTTCTAGACTTATGTCTATTTTCCAACTACCCAAACACTTACATACAATTTAAATGTGTATATTAATGCAAGTGTCCAATACCATAAATTCATCCAAGTGTAAATTTTAGAGTATCCCAATGGTCATATTAAGTGTTTTATTGTAAGATATATAATGAAAGTATTGATCTAAATACATGATCAATCCTCATTCATTCGCCACCTAGAAACTTCCTACCTCTTATAAGGAAAATTATTAAAAGCATTCAATTGAGAAAATATTCCCTTTTTTATCCTATTTCCATATTATTATAGGAAAAATACATCTATAGGTATAAATTACTAAATAAGTATGCCATGAGTCATATTTGCTAAGTTACAAGCTAGGACACTGTAGTACTTATTTTCCACATATTGCATCCTTATACACACATAACACAACACATTATGGGAGAATTAAATTATTATGAGGCCCTCTTTAGAGTAGTGTCTATATAGGTAACACCCACTAATAGAGTGGTATTTGAGTTTAGCTCAAAATTGTGAGTTCACTAACCCATTTTTTCAATGTCACTATGAAGATGAAAAGCTAGAGTTTGGATGATTGAACAAGAGAAATAGTCCATGAGATAGATATTAATGCACTAAAGTGAAGATGACACACAACCCATAAAAATTTAGGTGGTCAAATTTAGATATGAAAAGTATTCCTTACTAGACACCTGTGTCTAATTCATATATAAATGTCAATATAACTATCCTAGGTTGACATAAGTGTTTGATGTCACAAAGGTAAAAATTTTAGAATTTTATGATTGGTCCAAAATCCATATCCAATCCATTTTAAACTTGTTCCACATCATATTTACATGCACACTATAATACAACTAAGTAACATTATTTTCCATTTATTTCAATATCAATGACTTGTTTTAATTATTATGTTTAGCATATCTCATTATTTAAATTTAGAACATTGTTTATCTAAGTTTGAAATTAATTGGTTATGAATAGTTTACCCTAGCCTATATATATCCTCTTTAACACTAGATTCCTTAATCTATATTTCAAGGTTATACACATGGTCACTTGAGGCATGTGGTATTGGGTGATGGTGGCTTCCACATGTGGGAATATATCATGTGATGGTTTGAAAATGAGCTTATCATAGTGGTTTAATTTGGTATGGTCAACAATGGTATCATCAAAAATAGGTCTATTTAATATGGATCTTAATTTGAAGATAGGTTTATTGAAGATGGGTATTTGATCAAATATGGATTTAGAAAGGATGGGTGCCTATTCAAGTAATAATTTTTTAAATATTGGCTCATAAAACATGGTTTTTTCATCAATTATGTGTAGGACAGTGATGGTTTAGTATTGTTGAATCGACTGGATGAAGTTTGATTGTGAAATCAAAATGGATCTGGGCATATCCACATTTTATAAATACGAAACATGAAAACACTTTGTTATTGAGTAGACATTGGTTATTGAGTAGAAAATGGTCTTGGTATGGTGATGATAGGTTAATATTATATTTTGGTGGCTTATTGGAGTATTTTGAGGCTATTTATTTGGTAATGTTTGATCCTGTGCTTGAATTTTGTAGTCTTATTATATTTGGGATAGTTTTTCATCAAATTTATTCCATATTTTGAGAAAGAGTATATAGGATTATTGATGGTTTGATTCTGAAGTGTTTTATGTTTAGTTGTTCTATTTGTGTGGATTAGGATCTAGATAATTAGTGGAATTTGAATGGGATATACTAGGTGATGGTAGTTTAATAAGGGATTATAGGTTAAAAATTTATTGACTAAGTTGTTGGATTTGGTTGATCATATCTTGATTTAGGGATAAGGATGATAAAGTAGAATGAGATTATGGTTGACATGGGGGATATCAGGATTCAAATGGTATCTAATGGATGAGGAAATTCATGGTCCATGAAGCTATCAATATCATCAAGATTAAATGGATACATAATGAAATTATTATTGTTGTTTATTCAAAATGCCATTGTATTAAGTTTCATTTACTTTGGATTTATTTAGGTTTGTTTTATTTTTATTCACTTGATATAATTTGTTTAATTTTGGATGAGAACTAGTACTAGTTTAACATATAGGTGAGTAATCAAAGAACTAACTATAACCTAAATTATTGAAGTAGGTGTGTAAACAATTAATGACCCATATGTAGTACCTTTAAGAGTATGTGGTGAGTTATTTTATGTAATGTTATGTTCCCTAAACCACTATTTTATATTCAACCAAAAGGTCTTAAACTATGTTAAAAAGTTTGATCTAGGTGCACAATATATAAACCTTTTAGTATGATGAGGTCCAAGTCCATGATGCAAAGGTGTTCTCTAGGGCTTGAGTATTAATAGATGAAACCCATTAAACTCATGGTTGTTTTATAATAGACAACCACATAACCAATAATTATGACTCCATAATAATTTAAATAGCTCACCATATAATAGGTTTTGTTTCTGTGTTGGGTGATGAAATTTTAATCAAAATTCCCTAGAAAGATTAAAAAAAGTGTACAAGTTGTTTTTTATTCATAAGTTCACATTGAAGCATAAGGTAAGAGCATAAGAAACTTATAACTAGGTTTGAACACAAAGGCCTATGTTGATTTTATTCCCAAGATCACTTTATGATGTGATGTAAGAGCATACATGACTTCAGTCTACAAGCACACACACAAATAAATATCTAAGTGAAATATAAGTAAATATATATGATTAATTTTAGCTTAAAATTTTGAATGTGTATGTTTGGGATTTGATAATTGGTTTTTGACTATGAAATTTTTAATAAATATTATATTAGTATGTTTTATTTATCTTTAGAAAGTGTTTCCCTTTAAGTTAACAATTTAGTAGCAATGAAAAATACCTACAAACTAAAAATTTAGAAAAACTAAAATTTCCAAAAGAAATTAGATATGTTAATCATTTTTTCCCATAGGTCATGCATGAAAAAATGATAAAAAATTAGGTTTTCATGTTAAATTTTATAGCATTATATCTCCCTATATACTACTCAAAAAATTATTGTGGCCAATTTTTATAAATCTCTTTAATTGTTCTTTCCAACCATGAAATAATTTTATAAATCACACATTTATGTGAGGATAAAACCATTTGCATTCTAGTTATGATTTCATAAAAATAAATTTCTATCAATTATGGGTTTGACTCCCACTGGTATTACCAAAATTTATATGATAGAAATTATAACTTAAGATAAGAATTAAAAATAATAATTAATACCTAATATAAATCAACATAACACTTATATCAATCATATAAAATATAATAAACATAATTTTGAATTTACTTGTAAATAAAGAACATATTTTTTCAACATGGATGTGCTTACAATGAAAATGATATGTGGTTTCTCAATTACACACTTTTGAGAATTCTAGTAACATATCCCCTTGTTAATTGAATATTTTTTGATGAATGGATGAGATTATTTCAAAGGATTTATCTCTTTATTTATGCTATTATTAAATTTGTGTTATATATCACCTCGATATTGAACACTTTAAAAATACCTATCATGGTTCTACCCTTCAGTTATAAGACCTTCTGATTACTTAAAACATTGCATTAACTATCTCTTTATGATTAGTTTATTATATATTATACTAACCATTTTTACTCTAATGGCCAAGGATTCCATACTATGAAAATTGGTATAAACCTAATATTATCCTTTTCTTCTAGTTTTGGATATGTACCTATTATATAACTTCCTAAACACTTTTAGCTCATTAGACGCATGTGTAAATACATGTGTTACTTTTCAAAATAAATTTATAGTTCCCAAATTTCATAAAATTTGTAAATGAAATATGTCTTAAAATATAAGATCATCTTCCTTCATAAACTATATGCACCTAATATAAGATCAATTTACAAGCCTAAAACACTACTAAAAAGGGGCCTATTTTTATCTATAACTATGACTTAATCATGGAAATAGAAGTAGAAATAATTGAAATTCACAAAATGGTGATGCACTAAGTTTAGATATATCCTCAACTTGCTAAAATATCACAATAAATATTCAAAAATGTTGGGAAATCACACAAATTTCACACAATATGCAAATTTTTCAACCTTTACATAACTATTTTGTATGAATATCGGAAAGTTACACAACATACAACCTATAAAAGAGATTGTAAAGATGATTTGAAAACATCATAAGGGAATAACACATCAAAAAGTGAAGATAAAAAACTCAAAACCACATAATATTCAAAAATATTGATAATATGAAAGAGACAAATGTCAGTTCTTTATTAAATTCAAGGCATAAATCTAGTGTTACAACATCAAATGAGAGGATTTTTGATGCACCAAAGAGAGGGATCATAAAAAAGTCATTTTTAGTCATATATAGAGAAAATACAAATAATTGGGAGCATAAAATAGTAGTAATTTCCTACTATTACATTCCTTAATTCTTCATGTGTAGGAGAAAAGACCAATTTATGCATAGTAGTGGATAAAAACCCTATTCATACTCTATTTATCTCTTTGAGAAGGCTTTCCTTGATGGATTTGGTTAAAAGATTCCCTATGTTCTTATATTACTAGAGTATATTTGGTATTCTTATCTTAATTATCCTTTAACTTGCCACTTCCTCTTGGGCATGCATGTTAGAGAGATGGAAGTTGATCTTTGACTTGTAGTTATTGGGAGAATCATAAAACCCTTAATTTTGTCTTTATATTACCAAGATATCCTTGGAAAGATGTTGTAGGATTATAGGTAGGCTTGTATGGGCTTAAACATTAATAATTTGGTGTATAGATACCTTGAAAACATACTTCTATCATCATGAAAACCCTAAAAATCTATTGTAGGCTTATAAATGTTCTCAAATCTCATGGAAACTTCTGTTTTCACTATATACATAGTATTGCAACCACATTCTTCTTATATAATCCCTTTTCACAAACCCATTAGACCTTATGAGAGATTTTAAATATGGTTGAAGATATTTCACCTTGGGTTATATATTTTAGACCATTTTGAAGACCTTATGATTTATACATGCATAATTCTATGAAGGTCTAAGCCATGAAAACGTAAAACTCATCTCTTTAGTAACCCTGTAATAGTCATAAAAACATGTAACTTTTATTAATTTTCTTAAAAATCAATGTTATATGATTTTAATTATCTTGACAAAGCCTAAAACATCATGTTTCAACTTTAGACTTCAACTTTAAGACCTTGCAGACCTGTAGATTAGCCAAGAGATTCATGGAAACCTATACAGCATGTAACTTATTCATTAAGTATTAATATGTTTAAAACTCTTTTAATTTGTAATTATCATAATAAAACCCTTGAAAACTATGATCTGATAGTCATGGAAGCATTACAACTCTAGTGTATACTTATATGTAGTTTTTTAGGCTCTCAAAACCCTCTTGATCTCATGCTCTAGAGCCTTACAACTTTGACTTGTATACTTGATCAAGTTTTGAAGAAATAATTAAAATATTTTGATACACTTAGACCATGGAAACCTTCATATACCTATAGAATAATTTTTATTTCTCTTAAACTTGCGTAAATTCTTATTAATATCATATTTTAAAACCTTTATCTACTCTTGGCCTTGTCAAGCTTATAGAACTTGGAATTGTGGATATATTCTACTTCATCAAAAATTACATTGCCTTATTTTTCATTAGACCTAATGAATCCTGGTACTATTTGAAACACTATACTCTCATCTTATAGGCCATGAAACCTTTAAAATAGTTACAAACCTCATGTTTCTTAAATCTTGAACCAACTCACATCTTCTAACTTTTGTATTCCCTTGCTTTAGTGATAGTGAATTGTTATGAAAACCTTGAATCTATTTTTTATATGTTTCTTATAAATGAAGGAATATATTTATTATTATTAATAAAACCTTCATATTGATGCTACGTTTTCTAAACCCTTCTCTTATCCTTGTGAACCCTAAATTTTCTTGATGCAGACCTGTAAGTTTATCTAACTCTATCTTCTATACTTGAAATCTTATTTTCCATGTTCAAGAACCTTTATATAATCCTTGATGATCATGAAACCTCTACAAAACAAGGCATATAATTATAAAATATACTATCTCTATCCCAAAAACATCATGATACAATCTTGTATATGTATATTTTCATAATGAAACCTAAAAATCTTTATTGTAGACTTATGTGTACATTTTTTAGAGCATGAAACCTTATTTAAACTATTTAAAATTGAAACCTCTAAAACATGTTGTAACTCCCTATAATAATTATGCAAGGGTTTTGTAAGTGTCTTCACAATACTTGAACTCATCTTGGTAACATTTTGATCCAATAACAACATTGTAAACTTTGTATCGAAGCTATATCATGTTTTTATATAATATAACCCTATTTAAAATATTTTATACTTGACTTAAATATTTGGATTCCTTAAAAACATGATAAAATTCATTTGGGTTACCATTATATTCTAAGTAACATTGCAATCTCTTCCAAATAATGGTTGATAAGTCAAAAAATGTGAATTCATCATTATAGTCTTACTAATTTGGTTTTGGGATTTTAAAACCTTGTTTTTATGTTCTCAATTATCATGTAAAATCATAAAAAAAAAATTATAGAAATTTGGATATAAGAAAAGAGTCTATAAAATTGTGTGTGGCATATATAAGCCTAAATAACCAACAAAGAGTATGTTCACAGGTTTAGGGGTTTTAGAAGTTTTAAAGAGTGTCTACTACTTTGTTTTTATATAAACATATTTTCTCCATATTCATGGAGTATAGAGACCATAAAAATCATAATTCAAAATTATCATGACCTTTCCCAAACCTTATAAGCACCATGCATAAATAGAAATTAAATAGGACATGAATGGTATTTTGTGAAAAATATACAAATCATATTATGTTTTGGCTATTTTCAAAGGATTCAAACTTCATTTCTTATTTTGAAAGAAAATAAACAATCATGGATGCTATTATTATCTCTTCTAACCTAAATCTAGTGATTTACAACCTCAACAAGACTCTGCAACCTCTAATAGACCTACACCTTTTAATTTTTTCCTTTTACATAGCCTATAGAACTTTGCTAATTTTCTTTCAAGCTTGAAAATATTCATATATGTTCTTTGTGACTATTTTTGACCTTATACAATTATTCTCCATATTATTTGAATCTTGATAGGCTCTGTAAAGAACATATATCATAGAGACCTTCATTTTATATTTTTTTTGTCTACTATACAACTTGTAGATCTTGCAACCTTGAAAAGCTAATTCAATATTGCTCTTTTAACTACATACATCTTTATATAACTCACCCAAAATTTTTCATATTTTCATATAATTATAACTCATCATTGAAGCCCTTAAAACTAGATACTTATCATTGGACTAAAACATCATACTTAGAAGCTATAAATAATGCCTGAATGATAATTTTAGGGAGAAAGGAGGGAGTGGGGTTCAAATGTCTTCATGAAAACTACACTAAGACACTTTAGAGATAATTAATTATGCCTCTACTTATTTTAATGAATAAATAAGAGATTATAACTCACTCAAATATGCCTTTGAATGACTTTCTTCCTAATTAAAGGTTTCAAACTCTCATAAAGAGGCAAAAGAATATGGAAATCAAAACCAAATATGAATATTAGCAATATATATGGAACTTTATAGCTAAAAAGAGTCTTAAACTTATTCAATGACTTTTATGATTTGATTTAAGACACTTTTTTATTATTATTTCACATTAAAAGGCACCCTTTATGTGATTTAAGTCATCAAACAAGCCTCAACAAGGACTAATATGACATTATGACCTAAAATGTGTGCATTAGGCCTATTAGAACATATAAATATCTGATTTGGTATGAAATGGTGAACATGAATATTGGTAAAGGTTGTGAACTAGCTCTTACCAAGCTTCCATTAGCCTAAAAGTCTTGTTTCCATCATGTGGGTGACATAGAGATCAAGGTACCTTACAAACTCAACATTATTGGTGACCTTTATGGGTTGATTTCATACTAATAAATTATATAGTAGACTTACAAAAGTCCATTATGAATAGGAATCACTAAATCCTTGGAAAAACTTGATCTAAAAGTGAAATAATTATTAAAACAAACTTGGTTAGCCTCTAAATGAATTAAAGATGCCTCAAAACACACAACAAGAAAGTAAAGAATGATAATTAACTATGAAAAAAACTGAATGAATGAAAATAAATACAATAATTATAAATAAATTTTCAAAAAACACTTTTAGTAATTATAAACAACTACACTACTTATAAATCAATGTGCAAATAACACTTGTAACAATGATAAATAGCTACACTATTATGTACCCATATTGAAAACTACCTCAATGTCATGGTTTGAGGTGTATCCCTAGGTAACAACCTATAATATCCTCATATATTCATGAAAATACATCATCATACTCTTTAAAAATGTGAATGAAATATTTTTCTTCATAATTGACACATACCATTCCAAGCTTCAATAAATTATCCTTTGTGATGGCCACTTGTTTAAAATTTTCTTCTTTGATAGTCATGTCCATATATTAATTATTTATTTGATCATAAAAATAGATCTAAAATACTCCTTCAATATCCTCTTGTGTCTTTATGAGTTTGGGTATAACTATATCTTCCTCATGTATGCAATAATTACCTAACTTGATTTTTCCATATGATCATATAGGTCAAGTTCATAGTGTGCCATCACCCAATCATCAGATGAAATGTCAAGAAGTTAATTAAAATATGTATTATTGTTAATGAAAATACCATACTCCTTTATCTCTCATTCCTTTACATGTTATTTGGTATCAATAACATCTTCCTTTGATTTTTGACTAATTTAGAACTAATTTTTGGACTGAGTGTCCCTTCTAGTAGATCAATTTTTTATTATACCTTATTTGTATCCTCTTATGGTGTTTGGGTTTGATTCACTCCAAAAAAAAACTCTCTTCTTAGTTCAATAATATATACTCACTTGTCACATGTTCTTGAACTTTCTCCCTTTTGAAATTGATTCCACTTGCTACTCTTAAAATATGAATCCATTTTGAACCATTAAATCTTGGTTAAAAACCACATCTACTCAAGAATTTTGGTTGTTGGGATGGTTTAATGGGTATCACCATTAATATTCTTGAATAATTTTATGTTATACAAGAACAATGGCCTCATAAGTACTTCTAGTAGCTAGTTTTTATGTGTTTAAGGGCATAATATAGCCTATTTGTCTATGTCTATAGGCATTGCCTTGATAAATATGCCTATTGTGTTGATATGCTTGATTGAAAGGATGATAGGGTATACTCTATTGAGATTTATACCTTTACAAAGCCACTAATTCATTTCCAAAACTTTTCAACAAGGTCTTGACTTCAATTAACTCATTGATAAGGGTAGTGGATGGTCTTAGCTAGCTAGTTAATCCAAGAAGATATGCCAAAGTGGGATGATTGTGTTGAGGATTATTAGAACTAGGCATTGTTTGTCTAAGAGATATTTTTATAGATTATATTAAACAATTCTTAGGTCTTATATCCACCTCATATGCACCACATAAGATATTTCTTCCCATGGACTAAATCATGAGAACCACATCATTGTTTAAGGATCTCAAATAATATAATAAAGTGGTACATGGGGAAGGATTTAATAGTTGTGGAATCCTATACCAAGTTTTCTAAAATTTTAAATTGAAGTGTATCATGACTTCATGAAGATATATCTTGATAGTAGTCAATTTCTCCATTAGTTACATATGATGAATTTTATCCTCTAATTTTTTATAGATATTCTCTCCTAATTGAACCTAATTATGTATAGAGTTAGGCTATAATCCCTTATACCATTTTAGTTCTTCTCATTTAATTTAAGTTTGAAATAATCTCACAACTACATATTATGATATAATGTTGTAGGTTGAACATATGTTGGCAATATATTGTATGTGATCTATAGATTGGTTTCATTTTCACCAATAAAGTAAGGTATACTCTTAAGGGAAACAACTAGGTTTTCATCCCATTAGCTGAGGGCAAGAAGGTTACTCCCATTTAAAGGAACAAAAATATGATTTCTTTGATGATCTATGAAATGGATAGGAATTAACCTTTCACTTGGCTAAAGAAACCTACCAAAATTAGGTGTGGATTGGGACCATGGAGGAGATGAGGATAGGGATCTTGATGGAGGTAATATAGAGTCATCTAGTTATCCTTCATTATGAAAATGAAGTTAATTCAGAGAACTAAAAATCCTTACCTCTTGAATAATCCCTTGTTTATACTATTAGCATAAAAGCATAGGTCTAATTTGAAACCAATAACTTTTGAAGTATCCATGTGCTAGAGAAATTTTTATAAATATGCAACTTGTTAAGAATAACACTAACTTATTAGCTAAAAATATTCAATAAATGGAGTTGAGTGTCCCACCAAGAATGTCAAAAAAAAATTGTTAGTTCAATTTTGTACCCTATTTGATCATTGTTTGATTAAGTGAAAACATGGGAACATCCCCAAGGTGTGGGATCTTGTCTCCTTAGGATTACCATTTTGAGAAGGTTAGATTCCTTCCTAAACTAAGTTCACCTAATTAAGATGAACTTGAAACATAAAATCACTACTAAAATGGGTATCATTTATAGATATAAATATGATTTCATCAGGGAAAAGGGAGTATAAGCACTTGAAATTCATAAAATGGTAATGCACCAAGCTTGTATATCTCTTCAACTTGATAAAAAACATAAGAAATTTTTAGAAGTGATGTGAAATCACACAACATTCATATAATCTACAATGTTATCAACTTTTAGATAAGTATTTCATATGAAGTTAAGGAACCTACATAGCATATAACTTAGAAAAGGGAGTGTAAGGATGATTGGACAACATCACCAAGGAATAAAACATCCACAAGTGAATATCAATGACTAAACATCACATAATATTTAGGAAATTAATAGTATGAAATAGGAAAATATCAATTATTTATTGAATTCAAGGAATAAATCTAGTTTTGTAATCTAAAATGAGTAGAATTTTAATACACAAAGAGAGGGCTCATGAAAAAATACTTTTTCAGCCATATATAGAGAATATAAACAAGTGGGAGTAAAAAATAACATTAACTTCCCACTATTACATTCATTAGTTCTTCATGTGTAGAATAAAATACCAATTTCAGCATAGTAGTTGATAAAAACCTTGTTCATACTCCATGTGTCACATTCATAAGTCTTTTCATGATATATTTGGTCAATAGATTCTCCATGTTTATAAATTCTTAGAGTATGCTTGGTCTTATCACCTTTATGAGAATTAAACTCACCACTTCATCTTAAGCATGTATGTTAAATAGAGTTCAATTAATTTTTGACTTGTTCTTAATGTTTAAAACCCTTTCTAGGTATTATGCATGAAAACAAGTCTAACTTATAACTAAAATAAGCCTAATTCTCTAATATAGAGCCCTTACACATTCTTTTAATAAACACCAACCACTTGAGAAGGTTGTAATTTATATGGATCAAGTTTCCAACTATTTCAATGCTTTATGTATTTTTGACCAACCTAAGAAACTTAAATTTATTAGAAGAAGACTAAAACCCTCAATTTTATCTTTATATTAGCAAGAGAGCCTTGGAAACACATTGTAGGATTCTAGGTAGGCTTGTATGGGCTCAAATATTATTATTTTAGTATCTAAATACCTTTTAAACCTACTTTTAACATCATGAAAACACTAAAACTCTAGTTAGATTAGAAAATGTTCTCATACTTCATGGAAACTTCTTTTTACACTCTACATAGGCCGGAAACCTCATTCTTCTTATCTCAACTCTATTCACAAACCTATTATACCTTATAATACATTTGAAATATGATTGGAGGTATGTATCCTTAGGTTATATATTTTTATACCATTGTGAAGACCTTATAATTCATACAATCATACTTGTATGAAGGTTTAAGCCATAGAAACCTATGATTCATCTCTTTAGTAAACTGGAAATAGTAAGAGAAAAATGGAACTTATATAACTCTATTGGTAAAAATTGTTTTAGGATTACAACTATTTTGACAAAGCCTAAAACTTCATTTTTCCATTTGGACTTGAACTTTTAGAGATTTTAGACCTATAGATTACCCTGGAGCTTCCTGGAAACCTCTAAAACATGCTGTAACTTGTCCATTAACTCTTAATATGATAAAACCCCTTGTGATTTGGAATTATCATCATAAAACCCTTGGAAACTATGTTTTGATAATCATATAAGAATTTCAACTCTTATGTAGACATATAGGTAGTTTTTTAGGCTCTCATAACTTTCTTGATCTCATTCTCTAGAGCCTTACAACTTTGACATGCAGAATTATTTTTGCTTTGAAAACATACTTAGGATATTTTGATACTCTTATACCATGGAAACCTTCATAGACCTATATCATCATATTTATTTATCTTAAACTTGCATATAATATTATTTATATCATGTTCTAAAACTTTTATCTACTATTGACCTTGTTAAACTTATGGAACTTGGAACCATGGATCTCTTCCTACATCATCAAGAGGTACATCACTTTATTTTGCCTTAAGCCTAATTAATATATTGATATTATTTTAAAAACTATATTCTCATCATATAATCCAATAAAACTTCAAAATAGTTTCAAACCTCATGTTTCCTAAATCTTGAACTAGTTCACATCTTGTAACCTTCGTATTCCATTGATTTATTGCTCTTGAAGGGGTTTAGGAACCTTGAATCTATTTTATAGGCCTCTTATAACTCCTATAGGTACTTTTTATTTTTAATAAAACCTTGATACTCATGATGCATTTTATAAACCCTTGTCTTATCCTTGTAAACCCCATATTTTCTACATGTAACTTGTAAAATTATCCAACTTTAGCATGTAGACCTACAACCTTATTTTCCATGTTCAATAACATCTATCTAACCCTTAATGATAAGTAAAACTATGTAAAAATTGTTATTAAATGATAAAACATTTTGTATTTGTCTATAAAACATTATGACACAATATTTCATCTATATATTTTCATCATGAAACCTAGAAAACACTTTTGTAGACTTTTGTGTAGGTTTTGAGAGCATGAAACCCTCGTGAAATTGTCACGAAACATTAAACCTATAAAACATGTTGTAAATAATTATAATATGTATATATGGGGTTTTTAGGAGTATTTAAAATATTCTAACTCATCTTAGAAACATTTTTATCTGGTTAAAAATTTTCAATGTTTGTATGAAACCTAGATCATTCTTTTAGATTATAGAACCCTAATTAAAATGTTACAATCTTGTTTTAAAGATTTCAAAGCTTTAAAACCATGATAAAAACAATTTGGGTTACCATTATATTATAATAAAAATTTCAAGGTCTTCTAAATAATGTTTTATTAGTCATAAAATTTTAATTCATCAAAATAATCTTACTGATTAGGTTTTGGGATCTCAAAACCTTGTTTTTATATCCTTGATCATCATAGAAACTCTTAAATAATGTTTCTAGATCTTGAAAATTATGTAGAAACATTAATAAAATTATGAAACAAGTGAAACCCTTAAAATGTGTCTAAAATATGAAACTTTCATGTTATGGCACTTTAGATGTAATGCAAGAGTCTGCAAACTTGTTGACGGCCTTAAGAAGCCTAGAAAACCATCAAAATGTATTCTCATGGGTTTAGAAGTTTTGAAGACTATTTACAAATTTATTTTTAGATCAATATATTTTATCCATTTTAATAGAGTCTAGATTAAATCATAAGGTTAATTTAAACTTATCATGACCTTTCCCAAACCTTGTAAGAACTATGCATAACTAGAAATGAAATAAGATGTGAATGGTCTTCAAGGAAAACCTTGCAAATATAGTGTTTTGGCTATTTTCAAAGGATGTAACCTTCATTTTTTTTTAAAGGAAATTTAAAAAAATGGATATCCTTATTTTCTCTTCCAACCTTAAAATTGTGTTTGAAAAACTCAACAAGAGTTTGCAACCTCCAACAAATGTATAATTTTTTTTTTTTGCTTTTACATAGCTTTTTTTACTCTACTTATTCTACTTTAGGCCTGAAAATATTTATATATGGTTTTTGTGACTATTTTTGACCTTACAAAAAAAATTCCCATTTATTTGACTCTTTATAGGATTTATAAACCTCATATATGCTTGTATACTTTCATTTTCTAGTTTTTGGGCCTACTAAACAACATGTATTTCAGTGCAACCTTGGAAACCTACTTGGATATTGCTCTTTGAAATTCATACATACTTATAAACCTCACCCAACATTTTTATTATTCTCATAGACCTTTAACTCATCATTGAAGCCTTTAAATTATATACTTCTCAATATATTGAAACATCATACTTGTAAGCTATGAATAATGCTTGAATAATTATTTTGGGGAACAAAGAGGGAGTGGATTTTGTATATCTTCATGAAAATTTTCACTAAGATACCTTAGAATCATTAATATAATTATAATTTATATAATTAACAAGGAATATATTATAACACACTTGAATATGCCTTTGAGTGACTTTCTTCCTAGTTGAAGGCATTAAACTCACATAAAGAGGAAAAATAAGAGGCAGATCGAAGCTACATAAGACCCCTCAAAAAGATGTATGGAATTTTATAATTTAAAACATTATTGAACTTATTAAATGACCTTTATGATTTTATTTAAGACCATTTTTATTATTCTTTCATACTGAAAGGCACCCTTTATGTCATTTAAGTCATCAAACATGCCTCAACAAGGACTAATATGACCCTATGACCTTAAATATGCTCATTAAGCCTATTGAAACATGAAAATACATTATTTTTGTCCAATATTGTCAACATGAAGGTTGGTGTGTTGGAACTCAAATAAATATTGAGAGGGGGGTAAATTAGTATATTAATTAACTTAGTCATTTTCAAAACCTTTAATGCATATTAAAACTATATGGAGAGATCACAATCACACAAAAACACATAACACAAGATATACCATGGAAAACCCAATATGGAAAAACCCACCATGAGAATAGCTACTAGAAACTACCACTCTAATCTAGCTTCATACTAAGGAACCTCACTAGTTATAATATTTAAGGGCACCAATCCCAAGGAGACACTAATCCCCTAATTTAAGAGCTTCAACTCTAAGGAATCACACACTCCTTAATTTTAGCACCCACTCATCTTATCTAATGGCACCAACCTATTAAATTATTTTATGGAGCTTTAACTCCAATTTACAAAATATATTCATACATGATTCCATATTTCTATTCTTTGTTATAGGTCTAGTCTGTAACTGATCATACTCTACACATTATCTATTTGTTCTTTTCTTCTCTTTACCCCTCTGTCTCTATATCTAGATCTATCTCTATTCAACACATTTCATCTCTCTCACACTCTGCTCCTCTGTGTCTCTATATTTTGTATTTGAAACAATTTGAAATCTATATCATCTTTACCTTTGTCTTAGATGTCATATATATAAACAATTGATCTAGGGTTCCATATCTTCATTATGTTTACACTTGTTTACAAACACATCACACTTTATTCTAGACTTAGTTTATTATGACCTAAACGATAAGTTTTATGCATCTAGAAATCATGCAACACCATAATGATTCCTAGTCTCATTACTATCTATAGCATTTTATAGACTCTAGTTTTGATGAATATGAACATTTACATAGATTTGATCAGTTACATCAATCAATCTCATCATCTACATCATGATATAGGGCTTAATTGCATGTTCCTTCATTGTGATATGATATATTAATGTATATGGGTTGATGGAGATGTCAACATGTGGCACATATCCCCCTTATTTAGTTATATGAGTCTAATATATTAGGATAATGGAGTAACTTATGGAATTAGTGAATTGGGTAATGGTTGGCCTACATTGGGATTAGGAAGATCTGTTCCATTTATTTCTATGAAGAAAACCTTTCTATACATCTCAACTGATAAAACCAATGTAGTGTAGGCCAGGCCCAAACAAAAAAGGAAATAATCATATTTCCCCCAAAAATTATTAAAATTATTATCGCATCAATATCATCTTCCCCTAAAAAATTTTGCAACTTCATGATTCATAAATAAAAATTATAGTTTGTGAAACCCTTAAATCTCAATAACTCATTTAAATCAATCAAGACTATCCCAAATTTTAAATGTAGCTTCCTCTTATTATATTGTAACTTTAGAATACAATTTGTGAAAAAATTCCATAATTTATGACTTGTAGAGTGAATATATGAAAAATAATAAAACTGTAATAACTCACTCAAAAAAATTCAAAAATTTCTAAAATTTTTACTGTGTTTCTCTTGTACTTTCTTATATATTAAGTAAAAAATTTGAAGATAAAATCCTTATATTTCGTAATATATAGACATATTAGTAAAAAAACTAAAATAGCAATAACTCCCACAAAATGGATCAAAAAACTTCTATTTGTTTATTGTGCCTTAAAATATTATCCATATCTATTAAAGAAATTGTGCATAAATTCAAAACCAATAGAAATATATTGATGATTCCACAAAACTAGGGTTTTGCCACCCATAAATTATCCAAATCAAAAATTTGATACCACTTGTTATGATCTACACTTATAATATTCAAAATTAATGTAGAATAAATGTAGATCAATTCAACACAATAGATATTGGTAGACCAAGATGTCTAAATATTCAATATATGCAGAATACCCTTAAGGTAGGGCAATACCAATAATACTCCTTTAGGAAGGAATAAGTCCACAATGTCTCTTCAAGGGGACAACCTCTAATATCATCTTATAATATAAGACTCAATGCTTACTTGATATCTTTACAATGATATTCACCTCCTCTATATAAACCTATAATGAATGGGTAACCTTCTAATTCCAATGTAGGTTGACCATTACCCAATGCACTAATTCCACAAGTTACTCCATTATCCTAATATATTAGACTCATATAACTAACTAAGGTGGGTGTGTGCCACATATCAACATATCCATAAACCCATATACATTAATATATCATATCCATAGGTACATGACATTCATGTTCTTGCATCTGACTATTAGTCTAGACTTATCTTTAACTATTGATCATTGATCTTGAGTTTGGTGCCATGATCTAATAGTCTACATTAAAATGACTCAACTTTAAAATGTGTCCATTCAATTGATCTTTGATAGGATCATGTTTTCCATTCAATATTTTTACTCTTTTGAACTTTAGATTTGTCAAAATTAAAATTCATCCATTGAACTTATTGGTCCAATATTCCATGTTATGTTGGATCTCAAAAGATGCATAATATTTATCTCTAACTAGATCTAAAAAATGTGACACTTGGCATAAGCACATTCCTTATGCACATTGCTATTAGTTCCCACTATTAAGACACTTGTAATCCTTTCATTTGTCTTTGATGATTTGAATTTAAACCCCATCATAGATTTACTGTGTAAGCTTCATGATTATGACACTTCTCACTAGCGTATTTACTCATAGGTCCTTTTGATAATTTGACTTTGATACGCTCTATTGGATCTATAGTGTACAATTAAGTGATATCCATTGATAAATTTAGGACACATAAATTTTAAGACTTAAGAAATATTAAGTCCTTTGATCACTGCTCGAGCTAGTAATTCTTAGGTTGAGGGGTTGGTTTCACAATGACAACAAATGATTAATTTATAACTTAATCTACTAGATCTAGGCTATATCCAATCAACATAAAAATAAAAAATCCTAGTTGACACCATAAATTAAAACCTTAGGGTTTAATTGAGAAACCCTGTTTTGTTTGAGAGTAAATATAATTTAATTTTGAGTTCATTCCTTCTCATTTGAGCCTACAAACCATATATTCAAGATGCTCTTGAAAAAACCATAATATATCTTTTATCTATTTCTTTTACAAATTCCCATAAATGTTATTTTTAAAATCATCACAACTTTGCAAGACCTTTTGCATATTTTGACTATGGAGACCATTTCATTATGCCTAGAAGGATAAATTTTCACCTACATAACTCTTATTACACTTAGTCACATGAAATTTTGACCTCATCAATATACTTATTTGACTCTGTTGAACCCTTTTGCAAATTTGGTTGTGTTGGAACTCAGTGAATAATGTCCAGGTAGAGAACTTTGCATCCCCATATCTTCAACTATGCTTGATCTCATATCTTTAAATCTAGCACATATCAACTAGGGACTAATATGACCATAACAATGTGACTAACTCCCCCATACTCATTCACATGTGGAAATGGTGATGTCAAAAAAAATCCTCATATTTTCCTATCATAGACAAAAAATGTCTAGATGTTCAATATGAAGAATCAGATGAACTCCAATCATTCACACAAGTACTCCACTCATCCTTAACCTCTGATATAATCTTTTGCATATCCTCTGATCACCATATTCAATCCTAAACCCTTTTAACATTAAAGATAATCATATTTCCAATAATCTTCCCATATATCATTGTTGGAAAATTAGATGCTTTGGTTTTATAATATTTTTTTCCTTCTCTGACATTGCTTGCATTAGCTTTTGATGAAATTAAATTAAGGTTATTCATTATAAACTTTCTCCCCCTTAAGCAATGCACATTTTCCTAATACTCAATTTGGACACTTGTTCTACTTTTTTGACATTTGTACTTTCTCTCCAAACTTGTGTAGAGATCATTTTACTCTTATTCTCCCATGGAGAGCATTTTATCTTCTTCTTCTCCTTTGACATAAATGGAAAAGGGACTCTTTCTAACTATATGTCCAATTATTTCTCCCCCTTTATCAGATAAAGGAGTTTATCCAAAAATATGTAACCATAAACTCACTATAAATTTTCAAAGATAAGCATACCTGAGTTGCCTTTTCTCTCTTATTCCAAGGATTAACAAAGCTTCTATGAGACTCCCCCTGGAATCATGCCTTATCACTAGGATATAGTGATGTGTTGTAGGATCCACCACTCCCAAATTTTGTCTTAGATATTCAAATTATTCCTTGGGAAGAGGTTTGGTGAATATTTATGCAATTTTATCCTTAGAACATATTCCATTGTGACCTTTTAATTTGGAACCTTGTCTCTTAAAAAGTGATAATTGATTTATATGTGCTTGGTTATAGAATGCATCAATAGATTCCTTGATATATTAATAACACTTGAATTATCATAAAGAATATAGATAGGTTTATTATACTCTACCTTGATGTCCTTGAGTGTTTGATTCATCCAAATACTTGAGTACAACATGCCACTACTGCTACATACTCTACTTATACTATAGAAAGAGTAACTAACTCTTGATTTTTGCTTATCCATGAAACAAGTCTATTTCCAAGGAAAAATTCACTACCACTAGTGCTTCTTCTATCATCAACATTTCTTGCCCAATAAACATCTATATAAGTTATCAAAGTGAAATATTCACTTTTAGGATACCATAGCCCATAGTCAATTATGCTCCTAATGTATCTAAATATCCTTTTCACTATATTAACATGTGACTTTTTAAGAGCATCTTGAAATCTTAAAACCATGCACACTTCTTACATGATATCAGGTCTTGATGTATTTAGGTATATCAATCTGCCTATCATTGATTTATACATTATCTGATTTACATCAACAGACTCATCCTCTTTGCTCAACTTGCATCTAGTTATCATGGGAGTACTAACTGGTTTGATATCTTCCATTCTATTTTTTTGAGCATTTCCTTTACATACTTGGTTTGGGATATGAATATCCCTTCATTAGTTTTTACTATTTGTAGACCAAGGAAGAAAGAAATTTCTCCTAGCATAAACATCCCAAACTCACTTTACATTTGTGTAGAAAATTATTTGCACAATTTTTATTTCTACCACCAAAGTTGATGTCATCTACATAAAAAACAACAATCAACATATGCTCACCTTTTGATTTGAAGTATAGATTGGTGTATGTAAATCCTTTATTTAAACCTTGTTATTATAAGTACTAGTCCAATCTTGAATACCATGCCCTAGGTGTTTGTCTTAGACCATACAGAGCTCTATTCAATTAGTATACATAATATTCTTGTTCTGACAACTAAAAACCTTCAATTTGTTCTATGTAGATTTCCTCTTCTAGGTTTTGATTCAAGAAAGCTAAATTAACATCTATTTGATAGACTTTGAATTTATTGTAAATAGAGAATACTATAAACATTATTATATCTTCCAATATAGCAATTGGAGAAAATAATTCCCCAAAATGTATGCCTTAAACTTGTGCATATCCTTTATACACCAATCTTGCCTTATTTTTTATGACAACTCCATCCTCATTGAGCTTATTTATAAAGACTGACTTTGTACCTATCACATTCCTATTTGAAGGTCTTAGGATTAATTTCCAAATTTGTTTCTTTTAATTTGGCTCAATTCTTATTACATGGATTTTAGCCAATCATCATCCTTGCTAGCTTCAATATAGCTCTTAGGCTCAATTTTAGACATCATAGAAAAACTTACTTTCTCTTTGTTCATTGTAACTCTTTTCCTTGTCTGAACTCCTCTTTCTTATTTCCAATTATCTACTCTTTAAGATGATCCTTTTGAACAAATCTTGGAGGTGTCTTTTCATTCATTTCCTCAACCTCTTGATTATCAAATTCTTCTTCAATATATAATTCTTCAATACTAATTTCCTTTTTAGGTTCAACATATTTCAATACTCCTTCAACCTTGACATTGATGCTCTTCACTATCTTGTGTAGCCTTTTGTTGTAGCATACATAGGCTTTGATTTGAATGGAATAACAAATAAATATTCCTTCATCACATCTTGATTTAAATCTTCCTAATTTGTCCTCTTTTCTCCTAATGTAGCATTTGATTCCAAATACTATAAAGTACTTAACAGAGGCACACTTTCCATACCATAGCTCATAGTGAGTTTTATCACTATTTACCCTCAGCTAAACTCTATCCAAGATGTAAACTATTGTCTGGATTGCTTCTCTCTAGTATCCATCAAGTAACATGGACTCTTTTATCATTGTTCTATCCATTTCCTTGAATGTCATATTCTTTCTCTCAACAACTCCATTCTATTATGGATTCCTTCCTATAGAGTAATTCTTTTCGATCCCATACTTCTCATAATACTCTATGAATTCATTTGAGGCAAATTCTCCACCTTTATTAGATCTTAAGAATTTGATTTTTCATCCAATCTCATTCACCACCATGGATCTAAAAATATCAAATCTCTCAAATACTTATGACTTGTCCTTCAAAAAGGTTACCCATGTCTAAGGATATTGAATCTCTCTTTTGAAGGCTTTTGACAGTTAATCAGTCCATCAAGAATGTCTAATCCTTCTATCAACTTTAGAATTTTGTCTAGTTATCCTTTAGCTTTCTCAATCTCTTTTCTCAAAGTCACTATCTCTAATTCTAACTTCATACACTCATCAAATTTAGATTGTATTTCAAGTTTAACTACATATTCTATTCTCTTAGCCTATTCAATTTGTGTCTTTAGGATCACTATAATATAATAATATTTTTCAAGACTTTTGGATATTTTCTCAATTTATTTTTGTCCAAGTTTATTCTATTTTGAGCTCTCTTTTCTTATCTTTTCTATTTATTGTAGAGCATATATAAGTTCACATTCTAGATCCATTTCTCCTTCTTCTTCTTTAGATGAGTCTTCAAATTCTCCTTGATCCACAGATGTTGATCTTATTATGATTAATAGGAATTATTTTTACTTAGCCACAAAATCATAATCATGATCATCACTAGAATTGTCATTTTCATCCATTGAATCACTATCTTCTTTTATGTATAGGCCTTTATTGTTTTTGAAGAAGTTCTATTTCTTGGGATAGTAGGGTTTCACCTTTTTACTACTCTCTACTTTTTTTAAGTTACCATTTTTATTATAAGGGTATTTATTATAAAATGTCCTAATTTACCATAGGTAAATCTTTTAAAGGGTAACTTACCTCTGTACTTTCTAGAACCTCTATTTAATATTCTTACAAAGTTGGCCTCTTCTTCATTAGTCTCCTCAGATCTAGATGTAGGTGCTTTTACCTTTACTAGTTTACATGATTTAATGTAGCTTCTCTCTTGAAGGTGTCTACCTCTCCCATTATCATCTCATAGGTTGTGAAGGTTCCATGCAACTCATCAATAGTGAGCCTATCTATATTTATTTCTTCTTCTATTGCATAGATTTTGAATCATATCTTGATTGTAAAGATATTAGGACCTTTTTGACAATGATTGATTCTTTCATTTCTCCTCCAATGCCTTCAGTTTTATTGAATATTTCATTTACATTGAGGAGGTAGTCTACAATTTTATCCTCTTCATTCATTTTAAAGCTCTCAAACTTGCTTTTGTAATTTTGTACGTTGGCCTACTTTACCTTGTCATCTCCTTAATATATGCTCTTCAGTTTGTTCTAGATATCTTGTACATTTTGACAATGCATCACTTTAACAAACTTTGAATTACATAATCCACATAAAATAACATTATTAGCCTTGACATTGATCTCATATGCTTTCTTAAAAGCCTAATTAGTAGGATTTGTAGTAGGGGCTATATATCCACTTACCATAGGCATCCATACCTCAAACCCTAATGAGGATAAATATACTTCCATTCTAAGGATCAAAAATGCATAGTTTGATCCATCAAAGAGGTTATTTATTTGATGAAAATCCTTCTTGACAATCCATTGTGTTCATTGTTCCAAGATCTCCCTGAGCTAATTAATCTTATTCTAAGGAACTAGGGCTCTAATACCAATTTTTGGAACACAATTAGATATTGAGAGGAGGGATGGGTGAATCAATATATTAATTAACTTAGTCCTTTTTAAAACCTTTAATTCAAATTAAAACAATACAAAGATATCACAATCACACAAAAACACATAAAATAAGATATACCATGAAAAACCCAATATGGGAAAAAACACCATGAGAATACCTAATAGAAACTATCATTAAAATCTAGCCTCATAATAAATAACCTCACTAGTTAAAATATTTTAGGGTACCAACCCTAATAAGCTACCAATCCCCTAATTTAAGATATTCAATTATAAGTAAGTACCCACTCCCTAATTTGAGTACCCACTTAGCTTATATGATGGCACCAACCTATCATATTCTTATATAGATCTATAACTCCAATTTACAAAATAGACTCATACATGAATCTAAATCTTTATTCTTTATTAAAATTCTAGTCTATAGCTAATCATACTCTACACATTATCTATTTATGCTTTTTTTATCTCTACCCCTCTATCTCTATGTCTATATTTATCTATATTTGACACACTTCATCTCTCTCACACTTTACTCCTCTATGTCTCTATATTTTATATTTGACATAATTCAAATAGCTCCAACATATTTTCCTTTGTCCTTGATGTCATATATATAAAGAATTGATCTAGGGTTCCATATCTTCATTATGTTCACACTTATTTAAAAACACATCACACTCTATTCTAGACTTAGTTCATTATGACTTGAACTGTAAGTTTCATGAATCTCAAATTCATGCATCTTCACCATGATTCCTAGTCTCATTACTATCTATAACATCTATTGGACTCTAGTTTTGATGCACAATCACATTTACATAGACTTGATTAGTTACATCAATCAATATAATTATTTCCATCATGATATAGGGTTTAATAACATATTCCTACATCTAACCATCAGTCTAGACTTATCTTTAAATATAGATCATTGATCCTTAGTTTGGGACCATGATCTGATGGTCTATATTTAAATGATTCAACTTTAAAATGCATCTACTCAATTGATCTCTAACAGGCTAACATTATCTGTTAGATATTTTTACACTTCCAAACTATAGATTTGTAAACTTTAAAATGAATCTATTTATCTTCCTAATCTAAGCTTCTATGTTTTGTTGGGTCTATAAAGATGTATGATCTTTATCTCTATCTAAGTCTCAAGAATGTGACACTTGGATTAAGTGTATTCCTTCTATACATTATTGTTAGTTCCTTCTATTGAGACACTTGGCATCCTCTTATTGATTGTTGATGATTTGACTTTAAACTTCACCATATATTTATTATGCAAGCTTCATTATTGTGACACTTGTTACTAGCACATTTAATCAAAGGTCCTTTTGATAATTTGACTGTGCTACACTATGTTGGATCTATAGTGTATGATTAAGAGATAGCCACTGATCAAGTTGGGACATATATGAAGTCAAAGACTTAGCAAATATTAAGTCCTTTGATCACTTCTTGAGTTGGTAATTACTAGGTTGAGGGGCTAGTTTCACAATGACAACAAAGGCTTAAGTTATAACTTAAGCTAATGGATCCAAGCTATATCCAATCAACATAGAAATAGAAATGCCTATTTGACACCATGACTCAAATCCTCATGGTTTAACTAAGAAACCCTATTTTGTCTAAGAGTAAAGATAATTTAATTTTGATCTCATTCTTTCTCATTTGAGCTTGTAGACCATATATTCAAGATGCTCCTGAAAAGCCCATAATAGATCTATTTGTTTCATTTGTAAATGCCCATAGATGTCCTTTATAAAATCATGACAAATTTTCAAGACCTTGTACAAATTTTGATTAAGTATGGAGACCATTTCATTATGCTTAGAAGGCTAACTTTGTACTAGCATAACTCTTATTGTGCTTAGTGGCATGACTTATAATTTCATGCAAAAGATCCTCTTATATAGGATATTCTATCCATATATTCATCTACTTATGAAGCCTTTATATGTGAAATATATGGCATCATTTAAGTTCTTTTTCATCTATTTATTACAATCTACAAATTTTACTAAGTGTTGAAAAACATTATCAAAATGACTACGAGACCAACTTTTCTCAAGCATATCTTTTATTGTGCTACATTGCGTGACCTAGGATTGAGTGTATATAAACTAGGTAAAAAATGAATAGACACTTGTGATGATTTTATATTGGCATATTCATGTGTGAAAAAACTAACCTCATATAGATACTTGCTTAGATCTACTAAACCCTTTTAAAAATTTTGTTAATTTTTGGAACTTAGTGAATTATGTCCACGTAGCAAACTTTGCATCCCCATATCTTCAACTACACTTCATTGCATGTCTTAAAATCTAGTTTATAACAACTAGGGAATAATGTGATCATAACCATGTGACCAACTCCCCCATACTAATTCAAACATGGTAATGGTGACATCTTCAAAATTCCTTATCATCTTTTGTTATCATAGATAAAATATGTTTAGATGATCAATATGAATAACCAGATGAATTCCCCTTATGCACACAAGTACTCCAATAATATTTGACCTCTGATAGGATCCTTTGCATATCCTCTAATCAACATATTTAGTCTTGAACCCTTTTGACATCAATTATAATCATTTTTCCAACATGATGAAGGTTGATACTAGCTCTTACTAAGCTTCCATTATCCTAAAAGGCTTGTGAGTGATATAGAGATCAAGGGGAATTGAAAATATAACACTTTTGGTGACCTCTATGGGTTTATTTCCTACTAAGAAAGGACCAATAGACTTATGCAAGTACATTGGGCATAAGAGTTACTAAAGACTTGAAACTAATCAATCTAAAAGTGTAATCATGATTTAAACATTCTTATGCAACCTTTAAATGAGCTAAATATGACTCAAAACATGTAACAAGAAAACAAATAATGACCAAAGTATACAAAAACATTTGGAGGAAAGAAAAATAATACACTACCTATAAATTAATGTCCAAACAACACTTTGAGGAATGATAAAAAACTACACTTCATAGAAAGCAATGTGTAAACATCACTTGGAGCAATGAGAAATAGATACACTACTATGTATCTTCTAAGAAACATTACAAGCTCTTCCAAATAATGTTTGATTAGTCATAAAATGTTAATTCATAAAAATAATCTCATTGATTAGGTTTTGGGATCTCGAAACCTTATTTCTCTATCCTTAATCATCATAAAAACTCATAAATAATATTTATAGATCTTATAAAGCCTTTAGAAACATTAATAAAATTAGGAAACATGTGAAAATCTTAAAACATGTATAAAACCTGAAACTTTCATGTTATGGTACTTTGGATGTGCTACAAGAGTCTTTAATCTTTTTTGTGGGCTTAAGAAGCTTAGAGAACCATCAAAATGTATGATCATGGGTTTAAGGGGTTTATAAGTTTTGAAGACTATTTACAAATTTATTTTGGATCAACATATTTTATCCATCTTCATGGAGTTTAGAGTACATAATAAGGTGCATTGAAACTTATCATGACCTTATTAAACATTCTAAGCATTATGCATAACTAAAAATGAAATAAGATGTGAATGGTCTTTTGTGAAAACCCTATATATATAGTGTTTTGGCTATTTTCAAAGGATGTAGCATTCATTTTTTATTTTTAAGGACAATAAAAAATCATGGATGGCCTTATTATCTCTGCAAACCTTAAAATTGTGTTTGAAAACCTCAACAAGAGTCTATAACCTCCAACAAACCTATAAATTTTCATTTTTTGCTTTTGCATAGCCCATAGAACTCATTTATTCTCTTATAGGCCTAAAAATATTCATATATGGTCATTATGACTCTTTCTCACTTTATAATTTTTTTATCCCTATTCTTTGACTCTTGATACTATTTATAAACCTCATATATGCTTGTATACCTTCATTTTCTAGTATTTTGGCCTGCTATATAACATGTAGATCCCTACAACATTGGAATCCTACTTGGATATTGTTATTTGAACTTCATACATAATTATAGACATCACCTAACATTTTATTTATTCTCAAAAACCTGTAACTCAGCATTGAATCCCTTAAAATTGTATACTTTTCAATAGATTGAAACATCATACTTGTAAGCTATGATTAATGCTTGAATAATTATTTTGGGGAGCAAAGAGGGATTTGATTTCATATATCTCCATGAAAAATACACTAATATACCTTAGATATCATTAATGATAATTATAATTTCCATAATTAATAAGGAATACATTATAACACACTTGAGTATGCCTTTGAATGACTTTCTTCCTACTTTAAGGCTTCAAACTCACACAAACAGGAAACATAAGAGGGAGATCAAAATTAAATAAGACCCCTCAACAATATGTATGGAATTTTATATTTTAAAACATTATTAAACATATTAAATAACATTTATGAGTTTATTTAAGATCATTTTTTTAATTCTTTCACATCGAAAGGCACCCTTTATGTCATTTAAGTCATCAAACATGCCTCAACAAGGACTAAAATGACCTTATAACCTCAAATATTTTCATTAAACCTATCAAAACATGAAAATACGTAATTTTAGTCCTAAATATTCAATATTAAGGTTGGTGAAGGTTGATAACTAGATTTTCCTAATATTCCATTGTCTTGAAAGTCTTGTTTCCAATGTGCAAGTTATATTGAAATTAAGGGGACTTAAAAAATCAACATTTTTAGAAACCTCTAAGGCTAATTTCCTACTAAATAAGGATCCAATCACCTTACACAATTCCATTAGACATAAGAGTCACTAAATGCTTAGAACAAATCAATCTAAAAGTACAATCATGATTGAAACATGCTTGGCTAACCTCTAAATGAGTTGAATATAACTCAAAACACACAACAAGAAAGCAAAGAATGACAAATAACCATACAAAAATAATTAGAGAAAATAAAAACAATACACTACTTATAAAGTAATGTCCAAACAACACTTTTATTAATGATAAAAAACTAAACTTCTCAAAAATTAATGTGCAAACATCACTTGGAGGATTGAGAAATAGATACACTACTATGTACACATCTTGAAAATTACCATGACGGCATTGTTAGAGGTGTGTCCCTGGGTGAAAACCTATAATATCATCATAAATCCATGAAAATACATCATCTACCTTGTTAAAATTTTCAATGAAATCTTTCTCTTTAAAATTTATACATAGATTTCAATGCTTCAAGATCTTGTCCTTTGTGATGGCCACTTGTTCAAAATACTCTTCTTTGATGGTGATGTTCATCCTTTCATTCTTTTGTTCATCATCAAAATATAGTACCATACACCTTTAAGATCCTCTCATTATAAATTCATTGGAATCCTCTAGATAGTAAGACTCTATATAGGAAGGATGGAATTATAAGAAATTTAAAATTCTTTACAATTCTCTAGAGAGAACTAAATGGAGATATTGATTCTAAGTCACAATTTCGACAAACAAAAGGGATATTTTGACAATAGTTCATTAATAGGTATAGTCACCCTACAACCTCACCCATGAAGCCATTATATGGTATAGTCATTGGGTAATAGACACAATTGGTATACTAAATACCAGGGATTGTGATTGGATTGATTGTGTGTATTATGATAAACCCATATTATTTTTGAGTTGATTCATCCTTCTCCTTTTTTTGAAAACACCTAAAAAGCCCTTAGGATACACTTGTTCCATATACAAGATTTAACATAAACCATCTATATCTTTTCTCATCACTATCCCCTTATCCATTTTATTATCCAAAATTATGAGCATTATATTTTTCTTGTGAGTAAAATAAAGTGGTCATCTATAATCTCTTAAAAGTCCTAAAATTATCCTACACACTTTTACATACATTCCAAAACATACTACCTTGATTAAATATTATTAAATTCTATAACTCTATCAGATTTCATCTAGCACAATATCATCTTATTATCCTACCTATTCATAACTATCTTTTATCTAATCATCATCTTGCTAGTGTTAATATAGGAATTTAGTCATCTCATCATCTAGTTTTCTTACTAAGTTGAATATTCATAGAGTATTCACATTGGTAACATTTAGTTATTATAGTATTTAATCTCAAAATACAAGTCTCATGTCATCCATTATAGACATCTAGACCATTATATCCTAAAAATAGGACAGGTTTATTATTAAAAAAATCACATTTATTTTAGTCTCATATCAAATCAACACCTAATAATCTCTATATCACCCCTGATCATCCACCTTGTAAATCAAAACTCATGCACAAGGATTAAGTTTGGGACAAAGATCAAATTATAAAGATGACATCCTAAGGGCACTAGGTGAATAATGTAGGGATAAAGAAGAAAATCATGTTGGAAGTATAGAATGAGAGGGGGGTGAATCAGTAGACAATAATGCACATTCAATTTCAAAACTCATTAATCATACATGAACATGAAAGCTTATACATAAAACATGAATAAGAGCATACATCATATGAACACATCATTTATGTGGGAAACCCTCTAAGGGGATCAAACCCACTCTCAATCCTAAAATAATAATGGACTAATTTCATATAAGGATGAATCAAATAAGATACTTTAGACCAGCACCAACTGATTAAGGAACATCCACCCCTCAATTTAGTCAAACACCTATTAGACCTTTAGCTAGCTCCAACTAGCAAGGAGGATATAACCCCCTAGGTGATTAAGTACCCACTAAACCATATATAATATAATTTACATCATTTATATAATTTATTTTATACTTTATTATGACCTTATCTTTCTCTAACACCTACAAAACTACTTCTCTTCTCGAGGCAAGCACACTTACCTCATTTGCTCAACCAATTCACCCTTTAGATTTTTAGGTCTAAAGACTTGTTATTTCATGAACATGATTAGTAAAACATTACTGATCATATTCACATCTCATGGTACTCAATTACCCATCTCTACTCTTTGACTAAGCTCTTCTCTTTGCTTGAATACCCTATACTCACACACCTACTCAAATAGGCCAATTTGACCTTGTATATATATCACTCCATCATCTAACCAATATTAGTCAACCAAGATAATTCAAATAATTTTATTACCCTTATAAAATATTCTCATACATTTCATAAATCCAACTCAAAACACTCCATAGGTCATCCATACTTCAAAACAAGCTCAATCCTCCTTTAGATCTCAATTAGGCCTAATGCATTAGCCCTTATAGGTCATTCATCACATATGACCATATACATGAATAATATATCTCACTAATGATTTTAAAAATTCAAATTTTATCTAATATTATTATTTCACACTTCCACAAGATTCCAATACTCCTAACCTCCAAACCACTACTCCATCCAAGCCATTCTCTCTCTCATTCGATGACCTGCAAATACCCAATAAATACTACCAAGAAGAATTGAAGCATGATATTAATTTTATCAAACAAACACCTAAAAAATTCACATGGATATTTCCTAAATTATTTTAAAAACACAATAAAATCCATTTTTCATCTTCACATAGCTCACATAGGTCCAAACCAACTCACACAAACTGTTTACTCAAACTGGTCAAGCACCACATAAACTTAGTCAAATAAATTTGACTAATCCATTCAAAATAAATAAAAAAATGAAGACCAAGGACATGTAATTAATCTATAACACTAATATAATATCATAAATATATCACTCACCTCAAACTCTACTCAGAATAGCTCAAACTAGCCTCTCTAAATAGGCCATTTTAGACTGCCTACAAGATCGAAAAACCAATCATGATGAACATGACATCTAAAACCTATGTATACAATTTATTAATATTAAAATAAATTCATGTGATCCAAAAAAACATTATAAAATTTAAAATCACAAAATTCATATGCTTCAATGGCCACTTTGCTACTACAAACCATTCTCACTATCATGGGTTTTAATGTCTTATCTTACACAAGCTATTCATTTTGTGATCTACTTATAGCTATTTTATAATCACCATAAACACTTACACATAACTTAACTATGAGGGATAGGTATTTAACTAAGAACCCAAACCATTTTTTACATCCCTAAAAATGTGAAATAAATCTCTAAATAGGTTCTCACTCTGACTGGCTTTTGTTCACTATTTGCTCTATTTCTACTCTAGTGACTAGTCACATTAATTGAATTAGATAAATGACATATTGATTTTTTATTTTAAAAAACTCTATGGACATCAATAACAAGTCTTGGCCTTTAAGCTTTAATAACTCTCATGTGTTGACTTAGTCAACCCTACCTGTAACACTAAAATCTTTGAAAATAAGTATATTTTTGTACCTTCTGCTCCCCACCCTAACACACCACTACCACCTAGAGATTCCTATATGAATCCTCTATACCTTTAAATAGTAAAAATTCATCAAAAAATCCATTTTGGGTCCTTTCTAGTAATATATTTCCAATCACTCCATTATGAGGGTTTATAAAGGGTTTTAGCTAGTTTACATTCTTAATAAATGTTCATAAAGATATACATATTAAATCCTAGAAAAATTCTTGAAAAAAATTATAAGGTACCTTACCCAAATAATTAGAATATCTCAACTTCCCATGCAAACCCTGCACATGCCAACAAGCATGAGAAACTTCCTCTCGGGGTCTTTACACTCATTTCTAGCACCCTTTGAAGCTTCTAAACAAAATTTCTAAAATTTTAGCTCAAAATATGACCAAATATCTCATAAAAATGATTGAAAAAACTTGAATAATAATATCCCATGCAAAAACAAGATTCACCAACCTGGAAACACCCTTTGACCCTTCACAAGGCCTCACAAGCCCACCTAGGCCAACTAGGCTAATGGCCAAGCTGACTTGCAAACCACTAGAAACTTCTTAAAAATCATCTATATAACTTCTTATTACCCTATACATGTCCAAAATTCATATTCCAAGCATAATTATCTCTACCAAGTTGGATCTTCTTCATGACTATTCATAAGGACCTCATTAGTCCACCTTGCCTATTAAGCCTAGAACCACCAAGCCAAATTACCTCTTAAATGTACTTGGAAACTTATCCAATGAGATAATATAACCTTATATATCTTCAATTCACTTAATAAAATCAATATAATCATGTACTAAGAACATGCAAGTCATACAACACTTACCTCCATATGAAACCATACATGATAAAACATACAAAACATAGGATGACTTGCACTCCACCTGAAATACCATATGATAAGACTTATAATTTTAGGATCGTACCAAGAAAATATCATATTATCTCTGTCCAAGCTTCATTATATCCACTCATGCCTCCATAGAACTAACTACTCCCACATGCTCTCTCTAGCAACCAAGACTAAGATCATGCATACTATACTAAGATGTACTTTCATACCACTTTGTCATCACCAATTCCACTTGACATCAATTAATAAACATCACTACGACCAATATCCCAAAAAATAAAAGTGACATGCATAATCCTTGAGGATATAAAATAATTAATAATGACTTCTTTAATAATGGTGAAGTTAAAGCCCAATTTAGATAATATATATATTAAAATTGAGATCAAATATGAGACCAAGTCATTAGAATGGGAGGGAAATTACCCCTATATTTAAACATAATATTTTAAAACATCTCATATGAGAACCATCTATACCTAAAACTCCTCCACACACACATGTCACCAACAAAGATGAGGGGAACCCTAAGTTGGTAGAGCATGAATAAGAACTAGATGTTGAAGAATAAGCCCTTAAAAATTATTGTATTAAGGATAATAAAAGGATATATACCTTGTAATATTTACTATACTAATTTATCCATTAAATCAACTTGCTAGTATCTCAAATCCATTTTGAACTCCAAAAACCCAATCACCTAGAAGAATAAGTAGAAACACCAACATTGATGTGTTAAAACCAAAGTTAAGTCAAATTAATAATTACAATCCTTTAATGGAAACTTCCTTTTCCTAATATTGGAAGATGATTAATGAAAATCTTCATCAGATAGTTCCTCACACTCAGGTAATTAAATATAAAAATGAAGAATTTTGCACATCCCCACTAGACATTAGTATTCTACAGATACCCTTCTTTACACATTTTAAAATTCTAGATTTTGAGAAATATAAGGGGAAAGGAGACCCTCATGACTAGGTCCAATAATTTTATGTATCATGCCTTGAGGTGGCATATAATGATGTTTAATTTCTCTGATTATTTATTAAAAATCTCACAAGACCTAATCTAGAATAGTTTATGCACCTGATCAAAAGACCCATTTATACATTTAAAGAGCTAACCAAAAACATTATACAATAATTTTCCTCCAATATTGTGCATAAAATTTATATAATTTATCTATATAATACCAAAAAAAGGAATGGAGAGAGTCTCACATCATTCTTACAATAATGGAGAAGCCTAACTAGCCACTTTTGATGTACCATCCCTAAAAAAGAGTTGGATAAAATATTCATCACTAATATTAATGTAGAATTGAACTTCAATTAAAATTACAATGTGACAAATCATTTTATGATATTATATAAAAGGGAATACAAATAGAAAAGGAACTTATAAAAAGGGGGAATATCAAGTTATATACCCAAAATGAACAAAATAAAAATTAGGATAATGTTTTCTTGGGCAATCCCAAAGTCTTCAATAAAAACAAGAATGTGGTTGGGGGTAGAGTTACTAATTATAAACATATAAAAATGGTACACAAATATTCCCCTACTACCAAAATTCAAAATATCTCTAAAACTACTATGATAAAGGGAAATCCAAGGCTTAGAATGGGTAAATGCCATATTGCTAATATTGGTGTACAATTTGAAATGCTCCTAAACAAATTAACTATTGTTAATATGATAACTCTCATAGAGATCAGACCATTGGATGAAAATAATCTACACCCTAATTGGTACCATTAAGATGAGTTTTTTCATTACCATTGTGTGAGATGGCATGATACTAAAAAGTGTTTGTAGTTAAGACATTTCATCCAAGACTTGATATAAAAAAGAGAAATATAAATTAAAGGTGAAAGTGATACAAAACATTCCAAAAGTCAACAATTAGGAATATATCAGCAGACCTTACTGATGCATGACTAGAAATAAAATAAAATACTAAGTTATCAAGGCTAAGCCTCTAGCTCCAATAAAATCAATTACCATTTCATCCCATATTACTACATCGACACCATCAAAATCAAAATCCCTCAAAAATCCTCAAATATACCATGTCTAATCATAAAATTAATAGGGCTACTATAGATTGTGTAGTTAATACAAGATGTGGTAAAATGATAATTCCTAGATCACCTCAAAATGACCCACGTTCCTCTTCATCTAAAAATATCACTATCCCCAAGAAAGATTCAAATCTTCCCAATAAAACATATGACACTATCCAATAGCTCGAGAAGACCCCAAACAAGATCTCCATCATGGATCTTCTCAACACTTCTTTGGTACATTGATAACTATTAAATCAAGTCTCACACGAGTTAACATTTTCTAGGGATATTGACATAAATCAATTCCAAGACTTGGTAGGTCACTTATCTCCATAAAAAAAAATCACATCTAGTGGATAGGACATGCCACTAATATGCCCCCATAATAACTATCCCCTATTCATTAAAATATCCACTATAAACCAAAAAATCCCATGGGTTATTATAGATGGAGGATCCACCCTAAATTTTTGGAATATTGAATTCCTCAAGAAATTAGGATATTTAGAATCATCACTAGGGCCTACTTTGATAATCACAAAGGTGTATGATGATAATGAATAACTATTACAGGGAATAATATACATTCCCATATCAGTAGGGCCTATATTCCACCAAACATTAATCTATGTAGTGGATTTTAATCTTACTTATAACATCATTTTGGGTGCCCTTATATGCATGAGATGATATAGGTACCCTCCACCCTTAATTAATGACTCAAATTCCCATATTCAGGCATGAAGGTCACCATCTTGGGTGTAATAAAAAAATTTAGCTATCAAATGGAAAGATAAAGTTATGATCTTTATTTTCCAAGTACCTAAATATAATCCTATAACCCAAAAGCTATGAAATATGTACACCTTAATGGTCTATCACCTACCTCATTCGATTCATCAAAAACCACTCACCTAAAAATTATCTCCAAGGGGTGTGGATAATATGAGTATAAAACCCTTCATATAAGATTTCTTCCACTATCCTCACATAGTTATGGGTCTCTATCTATGTGTAAAGATAAACTTGTCATTCATTAGTTTAGTTTGACTACCTTTACTAGCATAGGAAAGATATTAGAAGAATATTTTGAGGAGCTTGATGATTCCTAGAAATAAATTAAGATCTCATTCTAGATTTTCAAAATAAAAATATCCCAAAGTACAGAAAATGATTCAAAATATAAACTATAAGGGTCAAGGACTAGGTAAAGAGGAACAAGGAATGTTTTAACCTATTAGCCTTAAATACAATTTGGGATGACTTGTCCTAGGGTACACACCACTAGGAATTTACCTCAATTATATCACCATAGATGCTTCTTCGATTCCTAAAGATTCAATATCTAACAAAGAATTTAATTTAGGTTACATCTAAAGCCTGTATGAATATCTTGATACCATGAACCTATTCTCTAACACTACCATTTACACCATCAATATCTCCCTCTACTACCTTAAATTGATAGACTAGGATTAGAATAAATAACCATCCTTTGATATATTTAAAAGTGATGAAGCCATTATTGAGTATATGTGAGCCAAAGGTTTTATGCTATCAGGGCAAAACAAAAAGGGAATAACTATTAATTTATATGTTTTTGCATATTTTGGAGAGAAAAATAAATCATTAAATCAAGTAGAAGAGTAATATAATGGAATTGATCCCTCTCTAATCATAAAATAAATTTAGTTAAACATAGATGAGCAAAATTTGTATCAAGAGCTAGGTTTAGAGTTCCCAACTGAATTTCAATCAGAAGAAGAGCTACCACCATCAATAACATATATTCAAGACTAGTCACCTTCCTTAATTGAGGAAGTCCTAAAAGTCAATATTGTAACTAAAGAAAATACTAGAATAATCAAACTTGGGGCAATTCTTACCTTTGAAGAATGAAAATTTATTATTGAGATTCTCAAAGAGTTTATATATAAATATTTACATGGAGTTTCTTGGACATGCCTAGATTAGTTCCCACTTTTGTGGTACATCACCTAGTAGTGCATCCAAATTCAAAACCAATCAAACAAAAACTTCAAAATATGAACTCCAAAGTTACATTATTAGCCAAGGAAGAATGTTAAAAGTTCTTGGGAGCAAGGTTCATTTAGCTAATAAATTATTCTAAATGGATTTTTAATATTATCCCCATTGGAAAACACAAGGAGGGATATGTATTTGTATTGACTTATAATATATCAACAAGGAATGTATAAAAGATGAATTTCATTTTCCAAATATCAACATGATTATGGATTCCACAGCAAGGTATGAAATACTCTCCCTCATGGATGGCTTTTTCAAGATATAATCAAATTAAAATTGCTTTATAAGATCAACATAAAACTACCTTAATTAATCCACAAGGAACATTTTATTATCAAATGATGCACTTTGGAATAAAAAAATCAAGATTAGCCTACCTAAATTCCATGACAATTATCTTCCATTACATGATGCATGATATTGTAGAAGACTATGTGGATGCTATCTTAGGAAATTCCAAAATAAGAGAAGAACATATATAACGATCCTAAAATGGATATTTAAGAGGATCAGAGTATATGAGGTTCAATAAAGCCCAAGAAATGTTTGTTTAGGGTTACCTTAGGCAAAAATTTTGGTTTTGTAGTATCCTAGCAAGCCATTGAAGTAGATCCATCTAAATTCAAGGCCATTATTGAAATACCTCCACCTTAAAACTTGAATCAATTGTAGAGCCTTAAAAGAAAACTAAAAACCATTCACTAATTCATTTATCAATTGGTAGATAAATATCATCCATTTAATCATATATTAAATAAAGGATCTCACTTTTAATGGAATATAGAATGTCAAATAGCATTTGAAATTTTAAAGCAATATCTATTGAATCCTCTAGTGCTTTCACCACCAATATTAGGAAGGCTATTACTTTTATATATATCCGTTACACCATGTGCTATAGTGGCTCTCTTAGCTCAACACAATGATGAAGGAAAGGAATTATATATATATATATATATATATATAATCTTATCATAACACTCATCTCATATGAGATAAATTATACCCATATAGATAAATCATGTTTATCTGTGGTGTTTGATTCTTAAAAACTTAGACATTATATATATATAATATAATCTTATCATAACACTCATCTCATATGAGATAAATTATACCGCTATAGATAAATCATGTTTATCCATGGTGTTTGATTCTCAAAAACTTAGAAATTATATGTTGAATAACCAAGTAAAGTTGAAGGCCAAAGTTTATCCACTTAAATATATGTTATCCAAGTATGTCTTAATAAGAAGGATGGCCAAATGGATAATGATTTTAAGTGAATTTGACATTGAGTATGTGAATCAAAGGGCCATCAAGGGATAGATTATCATAGATCAACTAGTAGAATCACTTGTAGTAGACACAAAACTATTACAAATAGCCTTCCCTGATGAGTCCATATTAGCAATAAAGAATCACTAGGATGGAAATTTTATTTTGATTGATCATTTACCATATATGGGTTAGGATCTACAGTACTTTTGGTAACACCAAAAGGATAATTAATACCTAAGTCTTTATATATATTTTTCCCATGCACCAATAATATCACTAAGTATGAGGCATTAATTATCAGACTACAACTTGCCATCCAATGGAATATTAATCATCTACAAGTTGAGGTTATTATCAAATAAGTTAATGATGAGTTCTAAACTAAAGATGAAAAGTTAATTTCATCCAAGTAAATGGTTGATTAATTAAAGAATAAATTTAATTTTATAAACTTTGAAAAAGTACCAAGGGCAAGTAATAAAGTAGTAGATGAAATGGCTACTATTGGGTCTCTAATAGATCTCCTAGAATATGTCCTTGAAGGTTATTTTCTAGTTGAACAACTAATTTTAGTTACACACCAAGATTTATCTCATGATTAAATATGTGTAATCCTTGATTTAAGTCAACCATTATAAATTGACATTTATGCCTACCTCCATGACAATACCCTTCTACTAGACCTTAACCACCATCAATGCAAATCCTTCATCTAATGCTCCTCTTGTTACATCATCCTTGATAGCATGCTCTATCAGTGAGGATATGATGAGATCATGTTAAGATGCCTAAACTTAGAGGAATATCTTTTTGAAATCAAGGAATTTCATTAAGATATTTATAGAGATCATGTTATAGACACTCAAAAATTACACACAATGGCTTTTGATGTCAAATTACCTTTTGACCCTCATCTGACCTCGCATATAGTAGACCACCTAGTCAATTAGACTTGTTTACCAACTTGACCCTATAAAACCCCTAACTAAACACATTTGAATAAACCATTTAATTCACCCCTTTTAATTTACATTAATCCATTTTTATTTGGGCCCTTGACCACTAATAGCCAGCCTAACCATTGAAAATTGGCCTAACTGTCAATAGTCAGGTCTCCAAGCCTGCTTTAAAGTTTTAAAAGATTGATATCTTTATGTGATATAAGTATCTCCCTAAATGTTAACTTGGTTTTAAAACTATCTTTAAAACATCATGAATTGACAAGTTTATCCCTATATCAAATTAGTAACTTCCTCCATCCCAATTAGCAACTTACTCCTATAAAAGGAGAAGAGGAAGAAGTGACATGGATTCGCAATCCACAATCTAGCATCCAGAATTTCTTACATATAAGAATCCAACATCCTTCAACAAGTAAACAATGTGACTGAAGACTCGAAGCTCTATCAGAATCACTTTTGAAAGTTGAAGTACTATCACTCTGGCCAAATTACTTCAACCTTCCACCATCAAGTTTAAGGTAACTTTTACTTGTTTTCATTGACTTATCTTATTTATAACCTTATAATTAGTATATTATTTTCCACTACTTAGCCCCATAATAGACCTCTATTTGCCTAAACATCCAAGCTGCACCTTCTTTTTTTATCATTTCTAGAATTATATAGGTAACCACTGATGATTAACACAATCACCGATGGTCAATTCAACTGTTGATGTTTACCCAACCACTAATGGTCAGCCTAAATCACTAAAAATCACTATGGCATAAAAATATATAAATTTATTTCTAGCCCCATAACCCTAGTCAAACCCAACTTTCTCCATTTTTACTTGATTATAATACCTTTTCTGATTTTATAGACTAGACCTCGACCATTCTAGCATAAGTATTGACCAACTTTGCTACTTTTGGTTACTTTTCTATTAACTAGCATTCTAAATTATTTGAATTGTACTTCATTTAACTTATGAAATTAGATATTTAATTTATCATTTCTAACTTAATTGTTATAATAGTGGATTGATGGCCTCCTAGTAAGAAATACGCTTCTTGGCTCTAGCTCATACTAGGAAATCCACTCATCTATTTTCTAACAACAACCTTTTTTAGTGTCTTTCTTATCTATGGGTTATTCCTTCCTAGTGAAAGAAGATTTTCCATCATGATCTGGATTCACGCACACACTTTACTAGGTATTATTCTACACACACTATTACCAGTTTTATTATTTACTCTCAAAATTAAGAAATGAGTGAAAATTAACTAAAACATTTTGCACACCTAGTGGGACCTAGTTCCCTTTTTATTCCTTTATTATTTTCTCATCAAATGAAATATAAAAATTTATTTTTGGGCTTAAAATAAACCTCTTGCATACATTGATTACCTACTTGTCTTAGTTCGCCTAGTAACTTAAGAGACAAAGTAATTAATCATAGATTTCACACTTGTTATCACACACTTAAGCCAAACCACAAAATATTTAACACATAAAAACATACCTAAGACAAGGCCCAACTATGATTTCATCACCTAGTAGTAACCTTACCCCTTCCCAGTTATCTTACTTTGATTTCACCACCAAGGGGAGAACTAACTCATCTCTTTGGTTGAGTATAAACTCTAAACTCCGTATATTTTGGATAAGTACCCAACACTCTTACTATTTTGGGATCATGAAGTGAGGAGGTAAGCCTTAATACCAAGCCATGTACTAAATTTCAACATATATTTGTCTCTTGACCACCTAAAAAACCTAATACTAACCTTAGATTTCCTCTCTAGTACTTGATCTACAAGCCAAATCCCTCTTCACACTCTATAAGGCATAAGCCAAAAGTGATCTAAAAAGAATCATAGGATTTGATGTACTTTTAGTGTATGCATTGCTTGCCTTGAATTCTTTTCTTTTGATTGTTCTTTGTTTGAGGTGTGAGCTTCACCATATTATTTCTTATTTTCTCACATGGTTTTTACTAGACAATAGCTGAGAAACCAAATCAATCAACCACCACCTTCTTCTTTTTCCTCCATGGAATATAATTCTAATGATGAGGGTTCACCTCATTTTCTCCCCTTCTTACCATAATCCTAGTTATTTCTAAGGGTGATGCAGACTTCTTTAGCTTCCTTGACAATAATCTAGTGTCCCTTCAACATTATCTTAACAAATTACCTCATCATGCCTTTATTTCCTTAGTTCTTCCTATAGACCCTCTTTATGGTATGCCTCCCCATATTGTGGTCGGTACTACCTCAACCCAACCCTTACTAACCCAAGCCTCTTCTTCTTCCAACATCCCATATACTACCACTACCTAAACCCAATCCAACAGTATAACCTCTAACCAAACACCTCCTACCATAACCCACACTTCACATATAGGTTCAACTTTACCTCTAGTTACCTATACCCCACCTACCATGGGGTTATCTTCTACCCTTATTTCCACCCTTCCCTTTATTACAACCAATCCACCAACTTCTACCCCATTTTAAAACTTGGTGCTCTCTATCCTTCAAACACTTCCACCCATTATCACTAGATTCACCACTCAACCTCAAATTACTCAACCTCAACCCTACCTTTAATTCAACCCACATCCATACCTCAAAAAGTACCCATGACAACCTTTCAATATGTCCCTAACTCATAGGGATATATAACACCTTCCACCTAATTATTTGCGTCAATAAACCCTTATATGGTACCATCACAACCTATTATAACCACCTACAAATATGTGACTTCTTCAACACCTTCCATTACTTATCCATACATAGCTACCACCTAACCTCAACAAAATTTACCCCTTAATTATGTAGCTTCCCAACCCCAACCAAATTTGATCAAAATCTTAATGGATAAAATGACTAACTTGGAGTTATTTATCTTTAGGTCTCATAACCTTTTATCCTATGATCAAATTTATAATGAACCCATGCATCCATCCATTCATATCCCCCTTAGTGGGGATTGCCAAAGTTTTCCAAATTCCAAGGTAAGGAGGACCCTCAACAACATTTAAGAGCATTCCATCATTCTTGGTATTTTATCGCATATGATGGTGTTGTCTTTTTTCGAACCTTCCCCATGTCCTTATCAAGATCAACCCTTGGTTGGTATAGTGATCTTCCCATGCCCTCCATGTTTTCTTTCTCCCAACTAGCCCAAATCTTTTTAAATCATTTTTCAGTAAATATATCTAAAAAGGTATCTATAATTGACCTCTATTCCATTAAACAATTTGATGATGAGTCAATTATTGATTTATTGACTAGATGAAAAGGTCTCATCAACCAAATTTCCTTTTCCTTACCCCAACATGAATTTATTAAAATTTTCTCTCAAGGTTGTGCTAAACATATATCCACACTCTTCAAGTTCAAACCCTCCAAAATTTTGATGAGGCATTCACCATGGCATGTAAACTAGAAAATAAGGACATTGATGAAGGGAAATTGAAATTATGGAACAATAATTCTATATTTAAATCTAATGACCCTTCATTTACCAAAATCACTAACCAATAAAATACTAAAGAAAAAGCATCTGCAAAATCAATTTTTCTAAAAATTACTCCAACTCTAATTGTCAACTAACCACCTCGAACCAATCCTTCCAAACCTTCCTATCAACAAAACCAAAATAAAAAATAAGATCCTCCAAAACAATATACTCATATTGGAGAATATTATGCATTAGTTTAGATAAATTACTCAAATCTAACCTCATCTAACTTCCACCTATTAAACTACTCTAATAGTTTGATGCTCTCACCCTATGCTAGGTTGGTATAACAAGAATAACCATTGTGGCTTTCATTGAGTCATAGGACATGACATTAATATATGAAATAACTTTAAAAATCTTGTCCAAAACATGATTTATAGTGGAGATCTTGTCTTTGATAATCCCAATGCACCTCCCAATCAGTTCCTTGACATTTTTTGTAAACCTTTTCCCAATCATGCTCCTTTTACCCAACACTATGATAACCAACCCAAATCATCTCACTCTTATAAGGCAAATACAATCAATGTGATTAATAATAAGCCCATTTTCAAAGAGATAATTTCCTTAATCACCGCAATGGAAGTATTAAACTCACCCCCTAATCGTTTAGATACTCAAATTGAGGAATTAACCACCCCTCTCTCTTCACATGATGAGACCTTAGCTTTATCTACATCTCCTTTAATGGAAACACCAAAAGAGACAACCTTTATTATGACCATTTCTTCTTCTTCCACTCCATCCATTTAGGTGTAAGAACTACCTTCCATTCCTTTAAACACCCAAACAAAGGAAACAACTCTATCTATTTATTAACTTGAGGATACCATACCTACCTTCCTTATCATATAACCATCCATTTCCTCTTTGGAAACCATTCCATAAGAGGGGATTACCTCATCTACCCAACCACCAATTTTGGAACCTTCCCTTAAAGACAATAATGAAAGATCTATTTCCTCTTCTTTACCTAAGGGCTTAAGCTTTGAAACCAATGACCAAGGAACTAAACCCATCTACAAGCCCTTTTATAGGCTATTCTAATATTTAGAGTTCTCTTCCCAACCCAAATTTGATAGTGCCACCTTTTAGCATCATCTTTCACTCCCTTACCCAAATAAATTTGAATCATTAACCTCCCTTGAATCTACCCTTAAACCCATTATTACCTCTTCACTAAATACCTCTTCCAAAACCATGTTGGAAATATTGTCATTGATGTCAAAGGTCTAGCATTATTTATGATAAATGCCCCATTGCATTTAATGGTGTTTTTTAATATTCATATCCTAGCTAATGTGTGTTAATATTTATTTAATATTAATGAGTATATTTTTGGTTGAATATAAGACAAAATAGTGCCCATGGAGAAGTCCAAGAGTCATGGGGTAAAAGACAAAAGAGGAATGGGATGCATTTTCTCATGAAGAGTCATCTTGAGGAATTCCAAGAGTCACCATGTGAAGACAAAAGAGGGTATGGTTCATTTTTCAATGAAGGGACACTTTGAGGAATATGAAATGTCACTAAAATAAATACAAAAGATGAAAGGACACATTTTATTATGAAGGGTCACCATATGACTTTGCAAAAGCAGGGATACGAAGGGTCATGCAAGTTTAGTGCCATTTCCATGAGGATTGAAGGATCACAAAGGGTGAATGCCAAAGGTCATTTGGAAAGATATAAATAAAGGCTTGAGAATCCATTTAAAATATATAGGGGATCACATGGTTTGTATTTGTTTTCAAAGAGAGAAAAGTGGGAGATATTGTAGAGTTATATCATTTGTTGAGTAAGCAAAATTGAAAGATAGTTGTGTTTTATACACAAGAGGGGTTGGTGCTCCTATGGGTTGGTGATCACAAATATTTACAAGGGGTTGGTGATCCTATGGGTTAGTGCTCATAAATAGTTGTTGTGTTGGTGCCCTTACAAGTTGGTGCTCATTCATATGCTTGAGATTCTTCTCCATAGTTTTTCCCACTTTGGGTTTCCATGTAAAAAATTGGTCTCTCTCTCTCTCTCTCTCTCTCTCTCTCTCTCTCTCTCTCTCTCTCTCTCTCTCTCTCTCTCTCTCTCTCTCTCTCTCTCTCTCTCTCTCTCTCTCTCTCTCTCTCTCTCTCTCTCTCTCTCTCGTGTGTGTATATTATTATTTTAGTTTTATTACATATCTTGAATGTGTGATTAAGTGGTTAAAGAAAAGAATTTAGATTAATTAAAAGATATACAATAACTAATTCATCCCCCCCTCTTGGTATATTTCATGCTTAACAATTGGTATCAGAGCAGGTTCTTTTTGAAAAAGTTTTACAGCTTGAAGGTAGATTGGGAAAGCATGATGGCTAGATCACATGAAGGTTTTTATACAAATAAGGCACCTTTGTTTGATATGATAAATTATGTTTTTCAGAACATAAAGATGAATACTTATTTTATGGCCCTTGGATTTGACATTTGGAAAGTAGTGGTGGAGGAATATGAAGAGCCACAGACACTTGTAGCTACTTTGACAAAAAGGAAGGTAAGTGAAAATAATGATAAATCTTTAAATTATATTTTATGTGGTTTATTTGAATCAAAATTTGTTAATGTTATACAATGTAAATCTTCTCATTAAACTTGGGTAAAACTTGAAAATATTTACAAAGGTAATAGAAAGGTTTAGCAAGCTAAGCTTCAGCCTTTTAGGAGATAGTTTGAGAGTTTGAAGATGGAAGAGGAAGAAAATATAGAAAGTTATATTTTTTGGGTTGATCAAATAGTTAATCAAATTCAAGGTCTTGGAGAAAAATTAGAAGAATCAATTATGGTTCAAAAAGTTTTAATATCTCTACCATTGAGATGTGATGTAAAAGTTTTAGCAATTGAAGAGATGAAGAATTTAGCCAAGCCAAAGATGGATGAACTACATGGTATTCTTACAACATATGAGATGTATAATGAACAAGAGAAACCCTCAAAGAGAGAATCTACCTTCAAGACATCAAAGAAAGAGAAGGCTAAGATTCAAGAATCAAGTTCTAGTGATGATGAAGATGACAACAAATCTCTATTCATTCACAAGCCAGAAAAGGGCACAGGTAAATATTAAAAAAATTACCTTTTTGATGTTTTAATTATGGAAATATTGGAAATTTTACAACCAAGTGCCTAGATAAGGGTAATGGTGACAATAAAGAAGGAAAGTCTACATACAAGAATAATTTCAAAGGAAAAATTCAAGAATGGATTTGAGAATAAGAGTTTTTATTCTAAAAATCCTAGCTTAGCTGAAGATAGTGGAGTCAATGATTTATAAGAAGAAGAGATTATATTCATGGCTATACATGAAGATGCCTCTGTAAGCAAAAGTATAGATGATTAAGAAGAAGAAAAAGATAAAACTGAAGTGAATTTCTAAGGATAACTCATTTGTGACTTAGAAGAGTTAAAATTTCTTGAGAAAAAGAATCAAAGATTAAAGCTCTAGATAGAGAAAATGAAAAGGAGTTAAAGGAAGCAATTGAAGATCTACAAGCACACATTTAAGAAGCTAAGAAGAATGAATAAGATCTAATGGCACAGTTTTAAAAATTAAGTAAAGAATGTGAAAGGTATGTTATTGAAATTGCTTCTTTAAAATTAGATCTTGAGAAAATAAATAAATCAATCAATGATAGAGTAGCCAATGATTCAAAATTTGTGAATAGCACTAATATGTTGAGTAAGATATTAGAAATTTAAAGATCAATATTAGATAAGATAGGTATCAAATTTGAAAAATAAAAAGGGGAGGCCTCTACTTTCATAGATAAGGAAAAAGGAAAGAGATATACTAAAGCTCTTATAAAAGAGGAAATCAAAAGGGAAGAGTTAAGAATACAAAGGACATATCAAACTAAAAAGGATGGAAAGAATATAGCTACAAAAGGCAATCAAGTTAGAGATACATAAACAATTCCTATTTTTATGGTTACTATTTTTATTGTAATAGATATGATCATAAGAAAATAGAATGTTGAAAAGGGGCTAACAATTTTAGAAATAAGGAGAAGGAAAGTCATGTAGAGTCAAGCAGAAGCCACAACTCTTTTGCTCCTCTATTAGGATTTAATGAAGAGGCCATAATATGTTACAAGTAAAAAAAATTTAGACACATATCTTGGTACTATAAAATCATGTTCGAGTTAGTCAAGAAAGACTGGAGTTTCAAGGCTCCATGCATTAAGAAGAAAGTTTAGATAGGTTCATTGTAGAAGAAACAATCTAAAAAATCTATGTTGGTGCAAAGAGATTTGCATACAATAAATGAAGAAAATTTATGGTTCATTAATAGTAGATGTTTGAGGCACATGATAGGAGACAAGAGAAAGTTCATAACCTTGAATAAGATCAATGATGGCATGGTGAAATTTAGAGACAATACTACTACTAGAATTGCTAAAAAAGGTACACTAAGTTTGGATAATGGTATAACTAAAACTAAAATATTTTTGTATGTAGAAGGTCTTAAGAATAATATTTTAAGTGTAATTAAAATGTGTGATTAGGGTAACACACTAAATTTTTATGTGTAAGTTTGTGAAATTAGGAGAAAAGATTTAGATGTGTTGGCAGCAGATGCTTCATAAAGATAATTGATGAAAAACTTGGTAAGTTGGAATCTATATTAGATGAAGGTATATTTATTAGTTATTCTTGAAAAAGTAAAGCTTATAAATGTTATAACAAAAGAATCAATAAAATTGTTGAAAGTGCAAGTGTTAGGATATAAGAAGATGGAACACAAAGAATCAGTGATCCAGTAGACATTCTTGAAATCATTAATGAGGAAGATTTTGAAGAATCAGATGAAGATGAGAAGAAGGAGAAAAAGGACACAAAAAATCCATCCAAATATGTTTAGATAAATCATAATGAAAGTGACATCATAAATGACAAATGAAGGAATTCACACCAAAATAATGATGGTAAATTTATCTGAGAAGTTAATTTCTCTCTATTATCCAAAATTTAGCTAGAACTTTTTTGGAGCTAGACATGATAAACACTGGCTTAAGGCAATGGATGAAGAATTAAATTAGATAGAAAGGAATGGTACTTGGGAATTAGTGCCTAGAGCAAAAGATCATAATGTGATAGGAAAAAAATAGGTTTATATAAATAAGTTGAATGAAAATAGAGAAGTGACAAGGAATAAAGCAAGATTGTTATGTAAAGGATATGCTTAGATTGAGGGAATAGATTTTGAAGAAACTTTTGCACTAGTGGCAAGGCTAGAAGCTATTAGAATGTTTCTTGCATATATAGTGTTTAAAATTTTCAAAGTGTTTTAGATGGATGTCAAATTTGCCTTCCTAAATGACAATCTGGAAGAAGAGGTCTACATTGAGCAACCTAAGGGATTTATTCTCTCAAATATTAGTAGCTGTGTATGTAGATTGAAGAAATCACTATATGGATTGAAACAAGCTCCCAAAGCTTCGTATGCAAGACTTGATAAGTACCTGTAGGTTCAAGGTTTAAAGAGATGATTTACTAACAGTAATATCTACATCAAAATAAAAGGTGATCATCAATTTATTATTGTAGTATATGCTGATGACATCATTTTTGGAGGAAACATTGAAAAGAAAATAAAATATTTTTTTGATAATATACAAAAAGAATTTGAGATGTCTATGCTTGGAGAATTGTTATTTGTTTAGGACTACAAATATTTCAATCAAATAAAGAAATTTTCATATCTCAAAGTAATTATGCCAAGGAAAGGTTGAATAAATTTGGTTTTGAAGATTTTACACTAGTTGGCACACCAATATGTATAGGAAATAAGGTGAGCAAGGATGAAGATTCACCTATTGCATATCAATATTTGTATAGATATATGATTGGTAATCTTTTATATTTCACAACATCAATGCCAAATATCATGCATGTAGTAAGTATGGTTGAAAAATATTAGTCATCTCCAAAATATAGTCATCTTCAATTGGTGAAAAGAAATATTCAGATATATCAAGGGGAAATTACATTATGGATTGTGGTATCTCACAGGTAGATATTTCACTTTGGTTGCTTATATAGATTTAGATTGGGTAGGATGCTTGGATGATAAAAAGAGTACAAGTGTAGGAGCTTTCTTCCTTGGTGATAGATTAGTATCATGTCTAAGCAAAAATTAGAATTTAGTATCACTTGATATAGCTAAAGTAGAATATAGTGTAGTCGTATTGTGTTGTATTCAAGTGCTTTAGATGAAGCAAACCTTGGAAGATATCAAGGTAAAATATGTTGAACATATTTATATTTTCTGTGAAAACACAAGTGCTATTAATATTTTAAAGACTATAGTGATGCATTTAAGAATAAAACATATTCCCATTAGATATCATTTCTTGAGAGTGTAGGTTATACATCAATAGGTTAAGATGGAATATATCAGTACTACATAGTAGATTGTAGATATTTTCACAAAGGCACTACCAAAAGACACATTTGAGTATCTACAAGAGAAGTTGGGAGTAATTTACTTTTCTTCATGGAATTTTAGCTCAGCATCAGCTGAGGGGAGATAAGTGTTATCTCTAAGTAGGCCCTTTTACATTGATGTCAAGGTACATGGAATAGGTACAGGTTACTATAGGAAGGGGGAGTTACTATATGTTTTTTAGATGGTAGTATGTGTAGGTTTTAGGATATGGTAGTTTTAGTTTGAGGTTGCCATCAATAAAAAAGGGGGAGATTATTGGAAATATTGTCATTGATGTCAAAGGTCTAGCATTATTGGTGATAAAGGCCCCATTGCATTTAATGGTGTTTTTAATATTCATATCTTGGTTAATGTGTATTAATATTAATGAATATATTTTTGGTTTCATATAAGTCAAAAGAGGGCCCATGGAGAATTCAAAGAGTCATGAGGTAAAAGACAAAAGAGGAATGGGATGCATTTTCTCATGAAGAGTCATCTTGAGGAATTCCAAGAGTCACCATGTGAAGACAAAAGAGGGTATGGAACATATTTCCATGAAGGGACACTTTGAGGAATACAAAAAGTCACCAAGATAAAGACAAAAGAGGAAAGGATGCATTTGCTTATGAAGGGTCACCATATGACTTTTCAAATGCAAGGATATGAAGGGTCATGAAATTTTGGTGTCATTTTCCATGAGGATTGAAGGGTCACAAAGGGTGAATGCCAAAGGTAATTTGGAAAGCTATAAATATAGGCTTGAGAAGCCATTTGAAATATGAAAGAGAGTGCATGGTTTCTATTTTTTTTTTAAGAGAGAAAAGTGGGAAATATTGTAGAGTTATATCATTTGTTGAGTAAGCAACATTGAAAGATAGTTGTGTTTTATACACAAGAGGGGTTGGTGTTCTTATGGGTTGGTGATCACAAATCTTTGCAAGGGGTTTATGATCCTATGGGTTAGTTGTCACAAATAGTGGTTGTGTTGGTGCTCAGCAAAGGGGTTAGTGTTTCTGTAAGTTGGTGTTTGTAAACTTTGTATGTTGAGTTGGTGCTCATTCATATCCTTGAGATTGTTCTCCATGATTTTTTCCACTTTGGGTTTCCATGTAAAAATTTGGTCTCTCTCTCTCTCTCTCTCTCTCTCTCTCTCATGTGGTGTATATTATTATTTTATTTTTATTGCATATCTTGAATGTGTGATTAAGTCGTTAAAGAAAAAGAATCAGATTAAGTAAAAGATATATAATATACTGATTCACCACCCCCTCTCTGTATATTTTATGCTTAACAAGCCATAGGTGAATCATCCCAATAACCTGCTTCTAACATTTCCAAATCACATTATGCCTCTCTTACTAAACTAGTCAAGAATTTGGGAATCCTTCCCACACCTAGCCACACTCACCCCTCTTCAAATATGGATTCAACACCATCTAGTCCACTAAAGAAGCCCTCAACCAAACCCAATAAGAAGAAAGACTTACTCAAACCTCCACCTCAATCTAGAACCATACCACCTCCTTCTCACTTACCTTCCATCTTAGTACCCCATCCTTATACCATCCCAATTACATATTCTTCCTCTAAGAAACCATCCCCCTTTTCTCCACCTATACCCATCAAATCCTCTAGTTCTCCATCATTTTTGAATAACCTATCTACCTCTACTTTCCCACCTCTAGCTAAACCCTCATCATCCAAGTCTCCAATTTTCAAATCATCTACCCATAAATCAGCCATAATTAACAATCCCAACCACCAACCAAAACCATTCTACCACCTACAACTTCTAAGGAGAAAACTGCTTCTAAAAAATATCCCTTCCCTAAAACTGTAAACCCCTCACCTCAAATACCTTTGAGTGAATCCTACTTAGCCATCCTACAATGGTTGTTTCAAAATTCTTCCATTAGCTTACCCCATATCAAACCATTATACCCTTCCAATACCAAACCCTCTTGGTTTAATGATAACTTTATCTATGCATATCATAGGGAACCAAAACATGACATGAAGAAATACAAAGATCTCCAAGCACTTTTTCATAACCTATATGATGAGGACGATCGATTATCAGATGAACCCTTCTTACCCCCATTACTAATCTTACTATTAACCAAACCTATCCAAAATTTACCTACTCTCCCACTCCTACCTGAGGATGAGAAGGAGGAATTGAATCAAGTATCAAACCTAGAAAACCCCCTTATCCACACTATTCATGTGGTTATGCAATCCCAAGCCCAACATAAAGATAAGGGAAAAGCCAAATCATCCATTCCATGGACTTACCCTTCCACCACTCAACCTTCCAAAAAATACAAACATCTACACCTTCACCTATGCCACCAACAAAGACCAAAATATCCATTTTTGGACCCTCTCCCTCCAACCCATTTGAATCCATCTAGTGTATTGTGTTGAAACAAATTCACCAAATAATGGTGAAAATGAGCCTTTATGAACTAGTCAATAACTCATCCCACCATCATCAAGCACTAATCAAGGCTTTATAATCGATAAAGGTTCAACCATATGATCCTCAACATTTTCACCCTTTATTGGAGTCCACCAACTTTCCACCGTCATCATGTTTTAGAATTCTAAAATACCTCCTACTCATCTTGAGGATTCTAATCCTCCCCTCTTCATCATAACATACATCAATCAAATCCACATAAAGAGAGTTATGATTGATGGAGGATCTAACATCTACATTATCTCCTCCCATGTATATGACCAAATTTAACTACCCAAGAACATCATGTCAAAAAGTAAAGTGGTCCTTCATTCCTTTAATGATATCATGGCCACTACTTTAGGGACTGTTGTCCTTTATATCCACTTAGGGCCTCATACCATACTCTAACTATTTTAAGTTATAAAGGGTGAGTTCTAAAATAATGTGTTACTGAGATGCCCTTGGATCCATGCTATGAGTTACATCCCTTCCAACTTACACTAATGTGTCAAATTTGAGCATGAGGGACAATTTATTACCATCAAAGATGATCTTAGTCCCTTGTCCTCTTGTAATATGACATAATAACCTAATGATCTTATTATTCCATTTTTATCTACCTCATAACCAACTTCTAAAAAAACAACCCCATTGACTAAAACTATCAACACTCCTAATAAAAACAATGATGAAGTTTCAACTAGCTCATATATCCTTTCATCCAGAATTTTGGTTGAAAACCCCTTGCAATCCACATTTAAATGACTCTCTCTTGAGGAATATCATCTTTTAGCCTTAGGTGCTTTCCCTACTCCACAAGAATATTGGAACATCAAATATGACCCTTCTTATGATCTCAACATTAGAACCATCATCCCTTTTGGGTTCCCCAATAATAATAAAAATTCATTTATGGGGAACATAATTAGCCACATCTCACTCCCACCACTACCTCATTCATTCGACCATTCACCACCAATTTTTATAAAATAGACAAACTAGCCTTTGCCAAAGCTTACATTTATTAGTGCACTTAGAAGGGGTTTGGTCTTAGCCTCTATGAACAAGGATTTCATGAGTTACCCATAATCAAAAATAAAAAACCTCATGAATTATTTATCCTTGGGTTTGTACCACTAGAAGAACCCATGTCACTAAAACCCATTACCACCATCAATGAAGAAATTTCATCCTCACCAGCCCCATCTCCCTCTAAATTTGAGGACTTTGATATCATCCCATCTAACTTTTTTTATCAATATAATTAGTTGAAGCCCCTTAACCTATCAAAAGGGTGGCCAAACTAAAACCCTTCCTCTCATCTATCTTGAAATGATTGAATGTGATTATCTTACCATTAACACCATCCAACATCAAGATGATGGATCTATTCTCACCTACCTCAGTTTAGGGGATTCCTCTATTCATAAATCCCTTCTACCTAAGAATCAAACTATGTTGAATGAATCCACCATTGATGTCAACTTTGGTACTTAAGATAACCTCTATATCATCAAAATTAGCCAATCTGTAAATTCCATGGATTAACAAGACTACCCTTCTTTCCTTTGAGACTGAAGCATAACATTTACTTGGTCCTATCAAGATATGCCCATAATTAACCCTTATATTGCCTCAAAAAACATTGTTACCCATCCTAAGGATAAACTAATTTGGAAAAAGCTTCTTTGGATGTAACCTCATATACCCCTTCTTGTCAAAGAGGATTTTCAATGTCTCTTATCCATTAACTTTATTTATCCCATCTACTATCCATAATGGTTTTCTAACATCTTTCTCATCACCAAACCCATAGGGGGCCTTTGCCTTTGCATCAATTTTTGTAACCTTAATCTCACTTTCCCAAAGGATGACTTTCCTTTACCAAACATCAACCAAATTATTGATATCATAGCCAGCCATGAAATGTTCTCTCATGGATGGTTTCTTGGGATATAATCAAATCTTGATTGCCCCCAAATATCATCATAAAACTTCCTTTACTACCCCATGGGCAACCTTCTACTATAGGGTCATGCCCTTTGGACTAAAGAACACTAGAGTAACCTATCATTAGGCCATGACCTATATCTTTCATGATCTCATCCATAAAATCATAGAGGACTATGTGGATGATCTCCTGAAGAAATACAAACACCACAAGGATCACCTAGTTATTCTCACCATCATCTTCAATTGACTAATCCATTATCATGTCTGGCTCAACCCCAAGAAATGTATTTATGGATTCTTATTAGGTAAGATTCTTAGTTTCATTATCTCTCTATATATAATCAAAATATACCCCACAAAAGTTAGATCAATCTTGGATATTCCTCCTCTTAACAACCTTACATAATTTCATAGCCTATATGGAAAAATTCAATCCATCCATCACTTTATCTCCCAATTATCAGATAGATGTCAACCCTTCCACCTCCTCGTAAATAAATAAACCTATTTTAAGTGGACCAAGGCATGTTAACAAACCTTAAATTCAATCAAGAAGTATCTTCTCTCTCCACTTATCCTCATTCCTCCTAAGGAATCCTAGACCTTTTACATATATGTATCCACCATAGACCATTCCCTAGGGCAATGCTCACATATCATGATGAATAGAATAAAGAGCAAGCCATCTATTACATTAGCCACACTCTTATAAAATATGAAACATAGTATACCCATCTTGATAAACTCCACCTCACCTTAGTCTTCATGGCCTCCAAACTCTATCACTACCTTCTTAATCATAAAACTTATGTCATCACTAACACTGACCCCCTCAATTATATGTAGTCTAAGCCATACCAAAACCAGAATATGTCTAAGTGGATCATGTTATTAACTGAGTTTGATATCTATTTACTTATAAAAATTCTAGTAAAGGACAAGTTGTCATTGATCAATTAGTTGAGGCTCCTCTACTAGACAATCAATCTCTTCCTCTTGCCTTTCTAGATGAGTCTATCATAGCTCTTTCTCAAGAAGAACCCACATACAAAACAACCATGTTTTTTGATGGCTCCAAATGCAAAAATGGTGGGGGTGCCAAAGCGATTCTCATTCCCTTTAATGGTGAAACTCTTCCTCTTTATTTTAAACTTGGCTTCAGATGCAATAATAATATGACCAAATAGAAAGCCCTAGTCATAGTTCCCCAAACTTCTCTAGCCTTAGGAATAAAAAAAATTAGTGTCTTTGGTGACTCCCAACTAGTAATCAACCAAGCCAAAAGATATTATCAATGTAAAAATGATGTCTTCCTAAAGTACAAACAACTCGTGTATGTAATTTCACATCATTCAATCATTACACTATCTAGTCAGTTCCTTAATTTATTAAAAAATTCATAGATATGATGGCCTCCCTTGATTCCCAAATCCCATCTCAGCTAACTGAATCCAAATTATTTTTCACCATCCATCATTTTATCACACCCTCATATATTATTTTTTATTTTCCTATCATTTGTAGTTTGGAAACATCTCCTTCTGATATTTGGTATGACCAAACCTTCAATTACCTTAACATTAGCATTATTCCTCCCAACCTTTCAAAGAATGCATGAAGAGATTTTGTTCAAGGTACCTCTCATTAGGCCATAGTATGTGGGAATTCTTTAAAAACATGGCTTTGAAAGCATCCTTCTTCTTTGTCTGCATAGTAATGAAACTTCCCATGCTATCAAGGAAACATATGATGGAATCTATGGGGGACAATTTAGTGGCCTAGTTATCACCAAGCATATTATTTTCCTTGGCTACTATTTACCCTCCCTCAATCAATATTTTTGTCAATATGTAAAGAAGTGTGTCAAATGTCAACAACATTTTAAATTACATCAAGCACCTCTCCATGGTCTTCAAGTATCTACATATTATTGGCCCTTCTCATTATGGGGTCTTGACCTTATTGGGGAATCAATCCCCATTATTCACAATGACACCAATATATCATTACTACCATTGAATATTTTACCAAATGGGTGAATGCCATCACTCTTATCTCAACCAAAGCCAAAAAAATTATTGACTTCATCAATCGCCATATAATATTCCACTTCAGTGTTTCTCATAAGATCATCACCAATAATGGAATATATTTAAAAAAATGGAAAGTCTAAGGTCTCTATGATTATTATCAAATTAATATTTTACTCACATTATCATCCATAATCCAATGGACAAGAATAAGCCTCTAAAAAAACTCATCAAAATTTTAACTAAAGTAGTCAATGCTTCAAGTCAAGTTGGTACTTTCACATTCCTTTCACTTTATGGGACTATTGCACTAGAATTCAAACTTCTATGGGTGTTACCCTCTTATCTCTCATCTTTAGAGTAGAGGCTATCTTTCCTCTCAAATTCTAAATTCCCTCTCTTCACATATCCTTATATGAAATCCTTTTTGAGAGAGACAATCTTCAAGAACATCTCGCACATCTTGAACTTCTTGATGAATATTGCCTCATAGTGCTTAATCATCTGTGTGTCTATCAGGAATGAATCAAGCTCACACACAAAAAATATTTGAAAGAGTGATATTTCAACATCAAATACCTTGTCCTTAAATAAAACCAACATGTAACTAATATGAAAAAAATCAAAAAGGGAAAGCTTGATTTTAATTAGCTTGGACCCTATATCATAACCCATAAGTATAGATCAGGAGCTTATCATTTATCCTCTCTTAAAGGAAAACTAGAACCTGAGCCTATCAATGATTTATATTTTCATCCTTTATATTTTTGAAAAAATGATCAAACTCACCTTCATGTCTAACTTAAACTCATCCCTTGGTTTACAATATTTTTACCTCCTTTCACCTACCTATCCCTAATCCTCTTAGGGATAATTTCCTACAACATAGTACTATATGATTAACCATACAAGTTATAAGACTAATCCTATATATGGTCACCATAGATCTACCCATAGCATGGTTCTCATGGATACTTTTTGTCTCTAATCACATGGAGTCCCACGATCAGTTGTCTCTCAAACCACTTTCCCCATCTATCATTAACGTTTTGTGATAAAGTTTTGCCTCGATAAGGGTAAACCTTTAAGCCTAAATAAACTTCTCCATGTCTAACCTAGCATTCAACATTAAAATTTGCAATACCAATATATCACTTGGGTCCATATCTCTTGTATGGCAAACTGCTCCCTTGAAGGACAACTACTCGACACCTAAAAGTTACTTAAAATAGATTAGTTCTTTGATATAAAGCTATAAAAATCTAATTTTAGACCACTCCCTTCAAGGATGCCTAAGAAATAATCATTTTAAGCTTCCCACATCGATTACCTTCAACAAATTATCAAAATAATAAAAAGTAACAAACAACCCTTTGTCAAAATCAAAGTAAGTAAGCCATAATCAAATCCTATAAGTGCCATTTGTAGACTTATCACATCGATCAATCTACACATTATCCCAATATACTACAATTATCTCCTATATATGGAATTTCTAGAATTAAAACATTCATCAATCTACATATCATATTAAGGCATGGACTTGTCTATTATAGTTCTTTGGTTACCTATAGAAAGGACAAGCTAACCCACATCAGGTTACCTTTTCACTCATTTATCATTCAACCATCTACATATCACCTTCCTTCCCTTCAACCCCTCTCTAAAATCAAGGGACTATGAGCTTCCTTGACATAAAATTGATCAAGATACCCCCTTTCTCAATCAAATCATGCTCATGTGAAGCATTCAATAGATTTATGTTCACTAATCCAACTATGTTTTCTTGTTGTTAGGTCCCTGCCAACCCAAAACATCATGCCTTTTCTTTGGCCTCTATTAGTTCATGTGGATATATGTCTTATAATCTCTTTATCACATTTAGTTTGTTACCTACACCTACTTTATGTGCTTTCATTATTTACTCATATCATGTATCCTATCCACACATGAAAAAATTATTCTCATCAACACAGTCATAACATTATGAATCATGAACATAACAAATATAAACCATATCTTACCCATACAAAAAACATAAAAAACCATAATTCATAAATAATCAAAAAATATCATTATAACATCATAACAACATATTATCCTTATCAAATGTCATCCTACAATAATTCCAAAATACCATCCTATCTATGAAAATTACACCCTCATCCTATCTATAAATCACATTGTTATAATCATATCATAAACAACATCATCAAAACATATATATCAAATATTCACATTCATGTGCAAACTAGACTATATAACAACAAACATCTTGTTCAAAAACATGTTATCAACCACATCATCATATAAATAAATAGTCATCATCATCCATCACATCCATCATAAAATACCTAAACTAAATATTCAATAGTAAACCTACACCTAAAGCATCATATATGTCATCCATAATCCATAAACATGACCACATCATGATCCCAATCTACATCTTCATCATCATAATACATCAATACATAATCAGCTAAACATCATCAACATTAGAACATCATCATCATCATCATCATCATATCATATGTAAACATGTCATCAATATAATCAAATGTCAATAATATAATTGTCATAATCATCATATAAATCAATAAATAAATACAAGAAATAATGTATCCATGTCTCTCTTGCTCATATACATCTCACATCATCAACATGTAGGCTGATATCAAAATCAAAAACATAAAATATATAAGGCCCTATATCAAGCCCTTAGGGCACCACTACTAATGGGCCCACCTACACCACTAATATTGGCTCCATCTACACCTACACTTTCATGTGGTGGTAGTCCCCCTATAATCCCTACCTACCCCACTATCGAAGCCCATTATCTTAGAGTAGCTATAGATGGACCACCTACTAGGTTGGATCTATACTCCCCATATCTCATCTCCAAAGGTAACTATGCTAGCACTATCACCTCATAATATCTTAGCTTATCAATGGTGGCTAGGTACTGTGTCCTCAAAACTATGTTAGGTGGTCCTCCTAATATTACTATGGCTACTCCTTCCCTTTGTTTCAATGAATATCTTTCTTGACTCACTAATCTAAGAGAGATCCTCACCTAATCCTACTCACTAGTCTATAACAACCTACCCCTGTAAGGTAACAACTTGTGCTTGAAAAGTGGCCACCTATCCTTATAACTCAATTATCAAGGCTTGTGTTGCTACCAATTCTATTTCCACCTAACCATCCTATGTTAGTGACCCTATAGGGTCCACATCCATAGGATATTTTCCCCCATCACCCCATCCGAAGTCAACTACTACATATCTAGCCTAGTACCCAGATGCATATCCATCTAAAACACTAACATCATCTATGGGAGCTCTCACTAGTAACACCTCTTGGTCCAAAACAATGTCCTATGGTTGCATCTCTAGAAGTAATAACTTGGCCTCCTCCCTCCTATATCGATAGAAATATGGTGGGAGCCCATACACTAGTCCAAACTATCAACTCACTTATTTAAAGGGGATTAACTCAATCTCCCCATCTCTCCTCCCATAAATCCAACACTAGCTCTATAAGGATAATGTGTGGTACTGGTGCCTGAGCCAACTAAGCCAACCCACATATAGCCTCCATATCACATCTCCTAGCACCAAACCCTCCAAAACTAGTCAATATCTATAGCTCCTCCACCTACCCATATCAAAGCATAATCACCTCTCCATTTATTAAAACCCACTAGAAAGGGATCCTTGCTAAATCCATCCCATGGTAGATCCAATGGTCTCATAACCCAAATGTGCTTGTATTCCTAGTAGTGGAGCATGAAATTGATGTTGATCCCATATTGTCTATGTGATCTAAAGCCCCAAATCTCCTTTTAAATCTAAACTAGTAACATTGGGGCCAATCCAAACACCATCCTCCCTAACAACATCTCCACCAATACCCCAATATCAAGTATTGAAATCATCAATGGATTGATTTTGGCAATGCAAAGCAAGTCACTACAGTCATCATCATTGTTAGCAAGAACCTATCCCCTAGGGCCCTTTTGTATAATTACCAAATCCTAAACCCACTTACATGTCACTTGACATAAACCTAGTCTATTCCATATAGGAGATCCATGTGGTAGACCCACTCTTTGCTTTCAATATGATAGATGGGCTCCCCCTAAATGGGTAGCCATGTGATCTTAGTCATATCCTCCAATAAGATGGTCATCTATCTAATAGGCAACATGAAGGTGCTCATCATTTGGTCCCATCTCTCAATGAACATGATGATCATGGATACATCTTATGGTAGGTGTTAATAATGTATCATAGTTCCTAGGTCAACCATCTCCATGTTCCTCCACTTCTATGCGATCATCACATCCTAAACCTTAGTGAAGATCTTAGGGACCTGATCCCTCATCTGATCATGTATCTGCATCATAATGACACAACAATACTATCATGCCTAATTATTTTTATACATCACTCTAAAATCTGCACCTATATTTTTTTAAACTACTCCACCCTCTCCTATTACATCTTTTATTTTACCTCTCACAATCACCCACACTTATCCCTTGCACACAATGTGCCTCTCTCCCAAACAACTTCCGTAACTATTTAATTCCAACCGTCAAAAAAACATTTTGAACACTTAGAATAATTCTATTAGATAACTTCTACTTTATCACTTTTTCAATCAATTTATGACCAAATTTAACCTTTCACACCCGTTTATCAATTTTAACCACTATCAATTCAACCATTTTAGTATTTACAACTTTTATTAGCTTTTCACTACTTCCAAAACTACAATACACTTATTATACCAATATTTATACTTTAACACAATTTCCCACACAACTTTAAACTCTTTTTTACACCTTTTACCAAGCCTTTCCACTAACCCTTTAACCGTCGATGGTTCCTTGAGCCATCAACAGTCCTTTAGGGACATTTTTATCCCTAAGTTTGACTGGTGATGGTAAGGTTGAACCACTGATGGTCACTGTGTAACCACTAGTGGTGCAACTCAAACCCTCATCCTCCTACAACCTCTAGAAAAAACATAAATCCCTTTATTTATCTACCTAACATTTTACATAACCTATTACACTACTAACACACTCTTCTAATCTCTATTTTTCCCACTAATTTGTCTATGAAAAATAGAACCCTATACCTAGGGAATCATAGCCCAAGATAATTTTCAAAACCCTACCCCAATAATTTTACCTACTCAAATGTAACTTTATTTCACCACATTTAACTATACTATCAAATTCATAACAATACCTACCTCATTATATGATTGATGTCATGGTTGATGCCCTCATCCAATCACTCAGCCATGCCCTCATCCACTCTCCATCTAGTCAAACCTTAAGCTCCTCAAACAAGTTATCACCCAATACAATACCACCGAAATAGCAACTTACCACACAAATGGCAAATTGCCCAAATTACCTAGAGCAGAATGCCAAAGAAGTCAAAATGATAAAATCACACTCACATTTTAATTTTACCTTCTTAGGTTTTTAGGGGTTTTCTAACTATTAATGGTCAGGGTGACCATCAATGGTGGACCCTGGGGAAACCCCTAACCATCAATGGTTAGGGTCACACTTTTGAACCCCACTTCACTACCAACATTTTTTAAGAACTACATTTGGCCTGAAGTTCTTTTGGACATTATGTCCATGAACTATATAGGTAGTGTCTACTTGCCTAGTGCATATGGAGTCATCTCAACCATTACACCAAATCCACCTTGACATTGGTCATTTTTGACTCAAACCATTCACTTATTTTACAATAACTTTGCATGGTATTTTGATCACACTAACCAACCTATCCATGTTAAAATTTTTAACTTTCACCACCTCATGCAAAACCTAACCAATTATGTTATTTCATTAAAGTAATTCCTACCTTCAATACTTACAAACAATACCAAAACTATCTAGATGGCTTGATAGGCCTAACCTGATCAGCTATGACCAATGTTATAGAATGATTACCCCTATCACATATCCCTCTATAATCATGCTTATTTTTACCAACATTGGCATCTTTAGTCTTTGCATGATCTTGAATATCACCCTTAGTCACATTTTATGTGTATGTTTTCATCTCAAATGCCCAAACTTTTCATGTCACCCACATTGTAACTACCCATTTACCATTTATCAAACCCTTACCTAATTTTGCTTTTGCCTCATCAACTCTTAGTTTGAGGGGGAACACCTCCTCCCATACTTAGGGTAACCAGTCCTTGACCAAAAATCTAGTGTTATTCTATATATTGTTATATCAAAGACACATAACAAAAAGGGGAAAAATGTAGACACTCAAAAAACTACACATGATAGCTTTTGATATCAAACTACCTTTTGACCCTCATTCGACCTCATATCTAGTGGACTACTTAGTAAATTAGACTCATTTACTAACTTGACCCTATGAAACCCCTAACTAAACACATTTAATTAAACTATTTAATTCACCACTTTTAATTTGCTTTAAACCATTTTTTATGGCCCTTTGATCATTGACAGTCAACCTAAGCATTGATGGTTAGCCTAACTATCAATGGTCAGGTCTCCAAGCCCATTTTAAAGTTTTAAAGTATTGATATCTTTGTACGAGTTAAGTATCTCCATAAACAAAATATTTATTTTTTAACTAGATTTAAAACATTTTGAATTGGCAACTCCATCCCCTATCAAATTAGTAACTTCCTCCATCTCAATTAATAACTTCATCCTATAAAAGGAGAAGAAGAAGAAGTAAAATGGATCTAAAATCTATAATCTAGATTCTATGATTTTTTAAATATAGGTATCCATCATCCTTTAATAAGAAAGAAACATCATCAGAGACTTGAAGCTCTATTAGAATCACTTTCAAAAGCTAAAGTATTGTCACTCTGGCCAAATTAATTTAGCCTTCCACCATCAAGTTTTAGGTATCTTTCACTTTTTTTCATTGATTTATATTATTTCTAACCTTCCTATTAGTATATTATTTTCCACTCCTTAGCCCCATAATATACTTTTATTTTCTAAAAGACCCAATCTACACCTTCTTTCTAATCATTTCCAAAATTATATAGGTAACCACCGATGGTTAGCACAACCACCAATGGTCACTTCAACCATCAATTATTACCTAATCATCTATGGTCAGCCTAAACCATTGATGGTTCACTTGACCATTGATGGTAACTAAGGAATAAAAATATATAAAAATATTTTTATCACTATAACCCTAGTCAAACCCAACTTTATCTATTTTTCCCTGATTATAATACCTTTTCTAATTTTTTGGACTAGACCCTGACCATTTTATAATAAGGATTGACTGACTTTGCTACTTTTGGTTATTTTTATATTAACTATCATTCTACTTTCTTTGAACTACACTTCATTTATCTTATGCAATTAGATATTCACTTTATCATTTCTAACTCAATGATTATAATAGTGGATTGACGGCCTCCTAGTAAGCAATACACTTCTTAGCTCTAGCTCACATTAGGAATCTCACTCATTTATTTGCTAACAACACCCTTTTATAGTGTCTTTATTATCTATAGGTTATTCCTTCCTATCCAAAGAGGATTTACAATCATTGTTTCGATTCATGCATGTACTTTACCATGTATTCTTCTACACACCCTATTACTAGTTTTATTATTACTTTCAAAATTAAGAAATGAGTGAAAATTAACTGAAACACATGTCAGTGGAATGGTATTATCCAATAAATTACTATCAACTATACATTAATCACCAATAATGGATCATGAAACTTATCATTATGTGCAAAAATGTGTATCCTATCGAAACCATGAGAATTTTTTACATGCCCCAGCTCAAGATATTCAATCTATCATGAGTCCTTGACCTTTTTCAATATGGGGATTAGATATCATTAGAAAAATTAATACCACTTCATCATATGGATACAAATTCATTATTAAATCTATATAATATTTTATGAAATGGGTGGAGTCAATGATGCTTAGGTACACTACATGGATCTAGATATATAAATTCATTTTGAATCAAATCATTTGTTATTTTGAAATCCATTATAAAATAATATCAGACAATGATAAATCTTTTAAAAAATAGGAATTGGAATACTTATGTAATATATATCATATTAAGTAGTATTTCATAACACCTTATTACCCCTAGGCCAATGGACAAATGGAAACTACTAAAAAAATGCTTATAAAAATATTTGAAAAGATTGTTAAGGATGCTAGAAGGAATTGGCATCTATAGTTGTATCATCTACTTTGGTCATATAGAACCAACATATGAATGCCTATTGGGGCCACTTATATAATCTTTAGTATATATAATTAACTCCATATTACTTATTGAGGTTGAACTCCCATCATTATGCATATCCTTATGAGGCATGATCACAGATAATGGATATAGAAATGAGTGGCTATAAGAACTAGAATTATTACATGAAAAGTGTTAGAATTCTCTTGACAACATCATAGCATATTAGAAAAAGTTAAAATTTAAATATCATAATAAAATCAAATCTTGAGAATTCAAAATTGGTGACCTAGTCCTCAAGGAAAATCAAAAGAACACCAATGTTGATCAGGAAAAGAAAGGAAAATTTGAAACAAATTGGTGCAAACCTTATATTATTATCACCAAATTTGGACCAGGGGCATATTAGTTGGTGAGATTAGATAGGGAATAAATTGATGAGATAATGAATATTTATTAGGGAATTTTCAATTACTTTATGGTGATGTCATATACTTGTGCATAGGAGTGGATGAAGTGCCTTAATAGTCTATGTGATAATGACAAAGTGTGCAATGTGTTTGTCCTAATGTGCTTGAAGTTGGCTTGGTTGATCTTCATAGTTTGATTACTTAGAGATGTTTAGGGATGATTATGGTAATTTTACTATGATAAAGGGGTCCTATTAGAAGTCAATAATGATTTGAGTACTTATGTTCATGAGTGGATTTCATCTGGATGATCATTGTTTTCATCTAGAATTTTTATGTCTAGTGGTATAAAATCTAAGTAGGCTATTTTTTGACATCATAATTACAACATGTGGATGAGTCAGAGGGAGTTGGTCATATTTTATGATCACATTAGTCCCTAGTTTCTATGTTCTATGTCTCAAGTCATGTTTTGTATCATAGTCAAATATATGTGGGTACAAATTTGGTCTCAAGCATTTTGACAATGTTTTCTCTCTTCAAACAAAGTTGAGTAAGTAATTTTGTGATGTCATATCTCACAAGTGTAAGTGTTATAGGGCAATATTAACATATGGAATAGTTCCCCTATGATATAAGATCTTATGTACTAGATCCTAGGTTATGTGACAAAGCATGATAAAAGATATGTAAGTGCAAAGTTGGGCTCCCAGGTAGTTTGACAGTGTTTTCCCATACTTAGTCAAATTTACATGTGGCAAGAAAATTTGAGTAAGCATATTTATGAATTCATATTTCAAATGTGTGGTATTTTTATGAGAATTTTATCAAATAGGTTTATTTAGTTCTATGTCTAGTTTATATGTTCTAAGTTTCAAGTCATGAAATAAAGTGCATCAAAATATATGCATGTGCAAAGTTGGCCTTCCAAATAGTTCTTGATATAGTTGGCTCTGTGGCACAAAAAATTTGAGTGAGTAGATTAATGGAGTTATATATTACACATGAAAAGGTTTTAGGAGATACTTAATACATGGTTGTGTTTATATTTGAAAGGAGAATATATGGTCCAAATTTGAGAACATGTGAGTGAGAGAGGTAAAAGATATGATTGTGCAAAGCTCACTTTCTAGGAAGATAACAATGGTCCCCATACTTAGTCTATTTTTCATGATGTTAAAGATCAAGACCAAATTGAGATCTAATGGCTCATAGGAAATCATATAGTAAAGTTATATGGTTCATAACAAGTCAAAGATGTCAAAGTGTTCATTGGTTAATGAAGTTAAAGATCAATCTCCTTATGAAAGGATCAATAGAGCATGTTCATTCTAAGATGTATGGAAGAAATAAGATGAGGACAAGTGTTTAATGTTTAATGTTGAGTAGAGATAAAGAGCAATCTTCTTATAAGATCTAATGGTGAGTAGATGTTTGTACATATATAGATCAATGGTGTGTATTGAGAGGGTTGTTTTCAAGATGTTCAATGTTTAACACAAATAAATACCAAGCTTTGTAAAAGAGATTAAGAGTGCATGTTGAGTTAATATTTCAATATTGCATAAGGTGAGGTCAGAATGTTCTTTGTTTAATAGTACATCTAAGTTAAAGTTCAAAGAATATTAATGGTGTGAATTTTATCTAATTAACAAGGACATGAGATGGATTATAAGTGATCAAAGTTTAATTCTGACCATTCAGATTTAAATATTAAAATTTGTGATGGAAAAAATAGTGCTTAGTTTTTGTGCTATAACTTTCATGTTAGAGGTACAATCACTAAGAGGAGGGTGAATTAATGAGCCCAAAGATTTCAATTTCAATCAGAGTCCTTTAAAATAATAACCAATCAACATATATCAACTTGATCAAACAACATTAATATGAGAGCTCATTCATTCAATGCATACATAAGATCAAACACATAACACATAGTTCCTATGGGAAAACATAATGGGGAATAAAATCCACTCTCAATCTTGAAACACAAATGGACTAATATTCTATAATAAATTACAAACAAGAGACTAATTAATTCCTTTATACTAACAAGCCTTGATCAAATCCTCCTAACCAAAGGTATTTAGTGAAACACCTATTTCACAAGGAGCAATTGACCCTAAGGAAGACCAAGTCTTTTAGACCCTCCATTGAACACTTCCACCTTACAAATGATTTCTTTAACACCTAATGATGGATCTATATTTTATAACCCCTACATAAATATCTCTTTATCTCAAATAGGTCTCTCACATAGGCATGCCATAAACTTTCCCCTTCTTCAATCAAACTATCCTCATATGTACACTTGAACCTCTTTGTATATCCAAAAATTATAGGAACACTATTATAGAATTAGGAAAATGACACAAAATTCATACACATAGTCAAAAAATTGTTCTTCTTAATAACTCAACCAACAGGCACACTATCTACCCTTACTTCTTCACTTCAACACATATTACTCACATAAGCCTTCTCTAAAATCTCGCATACAAGTATATAAATCATCACCTTTAATCTCACTATATATATATATATATATATAATGAATTATCAAATCCACAATCTTTCCTTGTCAGCCACAAACATGCCTTCATCGTTAAGGCATCTCACTTGGGTCACACTTAAGCACAATTCACTTTTAAGTAGGCCTAAGTCACTTTTAGGTCCTATGGAGACCCATTTGGCTCTTTGACACTTATCTAAACAAACTAAGAATACAAGAACATTTTTACAACTCATGAAACCATACCACATGATCTATAGGTCCTCCTTAAGTGTCCATATCCATCATAGTACCTTTTAGCTTAAGCAAAAATAGATCAGACACTTCTCTATACATACAATCATTCTGAGAGAACATGAAATCACCTTCTAATCCTTTGTTCATATAGCACATGATTGTTCAATAACTCATAATTCATAAATAACATCCTTATAAATTCTGTAACACTCTCAAATAACTAATTCATCAAGATATATTAGAACAACATCAATACAAGCTCAAATAATCTTCTCAATTCACTTATAGCCCATGCATGAACACAGTCAAATTTTAACCTAAATATATTTGATTTTAAACACTTTAAAATATTCAAATTAGGATCATTAAATTTACCATGGAGTCCTCTTCATCTTTGATTTTTACAACATGAGAAAATTCTGCATGGATCAAAAGTTATAGCCAAAATATAGAGCACTATTTTTTTCCTTTACAAATTCAAATATTTAAATGTCAATGGTCAAAAATAAACTTTGAAGAATATGCTCTCATCTCATGTCCTCATTGATCAGATCAAATATACACCTTTAATCTTATTCAATCTTTAACACATAAGTGTTAATGCTCAAACATTAAACCTTGATCACTTTAACCTCATCTCATGTAATCTTGAATTGTTGACTCATTACACACCATCAATATCCTATATGTATCTTGGTCTTTAACAATTATAAACAACTAATAGTTTGACCTCTTGACTTTAATGCACACCATTTATCTCTATCTATATGATCTCTTGCTTACCATTGATCCTTAGAAGACGCTAAATTTTTATCTCTACTCTACATTAAACTTGAATCACTTGTCCTCATCTCATTTCTTATTGACTTCTTAGATAAATTTGCACCATTAATGTTGCTTGAACTTTAAATTGTGAAAATTTTACTATGGGAACCTTACTTATCTCCTTGGAAGGCCAACTTTGTAAAGTCATATATTTTGTTGCACTTGGACTCATGATCTATAATTTAGACCATATGATCTCATTATATAGGATAATTCAAGCATATAAAAATATGATCCTATAACCCTCACATGTGTGAGATATATTTCCATTAAAATTTCTTCTCAAAATTATTCTATCATAGAGCCAACTATGCTTAGAACTTGTCTAGGAGACCAACTTTGAACATGCATAAATTTTTTTCACTACATCGCATGACCTAAAATTTAGCACATAAGAATTAAGCACAAAAATAAATAAACCCATATGATCAGATTCTCCTAAAATTTACACATGTGTGAGATATTACACCATCAAAATACTTACTCAGATCTTCTTACCATATTTCAAATCTAGCTAAGTATGGGTTGTCAAATCAAGCTTCATAGAGATTTGAAGGTTTGTGGTTTTTAATTTATTCATGTTTTTATCAAAATTGATGCCTAATTAACAAGTTAGTTTATGAAGTAAGTATGTTGAACAGGCTGAGATAGTTGTTTCAAATTGGTGTGCTTGAGGGGGCATATGAGAGTGCTCTAGATATGAAGTTTTATATCTTGATGATGTGTCTAATGAAATTTATGGTCTCTGTAAGTTCTAGGTAGGGCTATAAGGAAACTATATAGGCCTAATATGAATATTTGATAGTTTTGCTTAGTGTTTCTGAAAGAGCAAGGTATTTACATTTAAATGTGAGTTCTTAGGATTATTTTAGAGAATGTTTCCTATTTGGTGTGTGGCATGAAGTTATATTCGTAGTCCTTGAGATGGTTTGAGAGAGAAGGCTAATAGGCCTATATGGTGGTTTATCATGGTGTATGGAGATTTGAAAATGCTCAAAAGGTGAAATGGATAAGAAATATTAGGGGGAGTCCCTCTCAATTTTTTTTTGGTAAGTTTCATCAAATGTCAATGTTTTGTGTGTTATTTTTTCATTATTTGTAGTGCATGGTTGAAGAGTGTTGGCATTGAACAAGAAGGATGTTGTCAAGATAAGAAGAGGTAGGCTCAAGGTAAGGGGTGTTTGTATCATATTTATAATATGGTAATTTCCCATTTTTTATTCTTTTCAATTCCTCAATATAATTTTGTTCCCACTTTGTCATTGTGTAAAAGGGAGAGAAAGTTCCTTTTATAGAAGTACTTGAAAAGAAAGAAGGTGAGTTGAATGATGTTTGTTGACATCAATGACAAAGGGGGATATTGTTGGAGAATTATTAATGATGTCATGGATGTGTCCTTTTAAGTGGATGAAGTGATTTGATAGCCTAAGTAATAATGACAAAGTGTGTAATGTGCTTGTTCTAGTGTGCTTGAAGTTGGCTTGGTTGATCTTCAATGTTGACATGGATAAAGATATTCAGGGATGAGTATAGAGTATTGAGAATGTGAAATGGATCTTATAAGAGGTTTTATATGATTGGAAATCTTATGTTCATAAGTGTAATTGATTTGGTTGTCCATATTTTCCATCTAGACACTTTGGGTCTAGTGGTAAAAATATGAGCAAGTTGTTTGATGACATCAGCATTACCATGTGTAGATGAGTCAGGAGGAAATGGTCAAATGCATTTGTTTAGTATTATGCCTAGTTATTATGTGATAAATCTCAAGTCATTTCTAATCACGTCAAAAGATATAAAAGTGTATATTTGGGATTCTAGGAATTTTGACAATGTTTGCCATTCATCCCATTAAATATATTAAGAATCCTTAGACCTCACCTCATAAGGTAGATCACTTTTCTAGCATAACCCAAAACTCTAGAATTTCAAAACAAATGAGCTCAACACAACACCTTCCAATCAACACACACTCATAAAACTTCTTACACACTTGGATACATCCATTACAAATTTTTTGAAAAATATATGAGATTCCACTCCATTGGGAACCTTGACTTCCTATAACCCATTTTAGGGCATCAATGCTCTTAAGCACATATTGAGAAACCCAAAAATAAATAAAAATCTCTAAAAATCACAAATAGGATCATCAAGACAAAAAAAAACTTAAAACAAATCATAAATAAGTACATAGACCTTTTTGAATACCAAAATATTATTGACATTGCATCAATCTCATTAAGTAACTTGGAACGATCCATTCTGACTTTGTACTATAGCTCCTTCATAAACCAATGGAGCAAACTCATGAAGTTGTTGCCTCCCCTTAACCAATGACCTTATAAGATCAACACAAGTCTATTTATAGATTGGCATTATGATTTTTAGCACATAATATTTCTTCTCCATAAGAAATATGTCTCTTAATAATCATAGGCAGAGACACCCTATTTCATAATGTCTTCAAACAATGTGAAACTAGGACATACCCATAACTCCTCATATTCCTTCTCCTCCTTGGTCATTTGATTCTTATAGTTATTATTATTTTTATTAAGATTAATATAATTAACATGCTCATCCACTACAACATTATCCTTCTTTCCTATGATTGGACTGATAAAACATGGAGACAACATAGATTCATGACATACTTTTTCATCTGTCGAATCTTCCTTATAGCTTAGAATATCATCACTAAGATCTAAAAATTGATTTTATCTTTATGAATCTTACTCAACAATAGTATGATGTTCACTTAAATCCATACTCACCTTATAACTAGCCTCAACCATCACTTTGGTCTTCTCCTTGAGCTTGGTCTCTTCTTTCTCAACATGAGCAGACAATGAGATCCCTTGGCACTCTTCTACCATATCAAATAGATTACTTGGACCTATAGACTCATCATAATTCCTACTTACCACCTTTGGTCTCCATGAGTTTACTTTATTTATATTTTTCATAATATAATCCTGATAAAACATATTATATATTATAGGCCTTTGCTAGTAAAATCTAGCAATGTAACCTCTTTGTTCACAACTATAACAAACTATACTCCTTAATGGAAACTCCACTTGTCTTACCTTAAATGGAAAATGTTTTTAAAATGTCCTATATAGTGATAGTTTAATCACTAAACATTTCTCACACATTTTTATTGATGAACCCCATCATAGTTCCATGATAATTCATTTTTAATAGGTATTGTACATTCTCAAACTCTATGCCCAGACTGGTTACAAGTATAACAATAACCATTAAAATTTTCATACTTCATGGCATTTGGTTATTTGATCTATTTTTTATTCATTCTTCTAGCACCATCATTCATTGTCTAATGATTTTTCTTCAAAGTCTGATCCACCTTGATTTTATTGACATTCATGTCAACTTAAGAAGTAACTTAAGGCTCTTCATTAAAACCCAATCTAGATATGTCACTAGCTAACTTTTAACTCTTTAGGAAATCATCTAGATCATTAGAAATTTTATCAAACTTGACAAATGATTTCACATTACTTATAGATTTCTCTAACTCACCTTTCAAAGTTTTATTTTTATAAACATACCTTGAACATTCATCTTATTTAGCGTTCAGGCTTATAAATAGGATTTGTAATTGACAACTGAGATGTTTGAACATATATTCATAATTATTGGCATCTTCATCCATTCTTGCCTTAAACACACTGAATTTCTCATCAAAGTCCTTGAGTTTAGATTTCATCTTCTTATTAATCTTCTACTCAATCTTCAGTTCTTCAATAGCATTTTCCAATGTAGTCTAATAGTGTACTACATTTTCAACATCATCTAAATCACTCCAAGTAGAGCCTTTTTATGTGAGAAAATTGTTGGAACAAAAACTATCTATTGAGAGGGGAGTGAATCAATAGATTAACTAAATTGATATTTTTTAAATCCCTTTTTAAAAAAATAGAATAGATATGCAAATTTAAACATATATTTAGAGATCACACACACAAAAACACATAACACCATATGTGTACATGGAGAACCCAATATGGGAAAAACCATAGTGAGAATAGTTGTTACAATCTATTGTTCTAATCTAACCACATACTCAAAACCTTATTAGTTACACATTTAATGACACCAACTCGAAGGAGACACCAATCCCTTGATTTAATAGAACCAACTCTAAGGAATCACCCACTCCCTAACTGAGTACCAACTTAGCTTATCTGATGCCACTCACTAATCAAATCTATATGGAGCTACAACTCTAGATTATAATATAGATTCATAAATGAATCCAACTCTTTATTCTTTATTACAAGTCTAGTTTGTAATTGCTCATGCTTTACACCTCATCTCTCTTATTTTCCCTTCTCTTATCTTCTCTTCCCCTCTATCTTTGTGTCTCTATATTTATCTATTTGAAAAAATTCAATTACACCAATAGTAGAAACTTATCACTATATCTTAGATGACATATATATGTATTTGATCTAGGGTTTTGAATATTCTTTGTGTTTACACTTGCTTGTTAACACATCTCACTTAGTTTTATTTCAATTTAGTTCATGTCTTTAACTACAAGTTTTCCACATCTTGAAGTCAAGCTCCACCACCATGATTCTTGGTCTCATTACTATTTTTAGCATATACTAGGCTCTAGTTTTGATTCACATGCCATATTACATAAATGTGATTGATTACAATAATCAAATTTATTATTTGTGTCATAATTTATATCGTAACTACAAGTTCCTATATGTTGCAATGCTTGACCATTAGGATGAGCATATATTTAAATATTGACCATTGATCTTAAGCTCCACACCAAGATCTGATGATTCTTGTTCAATCTACTCAACATTAAAACATGTCCATTAGATTAATCTCTTATATGTTCACAATATTAATTAGATCTTGATATGATTCCAAGATTTAATGATTCAAATTTAAAATGTGTCTAAAATATCCTTTGATCCAAGATCTTGCATGTCATTAGATATTCAAAATAGCATAAACTTTACTTCTATCTTATCATTAAACATCATTCTGTTTATCTCATCTTGTTGCTTCCTGAATCTTTGGAACATATACAATATGTCAATTCATCAAACTAGCTCAGTCTTTAACTCACCTCTACCTCATTAAATATTGAGCACTTGATCCTATTAAGTCTACTCACTTCATTATATCTTCATTTTATGATCATCCACTCATCATTTGATCTTTTTAAAAGCTTGATCTTGATCTCTAATGAGCTCTCAAAAATTTGACACTTGGAATTAGAATGTACCTTCTACATATTATTATCAATTTCTTGTTATTGAGACACTTGGCATCCTCACATTGAGTATTGACTATTTGAATTTGAATTGTACCATAGATTTGATATTAAATCTTTATGATTGTGATACTTTTCACTAGTGCTTTCACTTATAGGTGCCTTTGACATATTGACTTCATTTCCCATCATTGGATCATTAATATATGATTAATCTATTGGGATTTTTTTGATAACTCCTACTTCGATGCTAAAGTCTAGCCCAATGAGCTAGCATGTTAGCCCTTTCATGAAAGATTTAGGTCTTGCACACTAACCCAAAACATGTAGTGAAAGACTAGTTCTCATAGGTTTTGTTGCATAGTGTTTATAACTTTTTCATATTATTCTCTTTATAGAAATTAAACTAGGATTATATAAATGCAAAGATAGATGACCATGATCTTATGTGTTTTAGGTTTGATTAATATCACTACATAAAATATTTTTATCTTATATAAGATTCAATTACTAAAAACATAAAGATAGGGTGAAAATCATATTTAATTCTAATCACTTAACTCATGTAGCATTGTTCATCATAATGCATAAGAAGTTGATAAAATTTTCTATCTCATATATTAAGATTAATCATCAAAAAGGTAAAAGTTTATCACAAATTTGTCCCAAAATCCCCTCATGTAGTACTATAAAATAGGGGTATTTATACTTGTTTTACCTTGACCAAGTGTTTACAATCATTAATGGCATGAAACATTAGCCAATGAACTCTTAACAGACTGAGAATCATGGTTGTAGTCATATACAATGTCCAAATTGGTAGTTTGAGTGTAATTTGTGAGACCCCATCCATAGGTCCTTTTTGCATGCTCTTTTAACCCTTATAGACACCTTTTTTCCCATTACCAATCATCCAAAACATTTTAAACCTTTGATTCCACTTTAGATAGACAATATTCCTTATGCCAATACTTTTCTCCCAAATCCCAAGTTTGTAAGATAGGATCACCAAATTCAAACTACACTGATGGACCCCAAAGTGTCTCATTTTTGGTGTGCCTATCCATTTGAACTTTGAGCCCTAATGGTTATTTCCATTCGGTGCTTATCCTTAATTAGGTCAACTTAGCATGAATACATCTAGCCCATGACCAATGGTTCGCTATAAAAATCCCACTCAAATTTCATTTACATGAGGCAACTAAACATACAAAGCAAGCAAGAACACAAAAAAGTCACTAAGGAAATATTCCCTATTCTTTGCATGTAGTCACCCAACATAACTAAAAACATACTCAAACCCTTATATCAGTCCCTTGCCACCTTAAACACTATCAAAATTGGCATTTTGCATCCACATCACACTATTGCACAAAGCACACTAGGTGGGAGAACTACATATGGATTGATCCCTCTTCAAATTATTGATATGTAGTCAACATTCCCACATAAGGGGTGTGGATTACATGTTCAGTGAATCTTACACACTAACCCCCCCCCCACTTTCTCAAGTGATTCAAATGCCATTTTATTAAGCATAATGGAAAGTTATGGTTTGAAGGAAAAATCAGCTCTATAATAGGTTTCATCAACAATCAGTGCTTGATTTTTCATAGGTAGGCTCATATAGTCATGCCACAAATACTCAAAAAATTTCAAGTCTCTATGACCAATTTGGACAATAGTGGTAGGAGCAGATAATATTATTAAACACCAAAGTGTCCTATTTTTGGTGCTCCTATCCTTTAACTAAACTAAATATAGATTCAAGTTTTTGACACTATCTTAGTCTTTCATATCCATTTTAAGCTTCTACATCAATTTTATTAGTCTATTTTCAATCTAAGTTATATTTCTTCCTATTTATTAAAATTTTTAGAAAGGTGAAAAAGACAAACAATTGCCTAAATTAGGATTGTAATTATTGTTATATTATATACTGATTTATAAATCCAAACCCTTAACTAAAATATGAATAAAACTCTATTATTCCCAAAAAATATAAATCATTTGATGAACCTGACTTACTTCATTTGTGCACAAAAACTCTAGAAACCCTAGGGAAAATTCCTTGCTGATTTTAGCAATATTTTTCTAATTTTTTTCCTACATATATAAATCATAATTTCACATTTAATTTTTAAAATTCACCATAGTAATTTTTAAAAAATATTTATTTAAAACCCTACTTACCTATACTAGGTCCTGGTAGTTTTAAACCCTAGCCTAGGGTTTCAAAATTAAATTCTAATTTTTGCACATTGGCTTGAATATTCCAATTTTATTAATCATGATTTACTTATGCAAAATTTTCTAGTTTCTCTTGCATGCTTGTTTCCTTTCATTTGGAATGAATTCAAAAATGACATAAATATATATGTACATGTTATTTTAAGACCAATTCAAATATATTTCATATTATATGTAATTTAATTAACAATAAAATCCTTACATATTTAGAGGATCCATTATATAATCTAACAACCACTTGTCAAGTTTCATTATCATATCTTATGCCCAAGAAAGAATCTTGTTTTAATTGATTTTTATATTTTCCTTTTACCTCCCTCTAGTGTTAATGGATAAAGCATTACTTGAAGATGATTCCCCAGTGCTTTTCCTTTTGCATCTCCTTGCTAAGGATCATACCTAGAACATCCTCAAAATTCAAACTTCCCTTGGCAAGGATTGTATTACTCACAACCATAACCAAACTATCCCAACTATCAAAAAAAGAACATAATATTATAAAATCTCTAAATTCATTTTCAAACTTAATTCTAGCTAAAGTGAGCATACTAACAACTGTATTAAATTTATTTATATTATTAGCTATTGAACCATTCTTAGACATTTTCATGTTAAAAAATGTTTTCATAAGAAATTTTTTATTAGAAGTTGAAGTTTTCTCATACAACTTTCCAAGTTTATCCATGAGATATTTTATGTTTTTCTCATCAAAAATATTAAATGCAACAAGGGATGCAAGGCATAACTAAATGGCTCCTATTGCCTTCTTATCAAGTAGTGACCAATCTACATCACTCATACTTACAAGTTGTTCTACTTTCCCCTCCAAGGGGAGATGTAGCTCCTTCTAATATAGGTAATCCTCCATCTACATTTTACACAAACCAAAATGATTACCATCAAACTTCTCTACTCTAAATCTGATCCTTCTCCCATAGCTCACACTCAAGCTAATAACCATCCTATGATTTATCACTTAAACAAAACACAAAACCAATGGCTCTGATACTAGTTATTAGTAATAAAAACACTTAAATTTAGATCAAATATTACCATAAACTAGATCTAAATCTATGTAATAACATTCATCATGGAAAAATTTCTTAATTCACCATTATTTTGAAAGCATAAATGAGAGTAAGATTTAAAAAACATATATAACAGAGATCTAACATGGTTCACCTAATGTGGGATACATACACAAATAAAATTTCTCAAATAAAATAGTAATCTAAAATACCAAGACTGTAATGAACTCTCATAGAGATATAAAAATATCCTATAGAAAATTTTGTACAAATAGCTACACTTTCACCTGTGCCTACACAATGTTGTATCTCACAAGTTGTTAAACCACACCCTGTAACAAACACTTGCACTTTGTAAAACACCTACACTTTGACTTTGATATTCAAATACATAACCTATAAATAAACCATCAACATCTAAATTCCACATCACACCCTATATATATATATATATTCAAATCCATGAAATGAGGAGAAAATGCATCATGCTTATCCAAGATAAGCATTATCCACTCAAGACAACACAATTCGACATCACCAAGATCATCCAAAAGTCCATCAAAGAATGAAAATGCCAAAATTAGGTTCTTTACCTTTCAAGGGCACATTTACCAACATCATGTGATCACAACCAACTCCTTGTAACAAGGAAGACATTCCCTTTTCCAATAAACAACTAGCTCCCTCAAAATAAGGAAGTCAACATGGGAAAAGGCATCTAACAACTAACTCCATTAAACATGGAAACATTGAAATTAGAAATATATTAGGAATATTCCACTCACATGTGGAGAAAGGTTACAAAAAAGGTGGAGTAGGGAAAACTATGCTCCCCACATCCTTGGAGTTCTAAGTTATCAAACAATTGTCTAAGTATGTAAGTGATCTATAGTGATAGGAAGTGATAATATTCTATCCTTATTTCCTTTGTCCTTTCATATTTGAGTAAGAGTTCTTAGTCTAATATGTCATATAGAGTGTAGTTGAATGTGTCAAACTCTTTCAAGTGTATAATTGTCCTTGAAATGTTTAACTTGCCTTCTGGTTCATTTTCCTAGTGTTGTTTCACATATCTCACCTCTATATTTAAATACTCATGTTAGAAACTTTTAGGATTTTGAGACTAGTTTGTATTCCTTATTTCATAGTGCTTTAAATATGATGGTCATGTGGAGACAATCTTGGTGCATCACTTCTATAGACTAAGTTTAATTCATGTAGTTTTTAACTCTTTCATCTACAAGTGAATACTATTTTAGGTGATAATATTTGTAAAGATATATTTAGGGAGATAGCCCTTTAAATCTAGAGGCTCATTTCTACAATAAGTATACCCACATACCTATAAATATTCCTATGTTTCTCAAATTTGGAAGAGGCTTGAACACCCTCTTCTAGGGTGCAAAATTTGGTGACAATAGTTCTGGCATGCTCAGTGGGACTTATCTTCAAGATAATTTTCAAGATAAATGTTGCTATTGAAAACATCATCTACAGACTAGTGTGATCATCATCATTTAGTGACTCCACCAAGATAAATCTATTTTAAGACCATTTTTTTTTATTTAACAATTTTGGGTATATTGGTGTATTATTCTTAGTTTAGTTAAAAGGTTTGAGTAGTAAAATCAATCAATAAATATGAAATAATTAAGCTACTAATATATATAAATTTGATTAAAATTTTAACCTTTCTAAAAATAGTAAATAAAGGAGAGAAAATAAAACTTATCTAGAAACTAACCAAGATGACTATTGTAGGCTCTAAAATTTACTATACAAGACTAGGATAGTGTCACAAATTATGATCTAAAGCTCATTTTATGATTGGAAAGGAGTATTGGAACAAGATACTAGTGGCACCAATGTTGTAGTTGTTAGGTTGTGGAGCTAAAAGCTTCACCAAGATGTAAATAGGAGGAGTTACGAAGGTTGTGGAAGTTGCAAAGAGTTACAAAATGAGTTACAGGGCAATCAACATTAGTCAGGTAGCAGTGAAGAAGCAACCGACGTTGGTTACCATTTGGTTGACATCGGTCAGGGAGGAGCCAATGTCGACAGCCTGTGTGTGAACATGTAGTTTGTATGTTGATTTCAGAGAGTCTATTTTTGGACTGTTAGTTTGCATGTTAAAGGCTAGTTGTAGTCTTGAGTTGCATGTCTAATTATTATAATTAAGATAGTCTAATTATTGTAAGCATGAGATCTATATATAGACTCATGGGCTATATTGTAAATGAGTGCTAGAGAGTAAGAGAGCAAAATAAGCTCCTTCTAAGAGAGGAGAGCAATGGTGTGTTCCTCCTAGTGCCATAGTACCAAGTGTGGGTCCTAGTTTGGAGAATCATAAGGGTTCTTTGTATATGTATGATCTTGGTCAGCAGGTGTGCATGGCTTCTTTTGGAGATCTACAATGGTGAGTAAGTTCTAGTGATTTGCAAGTAGCAGTAGAGAGCAGGATATCTACTTGGAGTATGATTGTGTACTTGGTGTATTGGCAGCATGTTATTGACTGGTGGAGGTGAACATCAATTCTATATTAGCATTGATTGTTAGGACCAAGAGAGAGAGAGGGAAGAAGGTCTTGAGGTGTGGTGAGCCTTTGAGGTGGAAGAAGAAGTGGCATCTTCTTTATTGTATTTTCTTCTAAGTGATTATTAATACAATTGTGTATTATCTCTCATATTCCTATGTTGTTTCATATTTCTAGTTACTTATCATTTTGGTTAAATTTCGTGTTTAGTTTCTAATAGAGGAAGTAATCACATGTGCTCTTATTGGGGAGCAAGATCCTGACAAGTGGTATCAGAGATTTTGGTTGGGTTGACTAACAGGTGGTTTCAGATTTGGTAGTGTTTTTTATTATAGGTCAATCTCAGGGGTTTCAGATTGAGTGGGAGTATAGCAATGGCAAAAGAAAGTAAGCTATGAATGGAGAAACTAAATAGCATGAATGGTCTGATTGATGGAAAGAAAGAGCAGGTAAAGGTAGATTGTTGGTTGGTAAAAGATCAGCATGTAGAAGCAGATGTTGTAGGTGTTGTTGCACAGGTTGCTCTAGATAAAGTAGAATCTTTGTTTACAGATTCTTTTGCCTCTTTCCATGCAGCCCAAAATAGAGCATCTCTTCATGGGTATGTCTTTGGAGACTTTGGAGAGATTTATTTATGGGTTGGTGAGCCTTGTCAAATGATTGGCAAAGGGTAAGTGAAGCTAAAATTGTAGATAGATAACACACGGGTGTTGAAGAAGGTCATGCAGGGCCTAATCTTGGAGATGAGTCTATTTCTTCAAGAAAGTTGGGTGATGGGAGATGCACTATAACTCTCATAGTGGATGCACTTAAATTAGATGGTGGTAAGAAAGTAGGTATCCTTTATCTATCTACTTATATTACTGATTCACCTTCTGTTGCAGAGATGAGGCTTTGTAGGCTTCGTCACATATGTAGGAGGGGAATGCATGTTCTTAAGGGAAAGATAGATATCTTTGATAAACTTAAGAACTAGAAGGCCTTGGTGTTCATGGAGGAGATGATGGATAGAGATCAGCTGAGTGGACTGAATTATTCTGAGCAAGGCTGTGTTGATTTGAACAGGGTTTTGATCCATGGAGAGCTCGCAGGTAAAAAGTTATCACTCACAGGTGAACACAGGTACCGGCATCGGTCATACAATAACCGACGTCGGCAATAAGAAGACTGACATTGGTCAAGAAGGAACTAACATTGGCAGAAGTGATATCAGCGTTAGCCAGGGAAATGATGTTGACAATTAGGGTCAATGCAGGGAACTGACATTGGTCAGATGCAGACTGGGAGATGGCTGAGACCGGTCACTAAAACGGATGGTGGGTAGATAGCAATCTATCCAAAGGTCTCAAACTCTCATATTAAGGATTAAAAGGGTAAGTGGACCTCATATTCATTGTTCAACTTCTTTATATTGCTTACTAATGGTCAAGAACTAGGAAGATGTGAAGAAGCAATGCAGGTAAAATCTAGAAATAGTGGGAGCTTGGCATGGATGAGGAGTGTGAGTCCTTGGAGAAGAACCAAATAGGGATTTGTTGGTGGATTTGTCAGCTGGAAGAAAGCACTGAGAGATAGATGGATTCTCAAGTTGAAGAAGAGAGTGGATGGATACATGAGATGGAAGGCCAAGGTATAAGGTCTTGAGGAAGCTGCAGGATAGTGGTATAGGGTTGACAGGTGATACCAGGTGGATGACAAAGCAGATCTTTTGTCAATGTCAGTATAACCATTGTGTTTATCTTACCAGGTGGATGATGGTCACAACATTATCTTGTTATTGTATGTGGAGGATGAGCTTAGAGTAGGTTCGTACATACAAGGTTTTGCTAAGCTAAAGGTAAGGTTAGTTCAGTGGCATGTCATGAGGAATTTGGAGCAGTGAAATTCTTTGGCATAAGAGACATGGAAGATCACAGGTTGATCTCTAGTGGAAGCTAATGTGAAGATGGTGTTGGCAAGGTTCAAGATGCAGGATGCAGATTCGGTAAGCACACCAAGGGCTGGACAGTTTAAGCTTAAATTAGAATAGGGTTCAAAATCACATGAGGTCTAGTGTAGACTTGAGTTTTCCCAAGCAGTGGGAGTTGTTAGAAAGTATGGAGCCAATTTAGGGAAGGAAACTGAAGGGTAGTTCAGTGGATTCTTAGGTATTTGAGATGGACTAGTAGTAGGTTAACATGTTGTGTAGGGTCAAGTTCTTCACTACATGGAGTTGTAGGTTCAGATGTGGTAGGTTACTTGGATGACAGGAGTAGCATCATAGGTTGTGTGGTGGTTGGTCTTTAGGATTGATCTTGAAGAGGGATACAAGCTAGGGAATGAATTAGATGGTGTACAGGTATAGGTATAGGTGTAGCTATTTATCTCCAAGTGGGATATTGTTAGGTTGTGGAGCTAAAAGCTTCACCAAGATGCAAACAAGATGAGTTACAGAGGTTGCAGAGGTTGCAGAGAGTTACAGAATGAGTTACAGGGCAATTGATATCAATCTGATCAACTGACGTCAGTTAGGTAGCAGTGAAGAAGCAATCGACGTCGATTACCAATCGGTTGACATTGGTCAGGGAGGAGCCGACGTCGACAGCCTGTGCATGAACATGCAGTTTGCATGTTGATTCTAGAGATTCTATTTTTGGACTGTTAGTTTGCATGTTAAAGGCTAGTTGCAGTCTTGAGTTGTGTGTCTAATTATTGTAATTAAGATAGTCTAATTATTGTAAGCATGAGATCTATATATAGACTCATGGGCTATATTGTAAATGAGTGCTAGAGAGTAAGAGAGAAAAATAAGCTCCTTCTGAGAGAGGAGAGCAATGGTGTGTTCCTCCTAGTGCCATAGTACCAAGTGTGGGTGCTGGTTTGGAGAATCAGAAGGGTTCTTCATATATGTATGATCTTGGTCAGCAGGTGTGCATGACTTATTTTAGAGATATACAATGGTGAGTAAGGTCTAGTGATTTTCAAGTAGAAGCAAAGAGCAGGAGATCTACTTGGAGTACGGTTGTGTACTTGGTGTACTGGCAACATGTTACTAACTGGTGGAGGTGAACATCAATTTTGTATTGGAGTTGATTGTTGGGACTGAGAGAGAGGGGGAAGAAGGTCTTGAGGTGTGGCGAGCCTTTGAGGTGGAAGAAGAAGTGGCATCTTCTTTATTGTATTTTTTTCTGAGTGATTATTAATACAATTGTGTATTGTCTCTCATATTCCTGTGTTGTTTCATATTTCTAGTTACTTATCATTCTAGTTAAATTCCATGTTTAGTTGCTAATAGAAGAAGTAATCATATGTGCTCGTATTGGAGAGCAAGATCCTGACCCTAGTCCACCTTTGTTGCTATTTTCTAGGAGATGTGAACTTTTTAGGTTTTTTTCATTGTGTCATTGTGACCTCACCTACAAAGTTTTGACTATTAAATGTCTACAAAACTCCCTATAGAGTAGATTTTGTCTTTAAAACCTAGACTCCTTTATACTTTGACCAAATTTGAGAAGGGGGATTAGTGTGTGTAAGATTTAATTAACATGTATCCACCCCCATTGTGTGGGAACACTAGCTACATACCAATACTCTTAAGAGGGATCAATCCATATGTACTTCTCCCACTTGATGTGATTTGTGCAATAATGTGTATAGAGATGCAAAATACTAAACTAGATGTTCTTGAGGTGTTTAGGGACTGGTGTAAGGATTTGGATAATATTTTAAGTGTATTGGTTATCTGTATGTAGAGAATAGGGAAGATTTCTTGAGTAGTCTTGTTTGTATTCTTGATTTCTTAATGATAATTGCCAACCCCTTCTAAATGATCTTTGAATGGGCTTTTATAGGGATTTATTGTTCATGGGTTGAATGTACTCGCATTATGCTGACAAGGAGAAGGATGAGAAACCAAAATGAAATGATTTTTGGGGCCTAAAATTCAATTAGATAGGAGTGCCAAAAGTAGATAGTAGTGGCACCAGTGATGTAGTCCAAGTTAGGTGTTATTGTCCCTACCTAATAAGACCTAGGGGGATGGATTTGTCATGGAAAGAGTAATTTGGTTGAGTTTATATCAGGTTTAGAAGGCTGCAAATGATTGGTAATTAGTGAAAATATGTCTATGAAGGTCATGAAAGAAATAAGGAATGACCTATGGGTTAGGTCTCATTAGCCACACTCAAGTTACCAATTTCACATTTCTACATTTCCCCCCCTTTATTATAGTGATGCATCAAAGCAAAATACTAAGATAAAGGAAAAATAAAAAGCATACCTAAACTTACATGTAAGGGTGAAGCCCATGAAGCTATGTGATTTTGGGTGTGCATAGAGAATATATGCTATAAAGTGTAAATATTTAAGAGAAAATAAAGAGTAGATCAGTTTTTACTCAATAAACTATATCTAAAATAAGAACATATAAAAGCTAGTTAAGAGAGAGAGGAAGAGAAAGGAATGAATACACCTCATCAAGTACGTAGACTAATATAAAACTTATTTTGATGTTGAGTCATATTGAGTGATGTTAGATGTGTATTATATCAAGAGTAATATCATGAAAAGAGATAAGTGTTCAATTCCCTAAAAGTGGCTCAAGAATGTAAAGGCTAGCCCTTGGGTTCCATCATCACCCACTAAGTAAAGATATGTGGTCATACATGTGTTTATCGATGTTTGGACTATGTGTCTAATCTCTCTAAATAGGTGGCTTGAGAATACAAAGGTTAACTAATCCTTTGGCTCCATTGTTTCCCCATGAAGTGAAGCTATGAACTGATATTAGTATGAAATGTGTGTCATATGAGATGGCTCATAAATCCCATGAATGTACTATGATTTGAAAATGTTGGTATGGATAGATGAATGTATGTTAGAAACTAGGTCACTCTTAGCCACTCCAAAAGGTGAAGATTAGGCTTGTATGAAATCCACTCTGAAACTATTGCACTAGGCTCATATGAAATCCATTCTAAAATGTGTAAGCTAGGCTTGTATTAAATACACTCCAAAATTATGCCAACCACCTATAGATATAACAAATCATGTAACTACTGAGAATGTTTGGGTAATATTGAACTCAAAAAGAAAAGAAAACAAATGTGTCACACATATTGCCCCTAATCACTGATGTTTAGAACATGGAATTTGATCTGGAAGTTATACGAACTATCATATCTAAAACTAGAAGTGAGAGCCATCATACCACACATGATTCACCATATATCTAAATTCTCTGAGAAAAAGTGTATTGAAAACTATTGATTCTAAACTAATCTATCTATGCAAAAAATATAGCTAAACCTACTCTTTTGCCTACTTCTATAAAGCCTATTTTTTCTGTTGTTTGGATAAGAGTACCAAACATGGATATTAGTGGCATCGATGCTGTAGTAAAATCTTGGTGCTATTGTCTTAGGCTAAATCTAGTAATTGTTATGACATTTTCATTGTCTGTCTCATCTATTCTACCTGGTTTGATGTCTAGTTACTATTTTAGGTGCTCTAAATGTTGATTTTTTATCTCTAATATCTTTAATATTTATGACAAAACCCCTATTTGTTACCCCATATTTTGAGGTTAAGAATGAAGACCCTGCAATGGCTTCCCTAAGAATAAAGAACCCTAAAAGTGAGTTATGATACAAAGATACATGATATAATAATGATAATTGACAAGATATCTCAAGATATAACATGGTTTGTAATGAGAGATTGTTAGACCAACATGGGTATGCCTAGATAGATATAATAATGTAATATCATGTGAAATGTACTAAACTAGAACTAGAAGTCTAGTTAGTTGTTAGGTATTAGTTGTGTTATGGAGGGGTGGAGCATGATGTCCATATTGACACCCAAGAAAGCAAGATAATGCATGATGTTGATCATGGCATTGAAAATAATTGAAAAAATAATCAAGTAACAAGCATACAAGGAAAGAAATAAGAAGCATACAAGAATGACCAAGGCATCAATAAAATAATAGACATGGGCACATTTCACTCAAAATAGAAAGCAAGCATATAAGGCATGTTCAAATGCCACATATACATATAATAAAACAAGTAATGTTGGTATGAAATCCATAATCACATAGAAGAGTATAGTCAAAGGACATAAGAAAATGTCCTAAGGCACACACAAGAATTGAAGCAAAGCACATTGGTAAATGTCATAAGGCACATATAAGACACAAAATTGAAATTGAGAAATGAAATCACATCTATCTACGCAAATCAAAAAAGGAAATAATGTAAAAAATTGAAATACAATTGCATCTAACTAATCAAAGAAAGAAGTGAAAGTATGTAAGACATATTAGTGTAAGACTAGGTATGTGATAAAATTTTGTGAGTGTTCTATACCAGTGAGTGTTGATAGATTAATCTATGTAAACTATTAAGTAATGTACATCAACATGGTAACTAGAGTGTGTGGTGTAGGAATGACATAAATTGGATGGTGTAGTCATGTATAAGATGCCCCTAGTGGGTATGTATATTTATGTATGTCTTGATGTAGAATTAGGATGCCCCCTCAATGGGTGGAGTGAATCAATCAAGGATATGGATGTCACTGTACACACTCAAAGAAGATCAAGTGAAGCATGGTAATGTGGATAAATTGATAAACAATAGCATAGAATAGAAAATGTAAGTCTAGTATGATATTATAAATATAAATCATGGATGATGCATACAATCAAAATATTTTTGATGTTTTTTGGATTATTTTCATGCTTTTGTATTTTTAAATATTTCAATGTTTTTAGTATTTTTGAGATAAGCTATGTAAAATCAATCATAAATAAACTATGTATAGGTAATGGTGAGAAGAGATGATACTAACTGATGAATCTCATGGGAGACTCCCTATCATTGTGTCCTATATCAAGGAGAGGAATCATCCATGGAAATGCTGAGATATGGCTCTAAGAGTTGTATATGCTATAAATGCTCTAAAATCATTAAATTCAAAATAACTTTGAGGTATCCTTGTAAATCTAAGAACTATATTTAGTTGTAGGGCTCTTAGGGACCCATCTTGAAGTATGAGAATCTTTTTGAACATATGCTCTATGTGTATACATATGAGATCTGAATGATACATGAATCTTGTGGGAGACTCTCTATCATTGTGTCCTATATCAAGGAGAGGAATCGTGCATGAAAATGTTAAGACTATGGCTCTAAGAGTTGTATATGCTATAAATGCTCTAAAATCTTTGAAATCAAAACTAACTTTGAGGTATCCTTATAAATATAAGAACTAGATGTAGTTTTAGGGCTCTTAGGGACCCATCTAGAAGTAGGAGAATCTTTTTGAACATGTGCTCTATGTGTAGACATATGAGATCTCAATGATACTACCCTATGTGTGAACATTGTAGCTAGAATCTAGCTATAATCTTAAAGTTGTGGAGGTTTACCAACTATCTATGCTATCAATGGATGCCTCAACTATGTCTAAATTAGAATTAGAAGAGGAACAATAACTAGTGGTAAAACTAAAACTGGTGGCAAAACTAAAACTAGTGATTTCAAAATAGTAGATGGTTTTGATGTGGGGAATGGTAACTAATATGAAACTCTACCAACTATAAAAACTTTATTATCATGAATTAATTTCATGCATCTATGAACTATAGAAGGTACTACTCAAAGTTTTTGAATCCATGGTTGACTAAGTAACATATCAAAAACTCCTACATTGGGAACTATAATGAATTGTGTGGCCATGTGTGCTGGACCAACTTGTAGAGGAAGTACAATCTCACCTAATAAACTATGTATGTACCCACTAAATCCATTGATAACTATGTCCATCAAGGTAATATCCTAATTTAAATACCCAAAATACTATAATAATGTCATAATACACATGTTCATGTTGGATCCATTGTCTATGAGAATATTATGAATGTAAGATCTAATAAAAAGTGAATGATAATCCAAATCATCCTTGACTATCTATTAATTTGAGAATAAGATAGAAATTCTAGCTATAACTCTATAATTATATACACTAATCATGTTACTCAAATGATGTGACTCAACTAAATGTACCATGTATGTATCTAGTGGTGGATGTGCATGATATGGATGGTGAACCCCTGATGTGTTCCCTATATTTGATTTACCTGAAGATGGTCAACTAAAGTTCCAAGATCTATATGATTGTCATCTATCAAATCCTATATCTTGTTTCTTAAAATAATGCATTTATTTGTTGTATGGATTGGTACCCTATGAAACTCACAAAATACATGTTGATCATATCCCCATGGAAGAGGCTTTATTAGGTCAACTTCATAGATAGGAGGGAGAGATATGATGTTACATTCCAAAAGTTATTGTAATAATTTGGCTAGAAGGTCCATCGAGGAGGTGCTAATAAAACCACACGCTAAGGCAGCTCAAAAACCACATTAACTATTGATTGGTTCTGACTCTTACTATCATTGACCTTGAATTTGTATGGGACTTTATTGTTACTCTTGTTTAATGTTTCAAAGATACTTGTGTACTTGATTTTTCCCATTGAAATTAGTTTTACTTCTCTTTCCTTTAGTGTGTGATATAATTTAGTGAAGGAAGAGAATCTTTTGAACATAATTGATTCATGTAAAGTTGGTATAAGAGTCTATTTGAATAGATCTTATAACTCTTTATCATCCACGGGGATAGTAATCTTAACCAAAATAGTATTATATCAAATAACATAATTTGTGAGATTTTAATTTTTCCTTTGTTTATATTTTTCAACTTGGGCATATGAAACCTAATCACCAATGTTAATGCTGAAATGAGCTAGGAACATGTCAACTAAAGGATTGAATGCATTGACTGACTAATTTGATATACTATAGAACCATTATAAACCATAATAATTTAAGATTCATGTAAATAGATTTGTAAGTATCCCATCATTTGGTACATAGTCCAAGAATGCTACATGAAAATCTCTCAAATGTGTCTCTAGATCACCTTTTCCATCATATAGAGTAAGCTTGGGTTGAATAAAACCTTGTGGTAAGGGTGTAGAATGAATGTGATGTGCTAATGGTGTATGAAATAGAGAAAAAGAATATAAATGTACCTTAATCAATATGTATCACCTTGGATTAAAGATATCTTATCTCCTGCACAAGGGCTACCATATTAGGAGACAAAAATGTATTAGTTCTAGTTGGTGGCATAGAGGTAGGTTAGGCTACTATAGAGGGTTGTTGAGACATAGTCACCCCCATAGTGTCATTTGAAAGTGGTTGATCTGAAAGAATGGAAAAATAAAATTGTTTAGACTTTTTGATTTCCATGATATATTGTAAAATAAGATCAAGACCTCGGGGCTGGTCCCTGATTCTTTCTTGAAAACTTTATAGGATCAAATCATTGTTGAGGACAACTTCATTATTAATAATTGGTAAAAGTTGATTAAGAGTCTAATGTTGTATATCATGAACATCAGTGTTTGTATCATCATTATTATTCTCACACTACTCATATTCAAAATTATCCTCATTGAAATTGGTGTAATATAGATGTGTAGGATTTATAGCTAGAACCTAAGCTAGTTATTTATCCATGGTATATGATCGGGTTGAAGGAATCTAGGTGAATTCAAGAGGGTTGATACTAAGTCTTGCACTTAGTCTCAAAGGAAGAGATGAAAGGATCTTAAGTGTCATAAGGAAAAAAACTTGGATAATAGTAGAAAATATTAAACAAATATAATCTAAAAAAGGAACTAGAATATGCATAAAAAGGATACAAAGCTCACAAACAAGTAAGGTGATACCTCAAGAAGCAATGGGACCTAGTATATGTAAATAGGGTTTGAAAGATGATTATTTTGAAAATAATTATGAATTTTTGAAATTTAAATTGAATTTTTGCATGAAATATACAAGTAAAAAATCAGAAATTTATTGGAAAATTATTGGGAAAATAGCAGGACCTAGTATGGACAACTAGGGTTTGAAAAGAAAATATTTTAAAATTACTATGAAATTTTAGAATTTAATGATAATTTATTATTTTATTTTGTAGGTATAAAATCAAAAAAATATAATAAAAATTAGTAGGAAATTTACCCTAGGGTTTTTATGTGCAAACAAAGTAAGTCATGTTCACTAAATGATATAGCAGCTTTAGGAATATTGGTGTATTATTCCTAATTTAGTTAAAGGGTTTGAGTAGTAAAATAAATAAATCAATATGAAATAAATAATATAATTATTTATATAATTTTTATTTTATTTTAACCTTTCTAAAAATATTAAATAAAGGAGAGAAAATAAGACTTAACTAGAAAGTAATTGAGACAATTATTGTAAGGTCTCAAATTCACTATTCAGGACTAGGATAGTGTCACAAATCAAGATCTAGAGTTCATTTTATGATTGGATAGGAGAATTTAAATAGGACACTAGTGTAAATATAATGTTATTCCACCTGTAATACTATTTTTTAGGATATCTAAGCTTTTTAGGTTTTATTCACTATGTCTGCATGACCTTGCCTGTGAAGTTTTGATTGTCAAATGTTTGTGGAACTCCTATAGAGTATATTTTACAGTCAAACCCTAAAATCCTTTATAATTTGACCAAATTTAATAAATAAGTGGGGGTTATTATGTTTAATATTCACTAAACATGTATCTACACCCCTTGTGTGGGCATGTTGCCTACGTACCAATACTCTGAAGAGGGATCAAGCCATTTGTAGTTCTCCCACTTGAATTGCTTTGTGAAATAATGTGTATGAAGATGAAAATTTTTAAACTAGATGTGTTTGAGGTGGATAGAGACCAGTGTAAGGATTTTTATAATCTTGTAAGTGTATTGGTTAGTTGTATGCAAAGAATAGAGAAGATTGCTTGAGTAGTCTTGCTTGTATTCTTGCTTGCTTAGTGATAATTGCCAACACCTTTCCAAATGATATTTGAATGGTATTTTATAAGGATTTATTGGTCATGGCTTAAATCCACTCACATTAGGATGATAAGGAGAAGGATTTCAAACTAGAAAAAAACTAGCCATTTGGGCTGAAAATACACTTGGATAGGAGCATTAAAAGTAGATAGTAGTGGCATTAGTGATAGAGTACAAGTTGGGAACTATTGTCCTTAGTTGATAAGACCTATGGGGATGGATTTTTTATGGAAATATTAGTCTATCTAAGTTGGGATTAGGTTTAAAAAGGATATGGATGACTAGGAATAAATGAAAATATGCCTATGAGGGTCATGAAATCAAGCAAGAGGGACCTATGGGTTGGGTGTCATTAGCCACACTCAAGTTACAAATTTTCACATTTTATATGAATATAGTTTTATTATAATCTTGATACCATAATTCATGGTTGTCACTAGGTCAACCTCTAGAATATTTCTTAATCCCATTGACCCACCCTTTTATCTTGAACTTTCCCTCAGAGTTTCATATCTTTCTCCTGATCTGCACTTTAGAGAACCAGTATATTTTCATAGAGGAAGAGGTTGAATATTTTTCTAGTGAGGGAAGTCAACAGAGTGAATAAGTTGAATAAATTAAATATTTTGAATAAGAAATGGCTATACCTCATGATTTTCCTACATTCAATACAAAAAATCCTATTCTCGTTGAAGCATATTATTTTATTCCTCCCAATTCCATAAAATGTGTGCCTCAATTCAATGGTAAAAGTCATGTTATGCCTAGTGAGCATGTTAGAGATGTCTCCAATTTTTGTAACTTCCACAATATCACTCAAGAGAACATTACTATCAAATTCCTTTCCATGTCCCTTAGAGGGAAGGCTCGTGATTGGTATAGGACTCTAGAAGGTGGATGCATCACATCATGGTATGAATTTAGAGTGTTGTTGACTGCAATATTTGTAAATGAGAGTGACCATGCCTCTCTTATACACTAGCTTAATGTAATCAAGAGAGGACCTAAATAAACAATACATGACTTTAATGGGAGATTCAAAAAGACTTGGAATATACTACCTCCTCCTTTGAGGCCACCTCCCAACTTTGTGTTTTCAACCTATTTGAGAGATATTAACACTTAAATTGCTATCAGGCTTTAGTCCATGGGTGGCTCCACCCTCCCTGAAGCATATGAAATTGATATTAGAGCTAAAAATAATCTCATCCAAGCCAAAATATTTCCACCTAAATTGTTTATTACTCTATTTTATCATAGTTCTAATGATGCTCCAACTATGGCTCAAACTCTTAGTGTTAGTTCCAAGTCTAAGGCTGCCCCTAGACAAATAGAAAATAATATTGATTAGAAAGCAATGTTCCTAGCCTTGGAAGCTCAAAATAGGCAAGATAATGTGCAAAAAGCTACCTATTATATTTATTATCCTTATCAAAAACATTATGGAATAATAAGAGGTTAATGGCATCCTAATCCTAATAGGCTTGCTAATGAATACAATCCTAATTCTACCACTAGTGTAAGAGATATGGTACCCATTCATAGTAATTTGGTAGAAGGTGAAATTTTTTATCAAGGCCAATTTATGGATGTCAATGAAGGTGGAGATCAAGGTACTTTTTTTCAATTATAAGTTACCCCTCTCCTATTTACTAAGGATGAGGTTATGATGTAGACAAGTGAAGGTGGACACCCTTAAGAAGAGGTCTTCACCAACTTCTTGGTTAAAGACACTTTTCTGCTTAATCAATGAACCTTGGTTAAAGATAACACTAGAGACAAAAGAAAGGATTTGGGTAGTGATAACAAGGTTCCTATTAGCTCATCCAATCTTCCTTCAAGGTAGCCAGGCATAGTTGTAAGTAGGATAGTTCCAAAGGCTCCTACACTTCCATCAAATCAGAATAATGGAAGAATTGTTTAAAGCACTCCAAATTCCTTACCTCTAGGAATGAAATAAATAGTATTTATGGCTTCTTTAAACTTTATTTATTCATTAAAAAGTACTAAAACTTTCATTTCCCTTTGGGATATTTTACATATGCCTGATCAAAAAGAGCTCCTATAAAAAAAATTATCTTCTATCCCTACAAGTGTCCCTCCTTAAAATCAATGTCAAAGTCATGTTTTCATTACAATTTTCCCCAATAAAATTGATAAACAATCCACCATAGCTAAGAAACCTCCACCATTCTACCTTACCCTCATAATGGGTGACAAGCTAGTCTATAACTGCATAGTTGATAGTAAAGCTTTAACTTCAATCATGCCCAAGGTGGTAGCTGATAAATTTAGTCTAAGGTATGAACCCGATATTAATATATTATATAATTATATGGTACAACTACCAAGATGATATGACTGATAATAATATTGAAATTTTTCTTGCATGATTGTCTTCGTTTTCCTATCTTTCAAGATATAGTTGTTGTTAATATCCCAACTCACTTTGCAATCTACCTCTCGAGTTACTTAACTACCAAAATTGGTGGTTATATTTAGTTGATTGGTATTTATTGTATTTTAGAACAAGGTATGGGACTAATTTTATAATTAATACAAAACCTCTTACAAGGTTCCATATAGAACCTTACATTGAGACAAGTTCTAATCTAAACTATGAAGTTTATGAAGATAAGGATTCTATTATAGATGATGGAACTTATTCTAAACTTAAAGGAATTATAGATTTTTTTCTTGATGAATATGGTACTAACACTTATGAGCATGATCCTTATGCTCTCCTGGAGGAAACTTATCTAAGAGTATATTACATACATGAATGAGGAATACCAACACCTCTACTTACCAAGGAAGAAGGTGAAGAAGATGAGATGTGGAAAATGTTTTTTTATGGTTCAAGAAGTAAAATTGGTGTAGGAGCTGGTATAATGATAGTATCCCCATCTAACCAACAATATTATGCTTCATATATATTTCATTTCAATTATACTTGTAATGTTTAATTCATGACCTTAACTGGGCAAGGAGAAAAGGAATCAAGAACTTACAAGTGTATGGAGATAGTGAATTAATTATTCATTAAGTTAGTAATGTGGTTTCTAACAAGATCCCTTTTCTTAAGGCCTAAAAACATATGGTATGGTATTTTCTTGAATATTTTAATGTATTCAACATACAATCAATCTCAAGGGAGCAAAATAATCATGCTAATAGACTAGCTTCCATAGGAGCTCAATTTGATACTCCAACTGACATAAAAGAAGAGGGGAAACAATCTCACATTAAGATGATTATCATAAATTATTTACCTAATAATAAGGTGTCTTGGCAAGTGTTTATATTGACAATCATATTGCATTTTTCTTATAGAATGAAGCTAAGCTCTCCTCAAGGAATTAGAAGAGATTCCAAGAGTAGTTAGTTGACCAAGTTGTATAGCTAAGGACAAATAACATACCTAAGGGTCTAGTGATATTATAAGGTATATCTAATGATAATTATTAGAATAATAAGGAAAATTTGAGTATGTCTAAAAAATAGGATAATTATGAAAGATTCTTGATCTTCAAAGATATACTCCTCAAACTAGGCAAGGTATGTTCTACATTAAAAAAACAAGCATTCATTTATTTGTGTAGGGAGTTTCATGACATATTTTATTCAAAATATAAAGGCATAAAAATATTTGATCATAGCCTAGCAAGACATACTAATGAGTTATAATCTGGAGTTAAATAGGCTAGATAAAAATAGAGGCCCATCAATCCTAAGGTTGAACAACTCATGAGGTTAGAGCTCACTAAACTCCTTAAATCTAAAATTATCTTTCCTATCAATAATTCAACATTGGTAGCTAATATTTTACCTATTATAAATAATAATGGGGAGATAAGACTTTTTGTGGACTTCAGAGATCTTAATAGAGTGTCACTCAAAGATCACTATCCCCTACCCTTAATGGAGTAGATTTTGCAAGTAGTTTCATGTTATCAGTGTTTCTCTCTTCTTGATGGATATTAAAGTTATAATAAGATCCTTGTGAATGATTATGATCAGTGTAAGAAAAAAGGTACCACTAAATGGGGGACTTTTTATTATATAAAAATGCTATTTAGTTTTTCAAATGCTAGTGATACCTTTCAAAGAGCCATGGACATGACCTTTAAAGGTTTGATTAATGAGATGTTTTTTGTTTATCTAGATGATATAATAGTGTTTTTCAGGGATTATAATGAAAATATGCAACACTTAAGACAAGTGTTTTAAAATATTCAAGTAATATGGAGTATCTCTCAATCTAAAGAAATGTATCTTTGTTGTCCATGAAGGTAATCTTCTGGGACACATTATTTTCAATTATGGTTTGGCTATTGATCCTAAAAGGATAGGGGATTTTCTTGGCTTGTCATAGCCATTTCATAAGAAAGGTATTCAAAATTTCTTAGGAAATATAATTTTTGTAAGGAGATTCATACCTTGGTTTGGATCTTTGATGAAACCCATCACAACCATGCTTAGAAAGAACTAGATATTTTCTAGTACTAAAGAGGGAAAGAATAATTTTGAAGCCATAAAAATGGCAATTACACAAGCACATACTCTTTTGAATCTTTAATTTTCCAAATAATTAATGTTGTATTCATTTTCTAACCTTGACATTATCTCAGCCATGTTAATAAAAAAGAATGGTGAAGGTGTGGAGCAACCTATTGAATTCTTTAGGCAAGGTTTAGAATATTAAGAAGTCAATTATACCTTTGTGGAGAAACAAGTACTCACTATTATAAGAGGACTAAAGAATTTTAGGCATATGGTTTCAATTAATAAAATTCATGTTATGGTTTCTCATCCTAGTACCAAAGAGTCTCTTTTGAGCAAATACCTTAGTGAGAAGAGAGAAGGATGGATGACAAAGGTAATGGAATATGATGTTGATATTAAAGTAACAAATTTGGTAAGAGGGAAAGGTCTTTGTGAACACTTAGTTTTAGATTTTCATGGGTCAAAAGAAGAGTTTTTAGTCAATCGTGATTACTCCCAACCAACTAGTTCCTTCCATGTACAAAGTTGGACACCAGATGTGATAAGATTCCTTCAAAATGGTAAGTATCCTAATAATATGAGTAGATCACAAAGGAGATATTTTATATTGCAATATATCCTCTTTTATCTTGTAGATGGTATCCCTTTTAGAAGAGACATTAATGGTGTGACATTGAGATGTATTGATGATGATCAGTTTAGGGTGTTGCTGGAGAAGTTTTATGATGGGATAGTAGGAGGTAAATTCTCCCCAAGAGCTATAATTGTTAAGATCATGAGAGTAGGCTACTATTTGCCTAGCCTCTTCAAGGACTACCATGCTTGGGTGAGGTGTAATGTGATTTCTTCATGGGAAAAAATAAGCTTTCAACTATCCTTTTGAAGCCCATCTAAGTTAATCAACCCTTAATGCAATTGGGTCTTGATTTCATTGGTATGATAAATTCCCCATCAAGTGTTAGTAATAAATAAATACTCAAAACAATTTATTATTTTACAAGATGTGTTGAGGTAGTATCACTGAATCAAGCTAATGAATATTCTATCTTAGATTTATATGAGAGCATCATAAATTTTTTTGACACTCTTATTATTTTAGATAATGTTCTTGCTTAATGAGTGATAATATAATTGATTAGGAAAATATCAATAAAATATTTCTAAGCACTTCATCCAACTATTACCCTAAAGGAAATGGGTTTGTTGAATCTAGTAACAATCCCCTGATCAAAATCATCAAGAGAACCTTAGAGCATAACCAGAGGGCTTGGCACACCAAATTAAAGATAGCCTTATGGGCTGATAGGATAACTTCCAAGAGGTCAACATAAAATTCTCCTTTTATGATTATCTATGGGAGAGAAGCTAGGTTTTCTATCTCTCAAGATATGTCTACCTTAGATCTAGTACACAAACTAGATTTTATTAAGAATACTCCAATGAAATTGAAATTGATATAACTAATGGAGTTATAAGAGATCAAATATAAGGGTCATTGAGCTTTGGAGCATCACCAAGTACTGATAAGTAAGTCTTTTGATAAGAGGAAAACTCCAAGATCATTTCAATAAGGTGACATAGTGTTGAAGTGGGATGATGATAGAGAAAAACCAAGAATACATAAAAAGTTTGATACCCTCTAGAGTCGGCCATATGTCATCATCAAGTGTAAGCAAAGTAACTCTTTCCAACTAGCAAGGATGAATGAAAAAGAGTTGCATATCCTTATGAATGGGATATATTTGAGATTTTGTGATTGAGTGGTAAAGTTTTGTTGTATAAATAGTAGATTAGGTGTATGTTTTATTATATTTGTGTGTGTAGTGTTACCTAAATGTTATAGTTGAACATATGTTTGCTTTTATTTTGTGTTTTGTCCCTATTATTTTTATTTTTTTATGTGTTTTCAATGTGTTTTAAATGTGAACCCATATCCTAATGGATATGATTAGGCAAATATTATGGGTGCCTTTTTGCATAAATAGGCATGTAACCCCTATAAAATTACTAAGAATGTTGACTATTTTTCCCCACAGGCCAAAATGGTTCAACCCCCTATAGCCAAAATTATGTACAAGGACATTTTATAATGTCATAGAGAATGTTGAAAAACCCCCATAGAATGTCAAAGGTTCTTGAAATAAGTGTGGGAATGAAAGGAGTTCATCTAGTACTTCATTATATTCATCCTAACATTTTGGGTCTAGTGGCAAAAAGTACAAGTGGGTAGTTTATTGAGGCTATATCTTGAACATGTGATAGTTGTAGAGGAAAGTGACCACATGGGTTTATTTACCTTGGTCCCTAGTTTCTATGTGCCAAGTACAATGTAATATATAAAATCACAAATAGAGTTATCCATGTGCAAATTTGGGCTCTTAGGCATTTCTGTTAGGTTTCCCATACTTAGTCATTTGATCTTGGCCGTCACGAGAACATCATGAAAGAGTAAGTGGAATAGCCAACTTATGCATTTAGTATCTCACATAAGAATCCTCACATGATCATCAGATCAAAAGGGTTTATTAATATTGACATCATAAACATCTCCAACAAATTTGGTGTCCCCATGATTCTTGAATTTCAAGATCAAGCCTTCAAAATTAGTCAAAAAAGTATAAAACGGTCATGTGGATGTCAATTTTAAGACTTGATAAGTAGCCATTGGTTTTCAAACCAAAGTAGATCTAATGGATCATGGTAAATCATAAATATTAATCCAATAAAACATGATGAAGTCAAATTTTCAAAGGGATCTCAAAGTGAGCATGCAAGTGACAAATATCACATTCAAAGAGCTTATTAAGTAGAAACCCAATGAGCATAAACTTGTCAGAGTTAATGATCAATCTTATCATAAGATCTAATGGTTCATGTTCAATCATGCAAAGGAGATCTAATGGAGTGAATGGAATTATATTATATAAATTACTTGATGTTTATCAATATAGTGATGAGTTAAAGATCAAACAAGTCTAGGAAGATCTACGGAGTGAAAGTGATCCAAAGACACTAGAAGAAATGAGATTAGGTCAAAGTGTTAAAGTTTAATGACCAAGTAAAGGTAAATATCATGCATCTCTATAAATCCAATATCATGTGAGATCTAGGATCTAGAAATATAATTGTGAAAATGAGGTCAAAAATTCAAGATCTGACAGTGAGGATCTATGAAACTAATATGAATAAATGTGATTGGTCTGAGTTAGATCTAATAGACAAATGTTGAATCAAAGAGTCATTTTTTACCAGAGCAATAAAATATCATAGATATTAAAGGAATGAGAAGCATGTAAATGGAATGCCACATGATCAAATATGTAATACCAAGGATCTTGTAGTGAATCAAGCTCTTTTAACTCATATGTCACCATGAAATTCCAGTCGAGATTTGAGATGAATAGTGATTGCCAAATGTAAAAACCAAAGTTAAATAAATCAAAAAATGATTATAGATGGTAAACATAGGTGTATAAAAGATATATAGTAGTTAGGAGAGAACACTATAACTATAATATCATGTTTTAACCCCCGTAAATAGTGCTTATGTGTCGAATCTTTTTGGTTTAGTTTCAAATTCTCAAAGGATGGTCCATGATGGAAATAGTTTTGCAAAGGTTGTTAGAATATTCATTACACTATTTTGGAAGGATTTTGTCATGGTTTAAATAGAAATTTAGATTATAATGAATTCATTATCTATTTCACAATCAATTTCACCTACAATGTAACTATTTCTCATACCTAGGCATGTGTTCTAGTGACCCTTGAACTTATTTATTTTCTTCTCTCTCAGAAGTTCTATAAGTAGATGTTATTTTGGCTTTGTAATATATACCAAACCCATGTATGGATAAGCCTTGTTGGACTGATGTCATATTTTTCCTTTGAATATCAATGCAAGTTTATCTCTAAGTTCTTGAATAATTGTCTAAGTGTGTAAGTGATCTATAGTGATAGGAATTGACAATATTATATCCTTCTTTACTTTATCCTTTCAGATTTGAGTAATATTTCTTAGTATAATAGGTCATATCGAGTGAATTAAAATGTGACAAACTCTTTCAAGTGTATAATTATCCTTATAATGTGCAACCTACCTTTTGGTTCATTTGCTTTGTGTTGTTTCTCATATCTTTCCTCTATATTGAAATAATCATGTTAGAAATTTTTAAGACTTTGAGACTAGTTTATATGCCTTATTTTATAGTTCTTGAAATATGATGGTCATGTGGAGACAATATTTGTGCATCACCTTTATAGACTAGGTTTAATTCATGTTGTTTCTAACTCTTTCCTCTACAATTGAATACTAGTTTAGGTGATAATCTTTGCAAAGATATATTTAAGGAGCTATCCTTTAAATATAGAGGCTCATTTACAAAATAGGTACACCAACATACCTTGAAATGTTCCCATGTTTCCCAAATTTGGAAGAGGCTTGAATACCCTCTTCTAAGGTATTAAATTTGGTGATAATAGGCCAACTCATGAAGAGTTATGTTCAATTTTATTTTCTTCATATCTTCAACAATGTATTCTCCTTTGTTATATACTCTCATGTTTAATGGTTATTCATTTCATTTTTGGGGAGGTGGATTATTATTAGCCTTGAGATTTAGGGGTACTATTGTATTTTTTGTAGGAGTAGACATGGTGAATATTTGTTTATTCCTCAAATTTTAATTACCTCTCTAGAATTACTATAAATAATGGATGCTATTAGAATTATCATCTAGTTAATTGTCATCTTTGATCCATAAATAAAACTTGTAGATTTCCAAGACCATAACTATGGTTGAAGAAATAGGATCATGGGTTGCTTTTATTAGATTATGTTATAGAAAAGTTCACTAGATTAGTTTTTGTGCTTGGTCATGTGCTTAATAGTCAAGCCAAGTTATTTATATTCTTGGTATAGATAGGAATGAACATAGTAGGGTTTGGTGCACAACATATAAAACACTATTGTGTTGGCATCAATTTCACATAAGGTGTAAGCCTTGTGTGCTCACTCAAAGAACAATAGTGAAGGGACAAGGCTTATGTTGGGATAGTTGAAATATGGTGTAACTTTGGGTTCAAAGGGACTTATTCATTGGAAATATGAGTTCAAGTGGTCTATCATTTCTAGGCTACTATGGGAAAGCTTAATAAGTATGATCCTTCTCAAGGGAACAAGTCTTATGTGAAATATTATATCTGCTAGATAGGGATATTCATGGTGTAAGCCATTATAATAGAGGGTTAATTATCTTTTAGGTATTTAGTTGAGTTATGGGAATGGTTTGGGTTCAAGTGATCATTCTTCAAGTTAGTGCTCTAGGCATGGGTATTAGGGCCTCAACACATACTAGTTCCAACACCCAGTCTATTTTATAGGTAGGTCAAGGTCATTAGTTAGCACCAATATTTCATTAATGACATGAGATAAACCTTAATATCACAATACATTCAAAGTAAATATACTATATCACTACCCATATAAAACTAAGTCATAAACATAACACTATGTAGACTATGATGCAAGAATTAACACTCTAGTATTTCAAAAACATTCTTCATTGACCTCATAGTTCAGTATAAAAAGTTCAAGATATAAAACTACAACATATACTCTTCCTTAACACTACTCATTCTTAGTGTCTCATAGGTGAGATTGGGTTATACATTTCTAGTACCTAACCTATTTAATGTATATTACAAAGTACTAATGTTGGCACTCCAATAAAGTAGATCTTTGCTACATTAATCACCTCCTCCTTTTTGTTGGGATATTGGTGGAAAATATGTGTTTTCATTGATTTAAAGTGGTATTAGTGATGATAAAGTGGCATGAGAGTTCTCTTGGTCTAATATGCATGATTTTGGTGCTTAACTTAGTCTTGGTTACTAGTGAAAGCTTGTGGGAGCAGCTAGTTCTATGGAAGCATGAGTAGATGGAATAGAGCATGAAGAGAGAGTACATGATATTTCCATGTGGTTGAGAGAGAAATTTTATTCCTTCTAGGTGATCTTTGGTGGAGTGCAAGTCATCTTATGCCTTGTGGGCTTGACCATGTATGGTTATCTATGGGGTTTTTGAGTACTTTTAGATGTATATCATGATAAGGAGATTATTATGCATGTAATATACATGTTATACATGTATAGGGTGATAAGAGGTCAGGTGTATGGTTTACAAAAGGTGGCTAGTGGTCTATAAGACAATTTAGCCATTGGCCTAGTTGGCTTAGGTGGGCTTGTGAGGCCTTGTGAAGGGTTAACATGTGTTTTTAGGAGATGAAGTTTGTTGTTTCATGAGAGATAGTTGTGCAAGTTTTTCCAAGCATTTTGACCAATTTTGAGGTTAAATATTGAGCTACAAAGTTAGAAAGATGGTTTAGAAGCTTCATAGGAGATTTGAATGGTGAATTTTGAGCTTGAGAGGAAAGTTTTAACATTCAATAGTTCATGAATAATTTGCATGGGGACCTAATAATTTTGGGAGAGGTGGAACATGGACCTAAGAAGCCTTTTTAGGTATTTTTTATTGGATTGAAGTATAGAACTTTATGGACATTCATTAAGAATGTAAATTGGTTAGAAACCCTTTATAAACACTCACAATGGAGTGATTAGAGATATCTTACTATAAAGGACCCAAAATGGATTATTTGACAAATTTTTACTATTGGAAGGTATTGAGGAATTCTCTAGGTATATATAGGTGGTAATGGTGTGTCAGGGTAGTGAATAGAAGGTATAAAAATATGCTTGTTTCTAAATATTTTAGTGTTACAAGTAAAGTGGATTAAGTCAATTCATAAGATTTGTTGGAGATTGAATGCCAGTACTTGTTATTTAATTCCATAGAGTTTTTTTTTCAATAAATATTCACTATGTCAATTATCTAAGTTAATTAAGTTCACTAGTTGCTAGAGTGAAAATGGAGCAAATAGTGAACAAAAGCTAGTCAAAGTGAGAACCTATTTAAGGATTGATTTTAGGTTTTTAGGGATGGAAAAAATGGTTTGGGTTCTTATTTAAAGACATATTACTCCTATTTAAATTATTTGGAACTGTTTATGGTTCTTATAAAATAGCTATAAGGAACTCACAAAATGACTACTCTGTGTAAGACAAGATATTAGAACCCATGACAGTGAGAATGGTTTCTAGTAGTAAAGTTTCCATTGAAGCATATGAATTTTGTGATTATAAATGTTTTATGTTCTTTTAGGATCACATTAATGCATTTTAATATCAAGTAAATGTCTTCACAAGTGTTAGATGTCATGTTCATCATGACTAGGTTTTGGAGCTTATAGGTAGTCTAGAGTGGCCTATTTGAAGAGGCTAGTTTAAGTTGTTTTGAGTAGAGTTTGAGGTGATTGAAAGCTTAGTGATATTATATAAGTTTCAAAGACTTATTACATGTATTTTTTATTCATTTTTTGTCTCTATTTTGGTTGGAGCATTCAAAGTTATTTGACTGAGTTTTTGGCGTGCTTGACCAAATTGAGTAAACAATTTGTGTGAGTTAGTTTGGACCTATGTCAGCTATGTGAAGATGAAAAATGGATTTTGAGGTGATTTTAAAGTCATTTAGTACATATCCATGTGTTTTTTAGGTGGTTTTTTGATAAAATCTTTTGTATTATTCAATTTTATATGACTATGTTTTCTAGGTTTCTAGGCCTATTAGCGTGTAGTCTAAAAGGCTTGGTTCAAGGTATGAAATAGAGTTCCATATGTTTTATACCCATGTGGGAGTCATAAATTATATATTGGATGAATTTTTGATGTTTTTCACCTATTTTTGAAGGATACATAAGGTTCAATAAGTTCAAGATATAATGAGTACTAATGAAGGGCTAATGCATTAGGCTTAATTGAGATCTAAACGAGGATTAAGCTTGATTTGGGGTATGGATAACCTATGGAGTGTTTGAGTTGGATTTATGACATGTATGAGGATATTTCATAAGGTTAAGACAAGTATGTGAAGTATCTTGGCTAAACAATATGGGTTAGATGATAGAGTTATATATATACTAGGTCTATTTGGCCTATTTGGAGAGAGAGTGTGTGTATTCAAGCGAATAAAAGAGCCCAGTCAAGGAGAAGATATGGGTAATAAGGGACTATAATAGGGTGAATAATTTTATTCGTGTTTTATTGATAATTTTCATGAGTTAACAAGTCATTGGACCTAACATTCTAAAGGGTGACTTCATTGAGCAAATGAAGTAGGTGTGCCTAGTTGGAGAAGAGAAGTAGATTGCAGGTGTATGAGATTTAGAAGGTCATAATCAAGTCTATAATACATCAAATTAGTGGTGGAAATCAAACTATATTTGGTTGATTGGGTGCTTATTCACCTAGAGGGTTGTATCCTCCTTACTAGTTAGAGTTAGCTAAAGGTCTAGTTGGAGCTAGACTAAATTGAGGGGTGGTTACTCCTTGATAAGTTGGAATTGGTTTCAAGTCACATGTTTGTATTATCCTTATAGGTCTATAGTCCATTTTATTTTATGCTTGAGAGTGGGTTTTCTCCCCTTAGAGGGTTTCTCACATAAATGATGTGTTCATGTGATGTATGTTCTTGTTCATGTTTTGATGTATAAGATTTCATGTTCATGTATGATGAATGAGTTTAAGAAATTTAATAATAATTTTTAACTACTAATTCACCCCCTCTTAGTAGCTACTCTCAACAATAGATACCAAATCAATTCCTTCTTCAGGGTTAATCAACTTGGAAGGTGATATTGTGAGTAACTTGGTTGCTGTCTACCTAGTCACCTTATTGGTAGAGTTGTTGGAGTTATTGTTGATCAGTGTGGTTGATGTCATGGTTATTCATGTTTTTTAAGATGTGCTTTCAAGATTGATGAATTTTGAAGGTTGATCTATGATGGATAAGTCTATGAAGATCAGAGTTTAAGTCTACATGTTGACACTAGCAAGTTCAAAGAGGAAGGACTATACTAAGGTTAAATCTAAGATCAAACTTGAGTTATATAGTAGGGATTATTGAAGATGGTCTCTTGGTAAAAAATAATGATAGGTACAACTTATTTTAGGTGTCCTGAAAGGTAGAGGTCTGTAACTGAAGGAGAAATATATTCTAATGGTGCATTGCTAATATATGCAAGTGTTTTGAAAGCTTTTAAGTATGGTGAGATCTATCAGAAGTTGTTATCAACGTATTATGATAGGAGTAATTCATTATTAAGGACTTTATGGACCATCTTGATTCATTATTTTTCATTGAAGCAAATAGGTGTAATTGGAATTAAGCCTTCTTGAGACCTAAAAAATGTATGATAGTCAATGAAGTTTTATAAGTGAAAGAAAATGGTTTATGGATACCTATGCATGGAAAAGACTCATAGAAAATGGAAACAAAGTATATGATAATGTCTGGTCCATTAAGAGAGATTTTTAAGTGTGTGTTTTTTTAAGAAAAATCCCATGGAATTTTATTGTGTCTCAATGTCCCTTGATTGATAGGCTAGTGTGACTTGATAAGTTGAATGGCGACCTTAGAATCTCAAAGTGGTTGATTAAAGTGTATGATAGTGTTCTCAAGGTAATATGGCATTTGTAGATGGTCTGAGAGTAATTATATTTATCTTATATTTGAATATCTATCTCAAGAGGTGAAAGGCAGTGATCTTGAAGGTTTTATGAGTTATAAATTTTCATAACAAGGTCGTAACTATGAGGATGAGGTTGATCCTTTGAGTCAATTTGAAGGGATTTCATGAAGAGATCAATGGAATAAGAGGTTGGTCATGAACTTAGGGTCATATATCATGATTTTTATTCTTTTGGTATCATATTTTTAGTATTTTAAAGGAAATATTGCTTATCAGATGACTAATAGAGAGTAGGTATACACACAGAATTATATGGCTGTGTTTTCATGAAGTAATTTAAAGAATTCTTAATCATAATGGCTTATGATGTCTAAAGGATAAATGGTTGAGGGATTGGAGGTCTCTTTCTATTATTCATGAGAGATTTCTATAAATTGTGAAGCATGTGAGTTCTTCAAAAGGTATGTTCAGGTCTCCTAGTCCTAAAGTGTCATTTTGATCATTTTTTGATGCTTAGAATGGGTGTTGATTTGAATAAGTGTGATTTAATGGATTATATGGGAGCATGAATAAGGTTGGTATGTATCATTCCCAAGTTTTCTAAGTCCTTGATGAGTTTAGATGTGATATTTGACATCAAAAGTTAGAGTTGACTAATTTTGGTAGTGATGACTACCTAGAGTGTGCCCAATATGCTTTTTTGGTATTTTCTTGGGGCTAGAAGGTTTTAGAAAGTTGATTAAAGTTGGTTTTGACATTAATAATTAGGAAATAAGACTTTATTATGACTAAAAGGTACTCAAGTATGCTTTTGATCTTTTGGTCATGGTGCTAGCTAGGTGTGATGGATCTGTAGGTCCAGATTGGTGGTTCTCAGGTAAGTCCATAAGATTAGAGATGTGTCAATAAGAGTTAGCCACTCAAGAAGGTTTTTCCACATCAATGGGGTGTGTTCTAGATGGTTTCATAGGTTTTTTAATTCATTTATGCCAGCTAAAGTATTTTGAGTGGTCACTAGCTTTTTTTTCTCATGAGCATGTGTTTAGTGGCATGAAGGAAGACATGGTTCCCCATGGAATGGGAGCTTGAATTTTTGTCCAAAAGTTTGGATTGGTGACATACAAGTTTGGAAGTAGTTTCAATACATGGTGTTGAGTGGAGGTTGACTTTTGACTACTTGTTGCTTTGAAGGCCTAGTCATTTAGGCATGATTGAAAAAATGGTTTATCTTTGGATTTGGAGGTTTGAAGATTCAAATAAACTAAATGGGCCAAATGGGTAGCTAAAAAAAGTTTTATAGTGATCTTAAGGTAATCATATTTCAATTTATTCAAGTTTTGGCCTTATAAGAGACCTAATTGGCTAAAAGGCTAAAGAAGGAAGTATGCTAAGGAGGATGAGTTGGAGGCTCATATATTGGTATTCAAATATTAATTTTAATGTCTTGAATTAACTAGGGAAAAGAGATATGAAGCATGTAGTGGCTAGATAGGGCTACAAGGGGTCTAAGTAGGCGTAGTGAATAAAATGAAGACTTTTGAGAAAATTTTCAAAATAATACTAAATTTGTTGGTTTAAAATGATTATGTTGCTATATTATGATCATGATTTAGGTATGGTGGTCTGTAGTGTGCCTTGAATGTAAAGGTATGTGAGCTTACATAGTGTTATGATGCTTATATTGTTATTTAAAGTGATGGTATCTATTCTTGGAGCTCTTATAGGTTGCATGGATTGTATAGATTGAGGAAGAGCCTTTAAAGTGGTGTAGGGTCATATGGGGATATGTGTTACTATGAAATTGGTGATAGGTCCAAAGATCTAGGTAGCTTGGGAGAAGGACTGAGTTCTAGCTATTCAATTTTGCTTGACAATATTTAGTTATCTGATCAGATCTTTTAAAGGAAGGGACTATGATTTAGTGTTGTCTAGGTATCTTAGAGAATTATAGGTCTGATTTTATCCTTTAGAAAAGGGGGAACTCATTTATTTATTTCTCAAGTGATAGTGCTTTGAGGGGGAGCTAGTATGCTTTCCTAGCGGTTAGGTCTTGTGGAGCTATGACTTGAGTTGATTCTTGAATGAAGCTTGGTCTAGGGGGATAAATATGAGTGATTTGTGATCTAATTATAATATCTGGTGTGATATAAGTTTTAAAGGATGAGAAATAAAAGTATGTACTCTTGGTTATGTTCTTGGTTCAACTTCTTAAATTGCTTGATTGAAGATAGAAGAGCCTATTTGGTAGAAGAGTCCACTTTGTCATTTTGGCAAAGGGGGAGAGAGTAAAGGAGGTGTTAACATAAATGAAAAAGGGGGATATTTTTGTGATATTGGTGGTAGTTATTTTTCATCATTGATGTCAAGTGTCACTGGTGATGAAAAACTAGCATGAGAGTGCTCTTGGTCTAATATACATGATCTTAGTGCTCAGCTCAATCTTAGTTGCTAGTGAAAGATTATGGGAGAAGTTGGTTTTATATATCCATGAGTGGATGGAATGGAGCATGAAGAGAGAGTACATGGTATGTACATGTGGTTGAGAGAATAATTGGATTCCTTCTAGGTGGTCTTTAGGTGGAGTGCAAGTCATCCTATGCCTTGTGGACTTGACCATGTGTGGTTACCTGTGGTTCTTTTTAGTAATTTGAGAGCTAGACCATTATGAGGAGCTTAATATTATTTTAATATTAATTTTATACATGTATATGGTGATAATAGGTTAGGCGTATGGTTTTCAAGAGGTGGCTAATGGTTTGCAAGATAGTTTGGCCATTGGCCTAGTTGGCCTATGTGGGCTTGTGAGGCCTTGTGAAGGGTCAAAGGGTGCTTTTAGGATGATGAAGCTTGTTGTTTCATGATATATGGTCAAGAAATTTTATCCAATCATGTTTATCAGGTCTAAGGTTAGATATTAAGCTACACAGTAAGATAGACAATTTAGAAGCTTCAAAGGAGGCTTGAATAATACATTTTGAGCTCGAGAGGAAAGTTTTAATGTTCACTAGTTCATGAATACTTTGAATGGGGACATGATACTTTTGGGAGAGGTGGAAAATATACCTAATAATCCTTTACAATTGTTTTTTAGTGGATTGAGGGATAGATATTTATGAACATTCGTTAAGAATGTAATCTGGTCAAAAACTCTTTATAAACCCTCATAATGGAGCAATTGGAGAGATCTTGCTGAAAGGACCAAGAATGGATTGGTTGACCATGTTTGAATATTTTAAGCTATATATGACTCATTTAGGCATCTCTAAGTGGTAGTGATGTGTCAGGATAGTGAACAAAAGCTATAAAAATATGCTTGTTTATGAAGATTTCAATGCTACAAGTAGGGTTGACTAGGTCAACACATAAGAGTTATTGGAGCTTGAAGGCTAAGAATTTTTATTAAATTCCATATAGATGTTTTGGAAATAAATATTCACTATGTAAATTATCTAAGTCAATTGAGTTGACTAGTCACTAGAGTGGAAATGGAGCAAATAATGAACAAAATCCAGTCAGAGTGAGAACCTATTTAAGGATTGATTTTAGGTATTTAGGGATGGAAAAAATGCTTTGTGGTATTAGTTAAATACCTATCACTCCTATTTAACTTATGTGTAATTTTTTACGGTGATTATAAAATAGCTATAAGGAGCTCACAAAATGACTAGTCTATGTAAGATAAGATATTGGAACCCATGATAGTAAGAATGGTTTGAAATAGTAAAGTGGCCATTAAAGCATCTAAATTTTGTGATTTTAAATATTATAATTTTGTTTTAGGATCACATGAATTCATTTTAAGATAAAATAAGTTTCTTCACAAGTATTATATGTCATTTTCATCATGGCTACTTTTTGGAGCTTGTAGGCAATCTGGAGTGGCCTATTTGAAGAGGCTAGTTTGAGATGTTCTGAGTAGAGTTTGAGTTGAGTGAAAGATTGGTGATATTATATAAGTTTCATATATTTATTAAATGGTTTTTTTATTCTTATTTTTTCTCTATTTTTTTGGAGTAATCAATGTTATTTGACTAAGTTTATGGGGTGCTTAACCAATTTGAGTAAATAGCTTATGTGAGTTGGTTTAGACCTGTGTGAACTATGTGAAGATGAAAAATGGATTTTGTGATTTTTTTTAAGCCATGGATAACCTATCCATGTGTTTTTTATGTGGTTATTTTATAAAATATTCTATATGCTTTAGTTCTATATGACTATGTTTTCTATGTTTCTAGGCGTATTAGCGAGTAGTCTAAAAGGCTTGGTTCAAGGTATGAATTAGAGTTATAGATTTTTTAGGCCCATGTGGGAGTGATAAATGATATATTGGAGGCATATTTCATGTGCTTCACCTATTGGTTAAGGATAAATATGCTTCAATAAGTTCAAGGTGTAACAAGTACTAATGAAGGGCTAATGCATTAGGCCTAATTGAGATCTAAAGGAGGATTAAGCTTGATTTGGGGTATGGATGACCTATGGAGTATTTGAGTTGGAATTATTAAATGTATGAGGATATTTTATAAGGTTAATACAATTATTTTAATTATCTTATTTGACCAAGATGGGTTAGATGATAGAGTAGTATATATACTAAGTCTATTTGGTCTATTTGGAGAGAGAGTGTGTATTCAAGCGAATAAAAAAAATAATTCAAGGAGTAGAGATGGGTCATTAAGTAAAATCAAAGGGTGAAGAGGATAAATAATTTTTTATTTATCATGTTCATGAGCCAACAAGTCATTAGACCTTACAGTCTAAAGGGTGACTTCATTGAGTGAATGAGGTAGGTGTGCCTAGTTGGAGAAGAGAAGTAAATTGTAGGTGTATGAGATTTAGAAGGTAATCATCATATGTAAAATACATTATATTAGTGGTGTAAATTATAGTATATGTGGTTAAGTTGGTTCTTAATCACCTATGGGTTTTTATCCTCCTTTCTAGTTGGAGCTAGATAATGGTCTAGTTGGAGTTGGACTAAATTAAGCGGTGGATGCTCCTTGATCAGTTGGAACTAGTCTAAAGTATCATGCTTGTATTATCCTTATAGGACTATAGTCCATTGTTTTTTAGGACTGAGATTGGGTTTTCTCCCCCTAGAGGTTTTCCCACATAAATGATGTGTTCATGTGATGTATGCTCTTGTTCATGTTTTGATGTATAAGATTTCATGTTCGTGTGTGATGAATGAATTTAAGGAATTGAATAAGCATTATTAACTACTGATTCACCCCCCTCTTAGTAGCTAATATCAACACTTTATTCAAATGCAAGACTTATTTTATAGGAAATTAGGCATCTCCTTTCCATGTCATATGGGTGTATGCATAGTGATGAGTTATTATTGGGGGTTACTAGTCTACTAGGTCCACTATGTTGCACAAGTTGGATGAACACACACCATATGCTGAGATATCACTGGGGATCATTATCTCACCTATTCAATTATTTTGACACCCACACTTCTTGAGCCATCATGTAAAAATTCTTACAATGATTTCCTTTGAGGGTAGGCTCTATGTAACTACCTACCAATTGGTACGAGATCCTTAAGGATTCCTCTAGTTGATGCTAAAGGTGAAAAAGGGAATAATAATTACACAAAATTACCTTGGGTTGAGATAATTCTAGTTGGCATGGTCCATGTATTTGCTATAAAGGGTATCCAAAATTACCCCATACAAATTTTCTAATCTACCCTAGACTAGTCTTTTAGCACCTTTGGTGTGAAAAAACTAGGTGTAACTTGCTCTAATTATTCCTTGAAGTTATCAAAACCTTGTATAACACCCTTGATTTATTTAATAGTGCCATCTACTTTAGTTGAGGTATCCTTAATGGAAATTGTATTCATGCTTTATTATTCTTTCTTGAAGGCCTCAAGATTTTCTCTATCTCTCCTTACCCCACCATATAATAAATCCTTGTACTCAATGGCCTTAGTTTGGAGGGCATGTAAGAGATCCTCCAAGTATTGTTCTTAGGTCTTCAGGTGGGTGATAACAGTGTTGAAATTTACCATTACTTAGATGTGCTTTTCTTATTTACTAAGAAGCAGTGTTGGAACAAAGTTTCTTTCTACTCCTTTGCCTTTTTTATGGCCTTCTCCTCTTTGGCCTTTCTATATATCTCTTCTCTCTTGGATTTCTCCTTTTCAGCCTTCATTTTCATGGTTTGTGACCTAAATTTATTTTCTCTTGACTCTATATCCTTATCTTTTATTTGATCAATATATTCTTAGGACATGCCTTTAGCCCTCATGGCCTCTTGCCTCTAGTGTAACTTTAATGTCATGTTGATGTGCTCTTGGTTCATTCCCATGTCCACCCATTTTCACTTCAACTCCTCTTCTATTTTTTCTCCTAAATTATTTGCTTCTTTGGGCTCTTCTTTAGTTCTTCTTTCCTTCCTTCCTTTTTTCCTATCATCTTCTGCACCTTGAATTCCTTCTCTCTTATCCTTTGCTTCTCAACCTCAACCATCTTGATGACCTCTTTTGGCATCTCAACTTTTGTTATCTCTTCCTTTTACTCTATCTCCTGCACCCTTTGCCTTTTTTCTTCACTAAAGCTACATTTCCTCCATATTTTCCTTCTCTTCTCTAACTCAGTCTGAGGTGGTGGGTATGGGGTCCCTTCACTTGATGAGGAGTCATCTTCCTCGAGCATGATATACACACCCCTCCTAAATATTTCTTCCTCCATCTCTTCTTCCTCCCCTTTCTCCTCAATGTTGGAGAGAAATATCTTGGGTACCAAAATTTGGGCCTTCCCCTTCTTCTTCATGTGGAGGTAAGTCTTTGACACAAATTTCATATATTTATTGGAAGAGCCTAAGGGAGATGCCTCTTATTTTAAGGTGATTTTTAGCTTTAGGTGCTCCTTATTTCTTCCAAAATTTTCCCCCTTCTTCTAGGGATACTTTCTCTTCTTTGGTGGCATTGAGGTCCTTTCATCACTAATCCAAATAGAAGGATTGACACTTTGTGCCATGCTTTCTTCCTAGACTACCTTCTTCCTCAATTTTATCTCTGTAAATCTTATGGATGAATCCCTCAATGGTAACATTTAGGAAGGGATCTATGTTTGTGCAATCTGACTCATCTTCCTTATCTTCGGTAGCCTTCCCATTGGAACAAATGAACTAGTGCCTTAATCGGTGCCTATCCATATAATAGTTCCTTAAATGGGATGTATAGTTATTGCACATTGGGGATCCACTATAACACCTCTCTAAATTATTTTTTTGAGAAGGTGTAGGAGATATTTAACACCCCAATTTATTACTATCCACTAGTGCGAGGTGCACTAAACAAAAATGTTGCATCATGGCAAAAGTTATCATTCTAAAAAAACTCTATGAGATCCCCTAAGGGATCTACCATTCTAGCCCAAAGGATTTTCTATATACTTCTCACACCATCACATCATGAACATTTTTTATTTAGCATTGAAGGAGGTAGGATAGGTAAAATCTCTATACTTTTACACTAGGGAATCATGATGTTTTAGGAAAACATAGAGATTATCCTCATTCCCATCTGGGATCTTGATTTCCTCCATGACAATCAATATAAGGATTGACACCCATATAAAAATTTCCTTCATGCTATGGCATTCCATTACATTTTTCACCAACACCTTAGAAATTAACTTTGAAATATTGAATTATATGCCTTGAGCTATGTGGTGTGCTATGCTCAAGTATGCCTTTGACACATTGGTCCATCAATCACCTAAGTATAATTTGGAACTTATGAGGCATGCCACCACCCTCATGTTAGGGTCCTTACACTTGTTAATGGGGAATTTAAACACCCTTGAAGTAATTGAGGAGATTTTTAACATGATTCACCTTCCCATAATCATCCATCGATTAATGGATGTCTTTGTCAGTGTTTGGGAGCTTGATTATCCTCTTAATTAGCCATGTTGAGATCTTCATGTGCCTACCTATAAAGTACATGTAGTCCTCATGGATTCATGAGAGTGAGAAATATATGAGTTATTATAGCTTATTTAATTATGGAAACACATAGAGTTCTGTTGTGATAAAATCTATCAGCTTGTATCGAATTGAGACATCAAAGAAGGCATCACCTGACACTAACTTCTACCCTGTCTCCACTACCTGATCCTTCATCAAGTATTAAAAGTGAATTTATGTCTAATGGTTGTATTATTTTAGTTGGTAGTTATACACAAATTATCACCAATCTTCCCCCACCACAATTTCTAAAGGAAAATACATGTACTAGTATGACATACTAGTTAGCACCTCGATGTTAACATTCATGACACTAACTACCTCAATTGGTTGTGCCTTGGTTTTGGTAGTCATCATATATTCTATAATCATAACCCACTTGGGTTCTTATTGCACATCTAAAAATCATAATTCCTTGAATTTCTTCACCATCCTAAATGTATTTGTGTTGAACCTTGTTAGGTACGACACGTTGAAGCCTCAAATGATGGTCAACACTTCTACAGTCACAAGACTAGAGATTATTCCTTTAGCTCCCAAGCTTCACTAGCCATTAACGATAGTCTAAGAAATGAATTCTTGCTTCCATTATCTATTTTCCCATGAATATCACTCCCTAATACTTCAATTTGGGTTTACTATAAACACAATCTATCTCAATATACCACCATTTTATCTTGGTGTTTTCAAGGTGTTTAAATTAATACTTAGTGTAGGTTTTTCTCCTTCAACTCTCTTGTTATTTCTTAGGTTTTATCTAAGTCTAAATTAGTTTAATATTTGTAACCTAATTTTTTTGCTTGTTATTTTATACCCTTTATTCTCATTTACCATCATTAATGTGGGATTTATGGTGTAGGTACCTCAATTTATTGGAAAAGATGAAAATATATGAAATCCTTGAGAATATTTTATCCTTTAAACATTAAGTATGTATCTTTGTGCCAAGACCATTACCTCATTGAATGATCCTAATGGATTTTTCATCAAATTGATGTGTGGTTCAAATGGTCACTTCCCACTCATTTTTGGTGGATACCAATTGTCTTAGATGTTCTCCTTCTACACAAGTGTACTTGGAATGACCTTCACCTTCCTTGTGGAAACCTAGGTGAAGTGATTCACATGCACATGATTCATCCTCCTGGATTTCACTTTTTATTCTAGCTACACTCCTATTTCAAGTGTGCTTCTCTATCTTAGTCAATTTCTTATGCACCATCTTACCTTGGAATATCATACTAAAAGAATGAGTGGGAGATACATAGGATCCATAGGATCAATCCAGGAGAAAGAACCCACAACAAATAACCTACAAATAATACCAGAGAATAAAATAAATTTATCACACCTAAAAAATAGGTGATAATCCACAAAATTCTCTATATTATCTCATTATTTTGTCATAGATTGTAAAGTATTTATAATACAAATAGTTTGTTTTATGACAACAAACTATTTGTTGTGATTAAAAAATATAGAAAACAAACTATTTGTTTTCACATACTACGAACAAATATATTGTTGAGAGATTCTCAATAATAAAACAAATTAACCTAGGTAAATAAAATTAACCCTAGGTAATAAATAAATTACCCTATTAACCCTAGGTAAGCCTAAATATTCATTATTATAACACCCTCCCTTAAGAGAAACATAGGAAGAATGACAAACAAATATGGGTCCCAACTACTAGGCTTGATAAAGTACCCATGTACAAACCAATCAAAATATATGAAAAATAAAGGAAGGACTTCATGGGAAATCCCCCCCAAGGAAAACTTCCTTCACCCTAAGCATCACTCACAACTAAAGATAATGAGGAGAATCTAAAGGTTTAGTGAAGATGTCTGCAATCTACTCAGCTGTAGGTACAAACTCCAAAGAGAGAACTTCATCTTGAATAAGATGTCAAATGAAGTGCATGTGAATCTCAATGTGTTTTATCTACTGTTGATCAATAGGATTGCATAAAATAGTAATCACACTTTGGTTGTTACACCAAAGAGTAGTAGGACCCTATTATGCAAAGCCAAACTCTCCAAGAAACTATCAAAGCCAAAGTGTCTCCTGACTAGCTTTGACATCACCTCGATACTTAGCCTCAGTAGAGGACAATCCAATAGCAGTCTACTTTTTACATGCCTAAGCAACTAAACCTAAACCAACTATGAAAGCAAATCTACAAGTGGACTTGTAAGTGTCAACATCACCAGCCCAATCAGAGTCAGTGTATCCAACAAGCTATGTAGAACTCTGTGGTGTGTAATGTATACCAAACTAAGTGGTGCCCTGAATGTAGCACAAAATATGCTTGGCTACTTGCCAATGACTCTCATGAGGCTCATGTGAGAATTGAGAGACAAGGTTCATAGCAAATGTGATGTCAGAATGGGTATGAGTTAGGTATAAAAGACTACCTACAAGTTGCCTATACAAAGTGGAATCAACAAGAGGAGTAATACAAGTGGTAGACAACACAATACCTGACTGATATGGAGTGGGGGTAGGCTTAAAATCAACCATGCCAAATCGATGAAGAAGATATGTTACATACTTTTGTTGTCTAATAGAGATGCCCTCAGAAGACAAAAACTTGAAGACCAAGAAAATAATGTAGAAGTCCCAGATCTATCATATCAAACCTATCTGCCAATTTGTCCTTGACATCATGTATCAAGGAATCTAAACTACCAGTGAGGATGAGATCAACATACAAAACCAATATGACAAGCTCCTCACCTTGTTTCATGATGTATACATTATGATCTAACTCACAAAAAATAAAACCAAAACTCAAAATAAAAATATCCATCTTCTTATACCAAGCTCTAGGAGCTTGTTTGAGGCCATAAAGAGAATGACAGAGTCTACAAACCAATGATGAGTCCAACACAAATCCTGGAGGCTACTCCATATAGATCTCCTCATGGAGATCACCATGCAAGAAATCACTCTTCACATCCATCTAAAAAACAAACCAAGAATGCGAAGCAGTAAGAGAGAGTACAAGCTGAATAGAATCCATCTTAGCTATAGGGGCAAAGGTCTCATAGTAATCAACCCCTTCAACTTGTGAAAAACCCTTGGCTACTAATCTAGCTTTGTACTTATCTACTAATCCATCTGTAGCATATTTGGTCCTATAGACCCATTTACATTTTACAAGTTTTCTTCCTATTGATGCAGAAGACTGCACCCTTGGCAGGAGGCCAAGCTCCTGCCTTCTTCACACAATAATGGAAACTCCCCTCTCACCTGTGGGACTGGTGAAGCTGGAGGGGAGAGTCTATAAATGAGGGCTAGTTCCCTCTGATGTATCTCTTAGGCCCTAGTTTCTCCTACTACTAACAAAATAAAATGGAAAAAGGGGGGATGAAAAGGGGGAGAGAGATGCTGAAAATAGAACCTAAGCCTAAAAATGTAAAAAAGGGTGATACAACAGAAAATGGTTGATCTAATCCACCTAAACATACACTTTCCACCAAGAACAAGCTCCCATACACTTCATCTAACACGAGAAAACCTTTTGCATTAGTGGGTCAGGGGTCCATGGAGATACAAGGAGGAAATAACTACTATAGGCATTCTGAGACACACTATAGTAGCCTATCCACTTCACCTATACTCCTCTAGGGATGCTTCTGATAGACCTATAAAAGGAAACTCAAAAATACACTAGACATGCTGAAATCATTTTGAAAAAGCATTAAGAAAATGACTTAACATGGAATCAAGGCATAGACAGATACTAAAGATGCAAAACTCAGAATGGAGGTAAAAATGCTAAGTTCTGATTCAGGGTAAAATTTTGGTAGAGCTCTACCTTACAAGCCTAACAGATTTTTGGGTAAAGTTTTGCCTTAAGGCTAAGAGTGGATCCCCTTCTCGAATGAGAACTTTACAATTTATAGAAACAGGAAGAGAAACTTGTCACTTCTTGGGAAAGATTTTTGCACTCTTTTCTGCAAGTGGCCCATGTGCATTCTGAACCTTGGGAAGAGGAAACCACTGTTACTGATGTCATTCTTCAAAAAAGGCCTACTAGAACCATGCTATACAATCACCAAAATTGACTTTGGCATTCAAACATTAATGTAAGAACATGGCTGTGCCTCTTTCTTGCAAATAGACTGTAATTTGTCCCCTCATCAATGCCAACTACAAAAAAATAGGTCACACCGCTCATCTGCAATAACTCACCTTCCCTTTGCAACTTGAATGCTTTGTCTTTTCTGCTCCTTGTCTCTTTCCTACTCTTTGAGCCCTCAGGGGTGATATTTTGGTGGGTCACTGCACTCCTCGAGCTCCTTTCATGCTTGGTGCTCAAATAGTTCAACAACAAATGGATATTTCACTATATTAAATTTGATGTTCACATAGCTGTCACCCAATGGCTAGTCTACCTGCTTAAATTTGATGACTTTTGGGATGTCACCATCCTCAACAAAAGTCATCAAGTCTTTTGTTTTAGGCCTTTTACCCATGGGTTTTTTGTTTTGGGCCTTTTCCTACAGACAAAAAGTTTGTAGGAATTGGTCGCTCTTTGTCTTTTTCTTCAGGCTCTTTGAAACTCTCTTTTCCCTCTGCAAGGGCTTATAGAATTTGAACTTCCCTCTGCAAGGGCTTTTGGACCTTCAGCTATGCCCTTCAACTTTCTTTGTAATGTTTCTTTCCCTCTACAAGGGCATTTGGATCTTGAACTGCCCTTCGGCTGTAGGGCACACCCTTAAACCAAGCCGTTAAACCAACCTATTAAACCAAAATTGGTTCAATAGTTCAATTAGTTCAATGGTTCAACCACTACATGCTGATGCCAAGTGAACCAAGCCTTTAAACTGGCTGATGAACAAAATGATTGAACCAATTCATTGAACTAGTTCAACGGTTCAATGAAGCATGTCAAGCCCATTGGACTTTGGCATTGAACCATCTGATTAAACTGGAAGCCACTTAAATTGATGCCACTGATCTGATGATGTTGAACCAAGAAATTGAACCAACTACCTCTTGAACTTAATCATTAAACTTGGCATTGATCCAAATGATTGAACTAAAGCATTAAACTGGTTCAATGCTGCATGCTAAGCCTTTTGAACCAAGCTTGATTGAACCATATGATTGAACCAATGGTTAAACCAGCACATTAAACTCTTTTGTTTGAACCAAAAGCCATGAAGCAAGTGATGAAACAAGCTTGGAAATTGAAGTGATGGACTTGAAGTGATGAACCAGGGTTTGAAATGGAGCGATTGTATTGCCGATTGAACCAAGGCCGATTGAACTACCGATTGAACCAAGCATTGAACCAAGGCTGATTAAACCAAGCGATTGAACCAGGCATTAAACCAAGGCACTAAACTAGTTCAATGGTTCAACCATGCCAAATTTTCATGTGATTTTCTTTAGACTAGAGCCTAAAGAAGCCTTGTAAAACCCAAAACTCTCTGAGCTGATCCTTCATGCACCAAAGGACTAACCTATTGAATCCATAGAAATTAAAACCTATAGAGTCTATATTTTTAGACCTAAAGAGTCTGTATAAATTCTGTAGAGTTTATAGAAATGAATAAATTCATGCAAAATCAAAAAATGAAATGGCCTAGAATAATAGGGACAGAAGGGGACTAATTTTTTGGCCTATTGCGCAAAAAATGGTCACAAATTGGTGATTCCCAGGGGAAGCATGCCTACTATGCTTAAAGACCAGTTGCCTTGCACTCCATTGGGCATGGAGTTAGATGTAGCTTTGAAGAAAGGTCAGTAATAGGCCCAAAAGATTTGAGAATCAAAACATGAAGCTTTTACCCCACACATAAAGGGAAACACACAAGGCTAAGAAACACTACCTGTGCAAACTACACTTAGGGAAAGCACAAAAGAAATTGAAAGAAAACTACTATATACAACTAACCAAGAATGTTCACCTCCCTCCTAGATCAAAAGGGAAACTTTATAAGTCCCCTTCCTAGCAAGAAGACTTATGGTGCCAAGAAAGTAGCTGAATGAAAAGGAGATTTGGTGACCTGCTCCTTTTGCCTACCACCTGAGTTGGTTGGTATCTAAGTGGATCAGATTCAAACATGCCTCTAACATAAATGTATTCTTCTTATCCCTAGAGGCTTGTTAAATATTGGTCCTTCATACTAGTGCATTTCACCAAAAAATTAGTGGCTATTGGCTTATCACCATTAGCCCTTTGACATGTATAGCTCCCTTATAGTGCATCATGGTCTGACCCATTTCCTTCTGCTTCATTGCAGACTCTATCAGACTCATCCTCTACTTCCTTTTGGCCTTCTTGAAGAAGGGTGATATTTGTGATGTCTTAAATGGAATTAGAAGCTAATTGCTCATCCCACAAAACATCACCTCTTTGTTCAACACTTTCTTCTTCAAGGCATTCCTCCAGGAAGATAGGCCTCTCCTTTTCCTCCTCAAAGGTCCTGATCTCTAGATCTTCAAAGATATTCTCCTAAACCTCCTCCAAGATCTAAATTTATAGACCTTCAAATATATTCTCCTAAAGAACTATAGACTAGATATTTCACTCCTCACTCGCCTCCTACAGAATAGGTTCCTCCTTGAGAAGGGGTGAAGTGGGAGAACCATGTGGAAGAGGAGGCAGTCCTTGAGCTAGAATCAAATGAATCTTCTCCTTCCACTTAGTCAACACTTCATCTATATCAGGTGTGGCCTGATAGCTCTCATGGAAGTGTGTGGATGGGCTAGGTTCAGACAAGTCAATCACACATTGGCTACGGAATCTCATTTAGAACTCCAACTCTGCAATTCTCCTAGCTATATCCTCTTAGAAGAACCTTTCCTAGAAGTCACCAGCATCATCATGAGTAGGGGCAGCCTCATCTTCTTTAAGGTTTTGAGAAAAACCTTGCTTCTCCTCCTTCCTACTCCATGATTCTATTATTTTCTTCTAATTCAAGATCTTAGAATTGGAATTTTGCTCATATGAACAGGCAGCAACTTTGTTTTCTCCAATGTCCTGGGGCTCTTCCATAAGGTCTAGAAATTTGAACTCTCTTTCATGAAGCAAACTCATCCTAGCCTCTAAATCTTCAATCTATTTGGCTATATTATCTTGAAAGAGTCTTTCTTGGAGTTCACCAGCATCATCCTCTTAAAGGCTTTGGACTAGTTCCTGGCATTTCTTCCTCCAACTCAGAATCTACACATCTATGTTGAAAGACTTGGGAAGGTTGAGGAATGCTAGGAAGAGATTGTTGATGCACCAGAAGAGTCTCTAAAAGAGGGACATGCTAGCACATGGTATTTCCCCCAATAGAAGATTCACAATATAAGGAATTGAGAAGATTGATCTCCATGGGGGGTTGCTCTGATGCCCTTTGATGTTGGAAAACTAGGTGCATGGGATTGAGAGCATATGCATCAGATGAGCTAGAGTGAGTAAGTGATATCTGATTGAAAGGATTTGGTGCATAAGAGGGGGCTTTCTTCAAAATAGGAGGGGGCACACAAGGCTGACTACCTTGAATAAATGGATTTTTCCATTTTGCTACCTCTTCTTCCATGGATTACAAGGCCTGTGCTTGCCTAAACAAACACTCCTCTTTATATATTAGCTCCTACTGATATCCATACTGCTCCTCCAGTCTATCAATCTCCATCGTCTACTTCTCAAACTCTAGTGCCACCTCCCTTATCATTGCAGGGTAACTAAGAGGGTTACTCGAGGTGATTGCATAAATATTTGGAGCTTGATCATAGTCATATGAAGGAATACAAGGTCCATGATTTTGTGTAAAGGGATTATACATACAAAGGTGATTTATTAATGGCACCAAGTTGCTTAACTAGTTGATTCAACTCAGAGTCACCATTGGTGTTGATGCAAAAGCCTCCAAAGGATGGTTGGTTGAAGAACACACCAAAAATTCTTCAACTCTTTGGACACAACTTGCCCTAGTTGGTCCCACTAGGCATGCCAAAAATTGTTGACACAAAAGATTGCACCCTTGGTAGGAGGCAGAGCTCCTACTTTCTTCACACAATAATTGAAACTCCCCTCTCACCTATGGGACTAGTGAAGCTGGAGGGGAGAGTCTCTAGATGAGGGCTAGCTCCCTCTGATGTATCTCTTAGGCCCTAGTTTCTCCTACTGCTAATAAACAAAATGGAAAAGGGGGGGATGAAAAGGGGGAGAGAGATGCTAAAAATAGAACCTAAGCCTAAAAATGTAAAAAAGGGTGATACACCAAAAAATAGTTGATCTACTCTACCCAAACATACACTTTCCACTGAGAACAAGGTCCCATACACTTCATCTAACATGAGAAAACCTTTTACATCAGTGGGTAAGGGGTCCATGGAGATACAAGGAGGAAATTACTACTAGAGGTGTTCTAAGACACACTGTAGTAGCCTCTCCACTTCACCTATACTCCTCTAGGGATGCTTCTGACAAACCTGTAAAAGGAAACTCAAAAATAAACTAGACATATTGAAATCATTTTGCAAAAGCATTAAGAAAATGACTTGACATAGAATCAAGGCATAGACACATACTAAAGATGAAAAACTCAGAATGGAGGTAAAATTTGATTCAAGGTAAAATTATGGCAAAGCTCTACCTTACAAGCCTAGGAGATTTTTGGGCAGAGTTTCTCCTTAAGGCTGAGAGCGATCCCCTTCTCTAATGAGAAGTTTACAATTTATATAAAGAGGAAGAGAAACTTGGCACTTCCTAGGAAAGATTTTTGGCACTCTTTTCTGTAAGTGGCCCATGTGCATTCTAAACCTTGGGAAGAGGAAAAAAATGTTACTGATGTCATTCTTCAGAAAAGGCCTATTGGAACCATGTTATACAATCACCAAAATTGACTTTGGCATTCAAACATTAATGCAAGAACATGGCCATGCCTCTTTCCTACAAACAGACTGTAGTTTGTCCCCTCATCAATGCCAACTATAGAAAAACAAGTCACGCCACTCATTTACAATAACTCACCTTCCCTTTGCCACTTGAATGCTTTGTCTTTTCTACTCCTTGTCTCCTTCCTAGTCTTTCAACCCTCAGGGGTGATATTCTAGCAGGTCATTCCATTCCTCAAGCTCCTTTCATGCTTGGTGCTCAAACAGTTCAAAAACAAACATATATTTCACTATATTAAATGTGACGTTCACACGACTGTCACCCAATAGCTAGTTCACCTACTTAAATTTGATGGCTTTTAAGATGTCACCATCCTCGACAAAAGTCATTGGGTCTTTTTTTGGGGCCTTTTCCTCATGATTTTTCTATTTTGGGCCTTTTCTCATAGATAAAAAGTTTGCAAGAATTAGCCACTCTTTGTCCTTTTCTTTGGGCTCTTTGAAACTCTCTCTTCCCTCTACAAGGGCTTCTAGACTTTGAACTACCCTCTGTAAGGGCTTATAGACCTTTGGTTGGGCTCTTCAACTTTCCTTGGAATGTTTCTTGCCCTTTGCAAGGGCATTTGGATCTTGAACTGCCCTCTGACTGTAGGGCACACCCTTGAACCAAGACATCAAACCAACCCATTAAACCAAAATTAGTTCAATTGGTTCAATGGTTCAACCATTATGCATCAATGCTAAGTGAACCAAGCCTTTAAACTTGTTGATGAACCAAATGATTGAACCAATTCATTGAACTAGTTTAATGGTTTAATGAAGCACATCGAGCCCATTAAACTTTGGCATTGAACTATTCGATTGAACTGGAAGCTACTTAAATTGATGCCACTAATCTGATGATGTTGAACCAAGTGATTGAACTGACTACTACTTGAACTTAATCATTAAACTTGTCATTAAATTAAATAATTAAACCATAGCATTGAACCAATCCAACTGTTCAATGTTGTGCATCGAGCCCTTTGAACCAAGCCCAATTGAACTATATGATTGAACCAATGGTTAACCCAGCGCATTGAACTCTTTTATTTGAAATAAAATACATGAAGCAAGTGATGAACCAAGCTTGGAAATTGAAGTGATGGACTTGAAGTGATGAACCAGGCTTTGCAATGGAGCAATTGAACTAAGGCTCGAACCAAGACCGATTGAACTAGTCATTGAACCAAGGCTGATTGAACCAGGAATTGAACCAAGGCACTGATCTAGTTCAATGGTTCAACCATGCCAAATTTTCTTGTGATTTTCTTTAGACCAGAGCCCGAAGAAGCCTTGTAAAACTAGGAACTCTTTGAACTGATCCTTCATGCACCAAAGGACTAACCTGTTGAATCTATAGAAATCAAAACATGTAGAGTCTATAGATTTGGACCTGTAGAGTCCATAGAAATTTTAAAAAGTCTATAAAAATGAATAGATTCATGCAAAATCAAATAATTAAATGGCTTAGAACAACAAGGATAGAAGGGGACCGATTTTTTTGCCTATTGGGCAAAAAATGGTCAACACTTCCCTTAGGAATACAGACAAGATCCCAAGTATCATTCTTCATCAATGAAGAATACTCATCATACATAGCAACATCCCACTCAGGTATACCAATAGCCTCAGAAAACAACACTAGATCATCTATACAAGCTTGTCCTAAAAGAGCAACACCAAATGTTTGTGAGTGAGTGCGATGAGAATAAGATGGATCACCAATAAAAGAACTAGTTTCCTATAGAGTTCTCTTTTCCCACTTGGGCAAAGGTAGTGAAGAAGATGGTTGTGGTGGCTGAATAAGTGCAACATCATCATCATCAACAATAGAAATCAAATCCTCATTATCCTTGGTAGAAGGAGGGGGAGAAGAAGAACTAGATGTACACTCTTGTGGCATGGGTAGCTTATCAACCTAAACATCTCATCGAAACAACACATCATACACTCTTGAAGAAGAACTAGAAGATCAAAAAGATGGTAGTCTTTTACATCTTCACAATAGCCAACAAAAAAGAGTGGTTGGATTTTCTTCTCTAATGCTTTACGTTTGTCATCAGGAACAAACGCCCATGCTTGACTCCCAAAGATACAAAAATTTGAAATATTAGGCTTGATCCTAGACCAAGCTTCTTCTGGTGTCATATTTTGCACAGCTTTGTGAGGCATACGGTTTTGAATGTAGTTTGCACAATTTATAGCTTCAACCCAATATTGTGGACCCAAATTTTTAGAGTGAATCATACAATTAGCCATCTCTTTCAATGTTCGATTCTTCCTCTCTACTACACCATTTTGTTGAGGAGTGTGTGGTATAGTGAACTGGTGATGTATCCTATGCTCAATACAAAAATCATAGAAAGCATTACTATCATATTCCCCCCCATTGTCAGTGCATATCTTCTTAAGAGGAAGGGATGATTGTTTTTCAACAAAGGCTTTGAAAGCCTTAAAAGTCTCAAAAACTTCACTTTTCAACTTGAGAAATATACCCAAGTTTTATGAGTGAAATCATCAATGAATGTGAGTGCATATTTAGCCCTTAAAAAAGAATGAGTTGGAAAAGTCATCAAATCATTATGAACCAACCCTAAGGGTGCATTTTCACATGTGGCCTTACCAACTGGAAATGGATCTTGGTATTGTTTACCAACTAGACAACCAAGACACACCCCATCAATACATGAGACCCTAGGAAGGCCTTTTACAAGATGTTTTATACTCATTTGTTGCATATATCCATAACTCAAATGCCCTAATCTCTCATGCCATAATTTTATGAGATTATTACCATGTGTTATAAGTGAAGAACCAGAAGACATAAAAGACTCAAACTTATCAAAAGTATAGAGTCTTGTAGTATGGTCTGCTATACCTGTAGCAACTATCTCACTAGGATCATTACATTCTCTTATTACAACATCATGTGAAGTAAAATCCACAATTTTACTAGTACAAAAATTACATATTTGATATATAGAGAGAAGATTAGAAGAGATTTGGGGTACAAGCAATACATTGTTAAAACATCCATCCTATTTGTCAACAGTACCAGATCCCAAAACTTCAATATGTGAGGAGTTAACCATAATAATATGTGATGTACTACAATCTATAAGAGAAGACAATAGATCCTTAGAATGTGTGAGATGGCGAGAAGCACCTGAGTCAAAAATCCACTGATCATGACATGAAGATATGCCCCTGGCTGAAAGTGCTTTCCCTTATCCTGCAGGAGAAGTACAAGGAGATGGAGATGGAATGGAAATTTTGTGTTGTCTGACTGCTAATTATAATTCTTCCATCTTCTTAAAAGATCTACTTTCATCATGATTAGGACCACCACAAAAATAACATAGACCAAATGTTTTCTTTTTTTGCTTAAAGGATTTTTTGGTCTTAGTAGATTTAGAATGATGAGGTGTCTAGGAGGTGGACTCTGGAGGGTTATTTGAAGGTGCTTGCTTTTGTTTTAACTTAGGTGAAGGTTTTTCCTTAGAAGAATTAGCAACTATAGCATGAATAGGACCATGTAGAGCATCTAAGGCCATTAATTTTTTTTTCTCCCTAGTCAATCTTTCACAAAAAACTTCAAAGGAAGGCCATTTAATTCATTACCTAATGTATCCATCATAGTACAAAAACTAGAGGAAAAAACACTATATGGTCCTTTCAACTTTGAAAAAATCATGAAAATGCACTCCTAATCACTTTTATCCTTGTCACTAGATTTCAATTGTGACCTTATAAATTTGAATTTTGCCAAGAATTCATCTATTGAAGGGAAATCTGATGGAGAGAGTATACTCAATTCTGCATCTAATTGCAAAAATTTTAAACTCATTAACTTTGCCAAATAGGTTTTTAAATTTTTCCCATACCTATTTTGGCATAGTAGCATTTGAAATGTGAAATTGAATATTATGTGAGACGTTGAGGCAAATCAATCCAAGAGCCTCATCCTACTTACAACCATATGCATATTTGTCTTTTTTAGTGGTGAATGTTGCAGGTGTTGTTTCAGAAAAAATTCTCCATAAGCCCTTTGATTGAAGGAGTTGTTGCATTTTTGGCTTCCAAACATGGTAATTTATGGAATTTAGGGGTTCAAACAATCGGGATTCCATTCCCGAGGAAGATGATGATGTTGACAAGAACAACCTAGACATTCATTTTTTCTCAAAACACCCCTCCTGTTACAATTTAATGTCTCCCGACAATTTTTTTTTTAAAGACATAGCTTATAAAAAAGTTAAAAAATGGATTTATGCAAAAGAAATGTAGGGGGATTTGACCCCAAGACTTCCTACAAATTTTTAACAAAATACCTCTAGCCACTTTAACAAAGTCAAATTTGTACTTTTAAAGCTAGAGACTTGCATTTAAACCACTAAAATTTAAGAAATTAATTAAAAATAAGCCAAAATGACTCACACATGTGAGATAAATGCTGAATAATCTTTGGCTTTATCATAATTAATCTCTTCTTCTAGCAAGGCATGGTGATCAGGGAAATTTTTGAGAAATTTGTAAATACTGGCCAAGGAAAACGCCTCTCAGCAAATTCAGAATTGGCTCCACAGGATCTGCCCAAAGGACTGTACGGCCTGGTCCAAATCCATCCTTCTCAGCTGGAAATTAAAGCCTGGGAAGTCTTCTAACACATAAAAGTATCATATTTTTATTTTATGCAGTATAAGACATTTAAAATGGATAAAACTGTACGGCTATGCTGCAGACTAAAAACAGATTTTTAAATTCCTTTTGTAACCTTCCAAAACACTGTACGGCCTGGTCCAAATCCGTCCTAATTTATATGGAATGAAATATATCATAGTCATTTTTCATGAACAGGTATTATATTTCAAAAAATTCAACTGTATGATCTACCACAACAGAAAACCGTACAGGTATTGCAGTCTACCAAAAGGAATCAGTTAGCTGGTTTTTGAAGGAAAGAGCTATACAGCCAACAAGGAATGAAAAAATTAAAATTGAAATGTATTCCTGACTTTATTTTCTATACCCCAATGAAAAAAATTATGATTTTAGAAATTGTATGGTCATTAATGAGTATAAAGTACAAAAATTTCCAAAAAAAATTATAAACAAGAACCAGAATGTGAGCATAATAAATATCTGTAGCACATCAATAAAATAATGTTTTTAAATGTGTTAATAGATAAAAAATGAAGAAAATTTTTTAGGGAAGAGGATCTTTAACTGGAACTCCAAGCTTTGATACCATGAAAGAATGAGCAAGAGATACACAGGATCCACAGGATCAATCCAGGAGAAAGAACCCACAACAAATAACCTGCAAATAATACCAAAGAATAAAATAAATTTCTCACACCTAAAAAATAGGTTATAATCCACAAAATTATCTATATTCTCTCATTAATCTCTCATTATTTTCTCATATATTGTAAATTATTTATAATACAAATAGTTTGTTTTATGACAACAAACTATTTGTTGTGATTACAAAATAGAGAAAACAAACTATTTGTTTTCACATACTACAAAAAGATATATTGTTGAGAGATTCTCAACAATAAAAAAAATTAATCTAGGTAAATAAACCCTAGGTAATAAATAACTTACCCTATTAACCCTAGGTAAGCTTAAATATTCATTATTCTAACACATACCCCATAAAAATCCCTTGCACTAACCCTCTATCACTTTGTTTCTCTTATAATTCTCTTGTACACTATTAGATGGTGTATCTTCACTCTCATCCTTATGCTCAACCATGTTGAGCATCTTCACTTGCTTCTTATGTCATTGGCATATGATAAATTAATGCACCTTCTTTTAAATTTAGCATAACGGTAATGCTAGATTAATTCATTCTCAGGCCTCCAAGTGCCCTATATTATTCATTTTGCATACATGTTTATCGTGCATCTTCTACTTATGCTTATAAAACATCACATGCCTACCAATTAGATTTATAGCTTCATGCACCTAGGGGGTTCAAGTGCTTGATTATAATTATGAGTGAAGTGCTAATAAATAGTTATTACATCCACTACATGCCATTTATTTTCTTTATACACTATATAAGGAATAATAAAAGGAAAAATAATGGTTTGGCTTGCACCAAACTATAATCTAGTTAGCTCAATTTCAAATTGACTAGTTAACCAAGAAGTTAGACTTTACATGGCGCAAATGCCATCCTAATACCTATATGGATTAAGTCAATTGCCATTAAAATACCTAGGGAACATGTCACTAGACAATGTGTACAACTTACATGCACCTATTTCCAATATGTGGTGGATGATGTAGGGACCCATCCACCATATTTGTAACTTAACTGGGTGTTTATATTACTTGGAATCATAGAGCAACACTGATGTTCCTTCAGTCAGCTCCATTTTATTGATATGCTTGTCATGTCAGTGCTTATGGTATGCCTTCTCGATCTGCTAAGTCCATCTTTCTTGGGTGCACTTCTCATCTGAGCACTTCAAGTCTTCTAGCCTTACTCTTAAATATTTTTGGTTGTCTAAGAAACTAATTAATGCAATGCATAAGGAGGGAACCATGAATTTTATAGGTAGAACTACTTTAGTGCCAAATACTAGTTGAAATGGTGTAGCCTTAGTAAGGCACTTGTATGTCATGTGATATGCCCATAGTATTGTTGAAACATGATCATCCCAATCCTTTCAACTAACATTACATATATTTGTTAGGCACATTATTAGGATCTTTTTGAATGCTTCAGTTGTGTCATTGGCTTATAGATGATAGGGGTAGTCTTGAGGTGCACCACCATGTATTCAATCAAAATGATGTGCACTATCTCATTGATAAAAAGAGTGCCCCTATCACTAGTCAAACTTAATAGGTACCCATACCATCTTATGATGTTTTCCCATATGAAGTGCATGGCTATTTTATCTATATAGTACTTTGTCATTGTGGATTTAGCCAACTTTATGAAATAGTTAGTGGTCACTCAAATATATCTTATACTTGTGCACCATGATATGGGAGTAATTGACCTAACCAAGTTAATGGCCCATTTCTTGAATGGTGCATAGGTAAGAATAAGAATGAGAGGCATCTCATCCCAATAATTGCACGTTTTGATGTGTTGGTATATGTCACATGCTTTGGCATACTCCTTTGCATATTAGAATAGGCTTAGCCACCATAAGCTTGACTGCAATACCTTGGTCATCTTTATTACTCTAGTGCAATAACATCCTATGATTACCTCATGCACTTCCTATAAGATGGATTCCCTAATGTGTTCCAAAATACATTGATGTAGGACTTCATCTGTACTCATTTTTTATAGATCCCCCTCAATGAGTTGAAATGGGGTGGCATGAACTACAAGTTACTTCTTCTCCTTAGTTGATAAGGTCTAGGGTGCAAGTCTAGATGTTAGGAAACTGACAATCTCTACTAAATCTTTGGGACATGCTAGAATTTATATAGCTACACATCTAGTAAGTCATCCTCAATTGGTACCACTGCATTACCATAATTAATGCAAGATAAATGGTCTATTTGCAAGTTATAATTATTAGGTTTAATAGTAATGGAGAAATACAACTCCTAGAATAGAATAATCCATTTGCATATGTGCTCATGTAAAATAGGTTTATTCAAAAGGTACTTGAACACCTCATGATCAATGAATAAGATGAATGGGGTTGCCAATAGGTATTTCCTAAATGTTTTTAATGCATAGACCATTACCAACACCTTGCACTTAGTGGTGGTGTATTCTACTCTACCTATATCAATTTACTACTTATGAAGGAGATGGGGTGGTCCATCTTTCCCTCAACTAGTTGTGCCATTATGGCACCAATTGTAGAGTTTGAAGAATCAACATGGATGTGGAAAGGAGTAAACCAATCTAGAAATTATAGAATGGTTTTGCTAGCTAATTTTAGCTTCAATGTTTCAAATACCCCCTCTTGTGCCTCACCCTAATAGAATGGGCCATCCTTAGACAAGAGATCCTCTAGAGGTATTGTGATCTTTGCATAGATATATATAAAATTCCTATAGTAGCCATAATGGCCTAGAAAGGTGTAGACATATTTTTGCTTTGAAGGAGCTTGAAGCTAAATTATGATGGCTATTTTCATAGGGTCAACAAGTAAACTATCCTTACAAACAATGTACTTCATCAATATTCTAAATGGGGTTATGAAGTTTCACTTATTTAGGTTTAATTATATCTGGAGATGTTTATACCTCTCAAACATGAGGCATAAATTTTCATAGTGGTCCTTTACAAGGCCATATATAGTCTATTCATTGAGATAAACTTGGAGGAAATTATTTATGAATTCCTTAAAAGTGGTGATCACTACCTTATAGAATACAACTAGTACACTCTTGAGTCCAAAGGGCATCACATTGTAAGTGAAATAACCCCATTTAGTTGTAAAGGTTTTTCTAGGATTATCCTCCTCCTTAGTCTACACCTTATGGTAACTTGAGAAACCATCAGTGAAGGTATAAACTTTTTAGCCTATGACTCCATCCAAGACCTCATTAGTAAATGGGGTTGGAAATTGATCATTGATGCAAGATACATTTAAATTCCTATAGTCAATGTAGATCTATATGTTCCCATAAATTTTTATGCTAATGACGATCGAGCTTACCTAGTCAAATTGTTTTACAAGGTAGATGGCATCAGTGGTAAGCATTCCATCAATCTTATTTTTCACCCTAGCATGAATATTGGGATTCATCTGATACATGCACTTCTTAAACAACCTCATGCCATCTATTAACTTGATTCTTATTTTTTAAAGGGAAGGGTGGGTACCCTTCATGTCCTAGTAGCTATGCAGGAACAAGTCCTAAAATTCCTTCAAGAGGTCTATGATTTGCACCATCTCCACCTCGAACTATTAAGCACCTATAGTGGAAATCTTTGGTTCACTTACTATGTTGATGTCTAGTTTAGTGGTCTTGAGTAGTGTATGGTAGGGTTCATTCCTCTCATGATGAGAGTCTTCAACTTGCCTTGTCCCCTCAATCGTTTCAATGTAAAGATGCATCACATCTTCTTCATTTGGGGCACTATCATCCACAAGGTGCATAGGTTTTTGTCTACCTATTAGAGCATTCCAATTGCACTCTTTTTAGGTCTCATCATCTTCCTTGCTAGAGTCACTGTTTAAAACCTACTCTTAAAAAAATTTAGGAGTTATAGTCCTTTCTCATCAAACATTTCACTAAGGCACTCTTCTAGCATGGTGGTGTCCTTAAACACTACCCTATATATGACTTTTAGTGGATCTAGTAGCTCTAAATTCTATGAAGAAAAGGAGAAGGTGTGCATAAACCTATCCTTGAGTATCTCATAGTTCCCTATCATATGACATGTCTCATTTACAATGCACCATGCTTGCATCCATGTATTCAAATTCTTATATAAGGCATGTACCCATAGGCCTTTTGGCACATTATCATCATAGATAGCCTAGGATTTTTCACATAATCACACATGCATGATTAGGTTAAAATCACCTGAGTAAGTAGGTATGTCTAATTCCTCATTACTTTTACCAAACTTAGTTCATATTATTTCATTTACATCTTTCCATGTTGGCAAGTTATGTCTTTACACTACCCACTATTGAGCAATAGTGCACCTCAAGGTATGCACTAGTGTGCCTATTTGATCTTTTTCTTTGGGGATGAAAGCTTCAACTTCATGGATATAACTCTCTATAAGATGGCTCACTTCATACTTTAAGAGTGATGAATGCTTCCCTTTACTTAGCTAGAACACCCTTTTTTTTACTTCTTGACATGGGGTGTATGCAATCAAAATTTCATAGTGCACATGAATCAATCCTAGATCAGATAAGATAGACCACACTTACACTTCTATTTGGGGCACACACTTATTAAGTGTGATCATGACCAATATGAGGATCCACTAGACCCAATTATGGGATCACTTGTATCATCTATCATAACACATCATGATAGGTAGGGTTACAAAGCCTATAATCTAACACAATTACGCAACCCTAAAAGAGTCATATGGTTTCTATATTCACTTATGATAATAAATAAAAAATTAAACTAATCTAATAACAAGAAAAGTAAACTAATATAGTGCTCACCAAATCTCGTGACACAAAGTAAGGGATTAGATGCAAATTAATAAAATACATGTATAGGGAACTTCAAATAAAGTAAGTATGAGGAACACCCTAATACAGAATATTAGGAGTAATATTATTCAATCCAACACTTATGCTACTTTTATCTACTAAAAGAGAGGAGAACAGAGCTAGAATATACTTACCTAAATATGAACCCGTCATGACTTTATCTCTCCTTTGGCCAATGGGGCTTTGAAAAAGGTTGTTATAGTTCATAAAGATCAATTTATTAGGCCAAATCATCTAAGACCTATCCACAAAACTCATATTCTCTAGATAATAAACCTAAGATAAGACTCAAGTAGAATGGTGAAAGATTAGATTGTGAAGAAAAATGAACAAATAATAAATCTTGGTTGCATTCATATGGAAATGATTGAAATGACCTTGTATATATAGGAGTATCTAACCCAAAAATCACTTGGACATGTTGGTTGTGCTAGGTCAAATAGGTTAACCTAGCACATTATCAAGCTAATGTGTGAAGTTTTTGCTATGTTGACTAAATGGAAACTAGGCCTAAAGAGCTAAAGTGACCCCATACTATGCTAGTTTGACCAAGTTGACCAGCGTATTGAATAGGTAAAAAGGGTAATAAGGAAGGGAAAGAAGGATAAAAAGAGGAAAATATTATAGGAATGTGCAAAAAAGAAGAGATAGCTTAGGGAAAGGTTTTAAGAGCTGAATGGATAGGGAATAATATGAAAATGAGGGATAACAATCCTATGAAGAACTAAATGTCTACCCACCCCTTTACTGATGCACCTCTTAAGGCATGCACTCAGAGGGATTGAGTCAAGATGGGTTCCTACAAGATGTAAATCTTCAATTTTTGATAAAAGTGTGAAAATATTATGTGCATACATATGCCCCACTCGAAGCTCATCATGTGTCACTAAGGTGTAATAGGGGATGGTTCTTTGAGAAAGAACATAAGGACACACATAATTATAATGCTAGAGAAAAAAGTTAGTAGTTTTAAAAGTATAAAATAATTGAAAGTAAATGTAGAAAAAGGAAACTAACTAAAAAAATAAATGATGTGTAGCTTGACTTACCTTTATTGTGGGATGTTTATTAGCTGTGTTTTAGTTTTGATTATGGAGGGTGCAGAGACTACTTTGGACAAACCCAAAAATATAAAACTAAGGAGAACAAACAAATAAACACAAGAAAATCCATGATAACTAGTGCTATGTGGATAGAACATACTTGGGAATTTGGCAAGATGGGTGACAAGTTCTATTATAGACTAAATGACCAAGTCAAACAAGAGTAAATTATGTAACAAAAATACAAGGCTACTAAAGACCAAAAAACTTAAACAAGTAAACCTTAAGCAAGAAAAGGCAAACTCACCAAATAAAATCAAGGATACATGTCAAACAAGATGGTAAAAAAAGAGGATTTAAAAAGAAAAATGGTAAAACAACATTGATAAATGAGCAGTAACAATCTACATCTCAATAATGAAGGAAAAAGGGGATGCATAAAAGGGAAAACAACATGGTTGGGTGAGTAGTAACAATCCACATCTCATGAAATAATGGAAAAAGAGTGCAAACTTAAGTGTCCACAATAGCAGAACACCAAAATCAAGATAAATGGGAAAATGAAAGAAAAGTAGTTTTAGTAAATATATATAATATGATGAAAATGATCCATAGTTTCTCAAACATGTTTTTTTTTGAAATATAGATAAAAATGAAATAATGTAGTGTTGACATTTTTTTAGGAAATTGAGAAAAAGATATTTAAAGAAGAGGGAAAACAAATTTGGAATCACAATTTGTCTATCAAGGTGGGAAATGAAATGGGTCAGAGGGGAGAATGAAGGAAAAACCAAGGTAGAGGAACTCTTTATCAAAGTTAAGACACTCAAATTTGCTTTGTCAAAACAAGAATACTGTTGACCTTAAGGACTTTGAAGAACTCTTAGCTACACAAATCTTAGGTAAAAAAATAGAGTATATAGATCATCCCATGAAGGATATATGCATGAAAATTAAAATGGACCTACCTACCCATGACGTTTTCCCTACTCTTTAGGACCCCTTATAGAGCTATCAATCTACTACAAAAATTGGGTACTTGCATGAGAAAGTAGGTAGCACTATAGATTTTTTTGAAATCCCCTATTCCAATCTACTGGCCTACTGCACCCCAAATGACTTTGAATTTATGTGAATCCAAATGTGGAGTTTGAGATTTTATTGGAGATAGGAGATGTGCTTGTAATCACATCTTTTAGTGTGATTATATTTTTAATATTTGTATGTTTCCTTTTAGATATCATTTCCTCTTATTTTCAAATGATTGGTTTTTAACTTTTTTTTAAAATTACCTCTTCATATAGATTTGGAAGACCAAACATGGGTGATAAATATAACTTTCATAGGAAAAATTTGGGATAAGGGTGCTAAGAGAGAGAAAATCAAATAGCATGGGGTCTAAGAGTCTCATTAATCTAGGTGAAATAGAAGTGCTATCTTGACTTCGACCTTGTTTTATCCAAATGTGGAGGTGAAAGAAAGGGTGAAAGACAAAGGAATATGACACATGTAAAAAATTTGAATTTATTCAAATTGAAAAAAATGTGACAAAGGGAAAGAAGGAATAAAATGATAGCAAAGGTGTGATTACTTATCATAAGACTATGGGAAGTGAAGGAAAACATGATAACATTGATTGTTTACAGATTCCATCTAGAAAAAGAAGCAAAAGATAATGTATAAATAATAAGGATCATAAAGAATATGAAAATAAAGGTAATTTTATGAGGAGGGTTGGGTTTTATCCATAGTATTACCAAGAAACTCACAAAAGGAAAACCTAAGGGGTGCCAATAAGTAAAAAGTGAGGGAGCCTTGTATAAAGCACCTCACAAAGAAAGACCCAAAGGATGCCAAAAAAACATTGGCAAACAACAAAAGAATGAAAAGGAATAAATGAGAAATAAAAATAATGGTCATTTTATGAGGAGGGATAAGTTTTATCCATGGTCTTACCAATAAATTCATAAAATAAAAGCCCAAGAGGATGCCAAAATAGCATTGGCAAGAAAAAGGAAAAACGAAAAGATAAGTGATGAAGACTATGGTACATAAAGAAAATAAAAGACCAAAAGGGAGGAATAAAGGTTTGAAAATAAAGGAAATGAAGGCTATGGTACATCAAAAAAACAAAAGACTAAAAGGGAGAACTAAAGTTTTGAACACCATGCTAAAGTAATCTTATATCTCAGAAGGCTTCTTGAAGTTGAATTAGTTTGGTAGCATGTAATAGAGAATAAGAGTGGGCATCACAAGATGCCCCAGAGTGTATGTGGATTTAGATATGAGCATCACAAGATTCCCTAGATTATAAAATGATATGTGGGTGGGCATCACAAGATGACCCAAAGGCTAAATAAATGTGTGGATGGGCATTGCAAGATGCCCCAACAAATAAAAAGAGGAAGAAAAGATATGAAAGCATAAGAAGAAAATAGAACCCCATAGAGTGTTTAAATGGATTTAGGATATCCAAGAAGTTTATAATGGGGGATATGATGCTTGAGGATAAAAATAAAATAATTCTAAATAATAAGAATAAAAGATATAAATAGAACTAAATCAAGTGGATATAGAACTAAGTCAGACATACAAAGAATGTAGAAAGCTAAATGTGAAAGCAAATAAGGCATAAGATAGTAATGGGTCAACCTAATTGACCTAACATAGAAAACAAGGCCTATAGACTATACATGGTCAACCAGGTTGACCCAGTATAGTGTATAGAGGTCATAAAAAGCACTAGGTTAACCAGGTCGATGTAGTACAATAGATAGGTTCCTTGTTTTGCCTATATCTTTAGTTATAATCATTAATTTTAAAAACCATAAAATGCATTAGATTTTGTAATGATGTAAGTAATGTAAGTAGGGAAGAAATAATTGATATAAATTATGATAAAATAATTAAATAAAATAATGAAATAAGTGCAAAAAATCTTGCTAGTATTAATAAGAAAAGAGACAAAAATGGAAATGTGAAAACAATATAACTAGTGGTGGGATAGGATTCATGTTGGGTTCACAAAAATGCATGCAACTAAAATTTCATGGTGTGCATGAATCAATACTAGATTAAATAATATATATCACACCTACACTTATAATTTGGAACACACTTTTTAAGTGAGAGCATGACCAATATGAGGATCCACTAGACCCGATTAGGGGATCACTTGTATCATCTATCACAACACATCATGTTAGGCAAGGTTCCAAAGCCTATAGTATAAAAAAATCACATAAAAACCCTAAAATATTCTTATGGTTTCTATATTCACTTATAATAATAAACAAGAAAGTCAACTAATCTAATAACAAGAAAATAGACTACTCTAATAACAAGAAACGTAAACTAATCTAGTGCTCACCAAAGCTTGTGACACAAAGTAAGGGGTTAAATGTAAAGAAATAAAATACATGTATAGGAAAATTTAAATAAAGTAAGTATGAGTAACAACCCAATACATGGAATATGAGGAGTAATATTATTCAATCCAACACTTATGCTAATTTTATCTACTAAAATAGAGGAGAACAAAGTTAGAATATACTTACCTAAATGTGAACCTGTCATGACACAATATCTCTCTTGGCCAATGGAGCTTTGAAACATGTTATTGTGGTTTATAAGTATCACATTATTAGGCCAAATAATCTAATACCTATCCACAAGACTAAGATTCTCCAAATAATAAACCTACGATAAAGCTCCTTAAGTAGAATGGTATAAGAGTAGGTTGTGAAGAAGTGCAAGTGAATAATAACTCTTGATTGCATTCATATGGAAATGACCAAAATGACCTTATATATATAGTAATATCTAACTCAAAAATCACTTAGACATGTCAAATATGCTAGGTTGATCGGGTTGACCTATCACATTATCAGGCTATTGCTTAAAGTTTATGTTAGGTCAACCAGATGGAAACTAGGCCTAAAGAGCTAAAGTGACCCCAGACTATGCTAGGTTGAATAGGTCAACCTAGCTTAATAAATAGGTAAAAAGGCAAGGGAAAAAATGATAGAAAGATTAAAATACTAGGGGAATGTGAAATGAAGGAAAGATAACTTAGGGAAAGTTTTTAAGAGCTGAATGGATAGTGAATAATATGGAAATAAGGGAAAATAATTATGTGAAACACCAAAAGTCTACCCAACTCTTTCTTAGAGCACCCCTTAAGGCATAGAATGGTATAATAGTAGGTTGTGAAGAAGTGCAAGTGAATAATAACTCTTGATTGCATTCATATGGAAATGACCAAAATGACCTTGTATATATAGCAGTATCTAACTCAAAAATCACTTAGACATGTCAAATATGCTAGGTTGATCGGGTTGACCTATCACATTATCAGGTTAATGCTTAAAGTTTATGTTAGTTCAACTAGATGGAAATTAGGCCTAAAGAGCTAAAGTGACCCTAGACTGTGCTAGGTTGACTAGGTCGACCTAGCTTCATAAATAGGTACTAAGCAAGGGAAAAAAGGATAGAAAGATTAAAATACTAGGGGAATGTGAAATGAAGGAGAGATAGCTTAGGGAAATTTTTTAAGAGCTGAATGGATAGTGAATAATATGGCAATAAGGGAAAATAATTATGTGAAACACCAAAAGTCTACCCAACTCTTTCTTAGAGCACCCCTTAAGGCATGCACTCAGAGAGATTGAGTCAAAATAGGTTAATAAAAGATGTAAAGCATAAAAATTTGATAAAATTGTGAAAATATTATGTGTATACATGGGGAACCCATATTTTTTTATTGCGCTCAATCCTAACTAGTCCCATTCTAGCTAGCCTTGGCTTGATTGTGTTTACCTAGTGACACCTTCGAATAGTGACCTCATATGCCTCTTTAACCCATCATTCATAGGCTACATTAGTTTTACAAGAGGTTTATGATCAATACTCCCATTCAAGCATGCCTTGGTCATTAGGGTTGAGCCTCTTGGTGCCCTACACTGTGATGTTGTAAATGTGGTTGATCTTATCCTTGACATCAATGATTTCAACATATGGGGTCCCTTGATCATTGATAGAGGGATCACCACCATATCTTTACCATTTTAAAAAGTCATGTAGCAATTCTTAAATCACATGTGTACATTATTTTCATATCATCATGGGCTACCCAAGAGTGTTAGATAGTTGGCCTACTCTAAAAACTCAATGACCTTAAAGTTGGCTCAAAACTTGGTGCCTGTGATATCTATAATGGCACCCTTCAAGATCCGGATAAGTTATGCTTAGGTTTTTTTATCCATGAATAAAATGTGAGGTGAGGGTCTTAAGGGTGGATATCTCATCTTCTCTTAGGTATTTTTGGTTAGAATATTAACCTTAGTGTTTGTGTCTATAAGTAATTCACAAATTGACCATTCATTGATGGTGGCATCAACCAATAACTCTTGGTCATACTCTACATTCTAAGCATGCATTACTTTACATGCCCATTCCATATGTAGTATAGTAACTTTAATAATTTTAGGCATAGCCTCTTCTTCTATTATTTCCTTGTATGCTTCAACAATAAATATTTTAGCAGGGGTAACATCCATTCAGTTTGCAAGAGGTACAAGGTCTCGATCAACTCTTGTACTTTGGCCTCCTAGTTTTCTTATCTTTTGAATGAAATGGTGTCTTGTATCTCTAAAATCTATCCAATTTTATCCCTACAAGTTTTATATCATGATCATGGATTTTTTTAGGACATCCTTCTATTTCATAGGGTTAAGATAGGGCATGAATTTTGGCTCAGGTCATGTTATGTGCTTAGTGTGGCTTGATTCACCATACTCCAAGTGTAGTTCATGGGTCATAGCAATGGTTGGTTGAGTGGTAAAACCACTCTAGGTGGTGGCCTATACTTTATGTGGCTCCTTGTGAGTTTATTGTATTTTAGGAGCCCACCTTTCTTCTTTGGATTCATGCCTAACCATTATAACACCCTTATCAATCTGACCTTGAGTGAACTTTTTATAAAAATTTGGGAATTATTTGACCACATGTGGTCCTTGAAAATACCCACATATTAGGTGCATGGAGAAGTCACACTAATAATTCTTAGTTTATTTACACTTGTAACATGATTATGGTGGGAATCTTCCTCCACCACTTATTCCTCTCCACGTATACGCACCTCACTAGTTCCCATAACCCATATTGTGTTGGCCATAGCCTTAAGTTACTTGACCCACCTAACCAATAGTTGATGTTGTCACCTAATACATGAATAGTTCCATATGTTAGTGCATCTCATCAATGACCCAATAGTTTTCTATGGAGTGTGTATAGTCATCACACATCTTGTAGTAAATGGTAGTGTTTACTTGACTAGTGCACTATAATAAAGGATAGATTTGAGAGTCGTGTGGTCCATGACAAACTTCATAGCTAATAATTAGGGTGTGAACATTTATTCATGGGAAATTATTCTTGTTATGCCCCTCTATCTCATATTAGGTGCACCATAACCCACTACAAATGTCATGTGCCAAACTAGTAGTCAACTTCTATATCTAAGAGGAAATTGATGCAATCTATGTATCTATAAATGGGATAATATTGGTATCAATGCTACCTACTACCTCAGCCCAAATTTTACCTTCAAGTGATCATGGGGTTTCATGAATGTCTTCATGGATAGTTTTAATTTGAATGGTACTAGCAGGCCTCCAACAAACCATTACACATGATGGCAAGGGTGAATGTCATACAAAATCCTAGATAAAAGAGTTCTAAACTATGAGTCATATAGGCACATGCTCTTAGATAACCCCTAGTTTATTTTTTTGAGCACCATAATGCTCTACTACTTAAACTCAAGGATATAAAACTATTTTATGAAGGCTTCCTTCAATATATCATAATCAATAATAGCCTAGTTTGGTTCAAATTTTCGATACTAGGTATGGGTACAATCCAAAAATGTGGTTGTGAACTGAGTCACCTTGCACTTAGACTAAGTGATGGCCTGAGTACTCCATTTTAGCTCACACTTAATCACATTCTCCACATCATTCTCTGCACCACTGGGGAAAGTGCATCACCATCTCATAATAGACTTGTTGAGGGGGTGGTGTTAGGTTCTAATGTGTTTATCACCCTTGCATCTATGTTGGAGGTGGCCCTCTAGTGCCTCTAATTATAGGGTGGAGCAATGAGCCTATCATTATTGACTACATTTTTGAACTTGTCAATGTAATACCACTTACTTATGGTGTCATGCTACTTCCTGCAAATTGTTTCCCAATCAGTGTAGCTGACATCCTCTAAACAAGAATGCTTATGCTTATGTTCAGGGTTCCTAGGTTAGCATTTACTAGATTCACCATGTCCTCACTTAGATCTTCATATGGAATCACTTGATCAATCACAAAGTGTTGATTCAAATATTAAATCCTATCAAAGTTGATGTAAATAATAGGGTTAGTTACCATTATTCTATCTTATAATGGAGAATACAATACATGATCTTGTGCTTCATGTTCAAAGGGGATAGGTGATTCTAGTGTGTCTTAGTCACCACATCTTATAGGAACCCACTACATATTACACCCAACTACTAAGCCCAATCTCTCATGTCTTCCTCTCTCTCCTTGTGTTGCTACATTTTAATGGATCCTTCCCCATGCCCTTCCCACTCACTATAGGTCCTTTTATCACTTCCAAGTTCCATATCCTCCATCATTATATGCCTCCACTTACTTTGATTCAACCTCTAGATCTCTTGGGTTTCATGTTGCTCATCCTCTACCATTGTGCCTCACCTACACTTCCCCTTCTTCAGTTTAGTGTTGAGTCCTCTTATGAATGCACCCCTTGGTTTTCAAATAAGCTCATACACTACTTCTTTTAATCATGAAAATTTCAACACTATGAACTCCAACATAATTTTTTAACACACCACTCCACCACTTGTATATAACACACATCTAGACTTAATCTAGGCTCTCTAGCCACTCTATTTGCTCTATTCTCCACTCAATGCACTATCTGTAGCTTCACCTTCTGGAGGTAGTATAGGTAAATAACCACTGGTGCACATGCTTAGGTAAATTATAAGAGAACATCTCATATAGAGAAATATACAAGTTGTCTTACACCCATTTTCTTGGTTTTTGTACCTTTTATGTAGGATGCTTCTACATGAAACTATCTTCCACTTGCTCTAGCTATCACTTGATGTTTTTGAGTGATAGTTAGATCATTTCTCTATTGCATCATTACAACAATGAAATTCAATATGTCTCTTGGCAAGTGAACCAAAATGTTGTAGAAAAGTTCACTAGATTAGATTATGTTTGGTCATGTGCTTAATAGTTAGTCCAAGTCAGTTTTATGCTTGGTATAAATAAGCATGAGCATAGTAGTGTATAACTACACAACATTTAACAAACTACTATGTTGGCATCAATTTCACACAAGGCACTAGCCTTGTGTGCTCACATAAAGTACAATAGTGAAGTAACAGGTCTCTGAATGGGCTAGTTGAAACATGATGCAACTTTGGGTTTAAAGGGACTTATTCATTGTTAGGATGAGTTCAAGTGTCTTCTCAAAACTAGGCTACTTTGGGGAAGCTCAATAGACATGATCCTTCTCAAGGGCACAAGTCACATATGCAAGTTCATATATACTAGACATGGCTCTTTATGGTGTAATCCATTTGAATAATGTGTTAACAATCATTCAAGTGTTTAGTCAAGTCATGGTAATGGCTTGGGTTCAAGTACTTATTTTTCAAGTTAGCTTTCTAAGTACAAGTATTAAGTCCTCATGCATGTTGGTTTCAACACTTAGTCTACTTTATAGGTAGGCTGAGGTCAATAGATGGAACCAAGATGACATTAATGACCTAATATAAACCTTTATATCATAATACATTAAAAGTAAATAAACTATATGATTGCACATATAAAACTAAGTCATAAACATAACACTACGTAGACTATAATGCAAAAATCAACACTCTAGTATTTAAACAAAATTATTCATTGAATTCACACTTCAACATATAAAGTTTAAGATATAAAAGCAAAACAAATTCTCTTCCTTAACACTACTCATTCCCAATGTCTCAAAGATGAGCTTGGGTTATACATTCTAAATACTTAACCTATTTTATGTAGATTTCAAAGTAGTGATGTTGGCTCTCTATTTCATCAGAGCTTCACTACATTAATTTCCTCCTCCTTTCTTCAAATGCAAGCCATATTTTATAGGAAATTGGGCATTTCCTTTCTAGGTCAAATGGGTGCATGCCAAGTGATGAGATATTTCTATAGGTTGCTAGTCCACCGACTCCACTACGCTACCCAGGTTAGATGAGTACATGCATGTTGAGTTATCACTAGGGGGTTTCTATCTCACCTTCTCCAATCTTTCAATACACATACTTCTTGATTTTAAAAATACATGTTTTTATAGGGATATCCTTTGAAGGTCATCTCCATGTAACTACTTGCCAACTAGCATGGGATCCTTGAGGATTTCTCTAGCTGGTGTCAAAAGTACAAAAGGGAGTAATCATTGCATAAAATTTCCTCAAGATGAGATAGGTCCAATTAGCATGGTCCATGTAAATAGTAAAAATTGGGGCCCAATATATTATTAATTAAATATTGCCTCACTATTTCTCTTTAGAATATTTCAACACTATAAAAAACTCAACAAAATCAAACTCAAATGTTGTGATGTGTTGGGAAATCTGTACCAATTGATTAGGGTTTTCTCTACTATGTTGATATTGGGTAGCTTATTAAATTATTGTTGCTCCATATTATTTTTAGGCATATTGAAAGGCTTGTTATATCTAGTAAACTTGAAATTATTATTATTATTCTATTTTGTAGCATTACCCATTTTATTTTGCTTATTCTGAAAGTCAGTAAATAGCTTTTGAACCATTCTCTATATAAAATCAAATTATACTTGGTATAATCTATAATTTGAGTGTTCAATGTGTTGGATGGGATTTAATGGTAACTTTTTTGATGGATATTTATCTATGCATGATTATTCATGAAACCATGATTCTAATTTGATGTTAACTACAACATAGGAGGAAATGCATACATATGATTTTGGTTAAACATAAGAACATTTTGTTTCACATGAGGAACTAGATTTAGAGGTGGGAAACCAAAATTAAGGATGGTAACCCTTGATATGTGAGGATATATTTATCTATCAATTTTTATTGCTTTTGCATATGACAAATTTAGAGTAGTAGTAATAACTCTTCACCGAAATATTGTGATGATCAGATCTAAGATATTCTTGTAGATTTGTAGTGATAAATCCTCTTGTGGATTATATATAACACTCACCCATGTGTATATCTATTAAAATATTGTGTTTAAAAAAATTAATTGGATCATTAGTCTCTCTACTTATACTATTGAAATGTTAATACAAAATACTTAGGCTCCCACCCAAATTGAGCAAGAAGGGTGGTCTAACATGAATTTCATGAAGTAATTGAATTATATAGCAAGTTGAAAAAATAATCATAATTATCATACTATAATGTGTATGGGAAATTTCTACATGTAACATCTTAATCTTTGACATTTATTAGTCTTAAGGTAGCCTTGAAAGACTTGATATGCTCTTTATCTATTCTTCCTTCTGAAGGGGAGAAAGAAGGTAGGTACTTCTCAAGGTTATTTGTAAAATTATGAATCTATCCTAGAATAGTAATAATAGACCTATCTAACCAAGGGTGAACCATAGGTTGATTATTATAATTACAAATTATTACTAGGAAAGGTGTGATAGCCTAGGGTAATATGAGAAAACTTGGTACAAATCTGGGCCTTTGATGGGTCAACAAGGGCAAAACCAAAATATTTACTTGGGAATTAATATTTATTATTCTTGGTGTCTCCAATGAAACTCAAACATAGGATATGATTTATTTTAAGGATGGGCACATGGACTAAGTCCATCCTTTTATAGCCAAAAATAGGATGTTGATTTGGGTTTTATGCACGCCTAATTTTTATATGAGGTAACATCTAACATTTTGGCATTTTAAGGAAGTAACATCCACTATGGGGAATGATTTATAGGTATATATTAAACATATATGTGGTTTAATAGTCAGTTTAGCATGAAATTTGATAACCAAATGTGTATAAGAGAGTGAAATTTAAAAGGAGACCAAATAATATTTGGCTTGGATGGGTAATAGTCTAAATTATGGTAGGTGGTTCTCAAAATAAAATAAAAAGAGGGAAAGAAGGGTAAGTCAAAAAAGGAGTTCATGATTAAATAATGCTATTTTCTTCAAACAAATTTTAAAGAGGACAAGGGCTTGAAACAAATGTTTGTGGTTAGATTATATTACATGCTAAACCACCAACATAGTGAGGATTCTAAGGAAAAAGGATGCAGTTAAATCCTATATTATGGCCAAAGGTTGCTATCACAAAGATTATTGTTTCAAAACCAAAGTGAGATTTTATTACCAAGAGACTAAGAGTAGCTAATTATGTTGTAAAAACTAGGTAGCTATATCAAAATAGACCCTTGCATAATTTTTAACCACTCAATAACCCTACTTAATTATTATGAAATATGTTGATTCAAAATAGACTTTGTTAATTCTAATTTAGACAAAGTTAAATAGTTAGTGTGAATAAAAATTTTCAAAACTTATGTGACATATAATGAAACACTAAATTATTAGCTTGAAATAAATTTACAATCAAATCACACAAAACTAGAGAATAAACTCATATTTCACATTTTCATGACAATCAAAATATCTCTTCATGTATTGATAAAAAACCCAACTCGCTTAAAATGGGAAAATTATAAGTATATATATATTTGGGGAAGGGGTCACCTCATCCTCCAAATTCATGTAGAATATAAGAATTTCATGCTAATGACTAGAATGAAAGTTTTAATTTAATGCAAACTCTAAATCTATAATTAATTATGACAAAAATTGTATCTTTATAATAGGATACATACCAAATTATGTATTGAATCTTACATGAAATGTGAATAATATATAAATATAAAGAAGCCTAAATTACATACATTAACTCTCATGGAAATTTTACATATAATATTAACTCAAGAGACTAAGGTTTACTCATCATTAGGGTTTTCATGGTCAACCAAGTATCACTTAGGCAGTCGATGGAGATGGAGTGAGAGGTAGAGTTGAACTCAAAATTCCTATTACATCATGTATCTTTTCCATTTTTTATTGATAATACTTATATGCTTGATCATATTGATTCTTGATTATGCATATGTTTAGAAGGGATGTCCTATGCACCCTAATTACTTATTTCAATATGCATTCATGTTCCACCTTTGAAGTTATAAATTCCACTCATAATATCTCAACTTTAGTCACCTTATTACTATAAAAGCCAATTTCCCATTAAATCTCTTCCAATGTAGAATCCTAAAGACCCTATTTAAAATTTATAGCTGCATATTTGAGTTGTTTATAAAAATTAACTCTATTCATCATATTTATTGAAGTTTCCCTTTATTGAGATAATTTTAATTCTTAAAAAATTTATATAACTAGTTTCTCATGCCAAATCAACTTTGGAATTAAGTTTTGCACACTAGACACCCATTGTCTAACCTCTTGGGTTTTGATAACTATCAATTTGATTAAATTATTTACCTCGATAAGAGTCATCAAATCTAGATAAATGAAGGCCTTATTGGTAGTGTAGGTTATGAGAACATTCAATTTTTTATCATCCTCATTCAAATAATGAAATGGGGACACATCTCAATTTTCATTGTGTTTATGGTGTCTATAATGTTGTACAGCCTCAAATATACAATCTAGATGTCATCCTCTATTACCTATGAAAATAGACATTTTTTTCTTTCTCTAGTACTTGATTCAACTCTTTTTGAAGTTCTTCCCTAGCTTGTTCAGTGCCTCCATGAAGTTATATCAAGGCTTCAATATGTTTTCCCAAGTAAACTACAAAATATTCATTATAGGGAGACTCCCTAATTCTCTTGTTCTTCCTCTTAGATAGGGAGAATACATCTTTTCTTTACTTAGGGACTAATAACCTACCAAATTATCTTGTATTTTAATTTTCCTAGCACTCTAGATTATCCATATTAATTTATAAAAAATGGAACTGATAGTTAAGAGCTCCATAAACACTAGATTGGCCCTCTAGGTAGCCTAGGTTTTCAAGTCTACTTCCCATTAGGGAATTATCAATTCCCTAGATTCAACTAAGTATCCTAAGTAGTGGCCTTTGTAAAAACTTATTCTGAAGAAAGAGTCAATGCGCTTATTTGGTGTGGATTAGGTAGAGATGGGAAAATGACCTTTTGCCCATCCAAGTTACCCATTTGGGGAATTGGATGCATAGTGCAGGTTGTATTCTTACTAACTTTAGTGGATTATACAATTAAATCTAGTTGAGATTTTTGGAACATGATTATCTACTAAGGGGGGGTTGAATCAATAGATTGACTAATTAGTCCCTTTTTAAAAAATTTAATGCAGATTAAAAATATATGTAGAGATCACGTACACACAAATCTGCATAACACTAGATATACCATGTAAAACCTAATATGGGAAAAACCACCATGAGAATAGCTTCTCGAGTCTATTTTTATAATCTAGCCTAACATTAAGGAACCTCACTAGTTATAATGTTTAAGGGTACTAACCCTAAGGAGACACCAATCCCTTGATTTAAGTGTACTTATTATAAGGAAGCACCAAATCCCTAACTGAGCACGAACTCAGCTTATCTAATGACACCTACCAATTAGATCTATGTTATGGAGCTATAACTCTAGATTAAAAATTTGATTCATAAATAAATCCAATTAAATTTTATATTATAGTTTTGGTTTTTAACTACTCTTTCTCTTCACATCTCTCCTTTCTCTTCTCATCTCTTCTCTTATCTATGACTCTGTCTCCATGTCTCTATATTTATCTCGTCAACACAATTCAAATATACCAACAACATCTATTGTATCCTAGATAACATATATATATATATATATAATCATTTGATTTAGGGTTCTATATCTTCTCTATGTTCACACTTATTTGCTAACACATCACACCAATTCTAGACTGAGTTAATATTTCATGAATAAAAATTTTATCAAATCTTGAACTCATGATTCACCACCATGATTCTTGGTCCCATTACTATTTTTAACATAAATTGGACTCTAGTTTTGATGCACATCCCATGTTTCAAAAATTTGATCGATCACCATAATCAAATTCATTATCTATGTCATAATTTATGGATTACCTACATGTTCCTTTATTTGACTATTATGATGAAAATATCTTTAAATATTGACCATTGATATTGAGTTTTCTACCATGATCTGATGGTCCTCATTTAAATTTCTCAACCTTAAAATGCATCTTTTGAATCAAGTTCAGATAAGATTATGCTCTCCATTAGATCCTTGTACAGTTCTAAGATTCAATGTTCCAACTTTAAAATGCATTCATTGGATCTTTTGATCCAAGCTCCTACATGTCATTAAATCTCCAAAGTTGCAAAAACTTTACCTTTATCTAACATTAAAACTGAAACTCTTAATCTCATCTCATTTCTTACTAAGTCTTTGGAATGAATACACTTCATCAATCTCATCAAACTAGATTGGTCTTTAACTTACCTCTATGTCAATAAACATCAAGCACTTTAGCCCATTGAGTCCACTTGAGTTTTTAGATATTTATTTCATGATCAATCACTCACTATTCAATCTTCTGACAAAATCAAACTTTATCTCTGATGAACTCCCATGAATGTGACACTTGGCATCCTCATGTGACCTTTGCACCTTTACTATTAAAACCTACTATTGAGACACTTGTCATCCTCTCATTAATCCTTTACTATTTGACTTTAAACCACTTTTTAGATTTACTATGTAAGCTTTGTGATTGTGACACTTCACACTAGTGTGTTTAATTAGAGGTGCCTTTAACAAGTTGACTTTACTACACTTTGTTGGATCTTCAGCATATAATTAAGTGTTGACCATTGATCGAGCTGGGAAAAATCTTAAGTTGAGGACTTTAGAAATATAAAGTCTTAGAATATTTGCTCAATTTGGTAATTACTAGGTCAAAGGGGCTAGTTTCATAATGACAAAAAATACTTAATTTATAACTTAAGTAATCAATTCCCATCTATATCCAATCAACATAAAAATAGAACATACCTATAAATGCAATGGCTTAAACCCTTAAGGTTTACTTGAGAAGCCTTTTATAGTCTGAGAGCTAAAATAAATCATTATTGAGCTCATTTCTCTTCATTTGAAACTATAGACCATATATTATAATGTTCTAAAAAAATCTGTAATAGATGTTCAATAAATTACTCTTCAATCTGCCAGAAATGGTCTCTATAAAAGCATGACAACTTTGCACTATGGAACTTTAAAATGTTTTATTCTCTCCATCTATGTTGCCTGATCCTTTGACATCAATGACATCCATAATTCACATTTTGACATCAATAACAATCATATGGAAAATAATCTCCACCTTTTGCATTGATGGAAAACTAAATGCTTTGATCCTTTTATTGATCCTTCTCTGGCATTGACTATACTTGTATTGCTTGCATTACCTTTTGATGAACTAAAACTAAAGTTGTTCATACCAAACATGCTCCTCCTTAGGAACTAGAATATTTTCCTAAAATCAACTTGGACACATGATCTACTATTTCTAACTTTTATAGAGAGTATTTGCTCTTTTTCTCCCCCTTTGACATCAATGGTAAAGGGACTCCAACTTTCTCATAATTTGTCCAATTTTTTCTCCCCCTTTATTAGATAAAGCAATTTTTCCAAGAATATTCAACCATCAACTCATTTGAAATTTGAAAAAATATGCATATCTAAATTACCTCTTTTCTATTATTTCAAGGATTTAACAAGACTTTTATGATACTCCCCCTGGACTCATGCCCTATCTTAGGATCTAGTGAAGTGATGTAGGAGCCACTACTCCAAATTTCTATCTTAGATACTCAAATTATTCCTTGGGAAGAAGTTTAGTGAATATGTCTACAATTTGATCTTTAGTTGGCACATATTCCATTATGACCTCTTGATCTACAACTTTTTTCTCTTAAGAAGTGATTATTGATATGTGCTTTGTTATGGAATTCATCACTGAATTCTTTGATATGTTAATAACACTTGAATTATCACAAAGATTAGAAATAGGTGATGTGTACTTTGCCTTGATGTATTTGAGTGTTTTTTTCATCCACAAAACTTGAGTACAACATGCCACTACTTCCACATACTCTACTTCTACTATAGAAAGAGAAACTAAATCTTGTTTTTTGCTCAGTGATGAAACAAGTCTATTTCCAAGGAAAAATGTACCACCACTAATGTTTCTTCTATCATCCACACTTCCTACCCAATTAGTATCTATATATGATATAAAAGTGAAATATTCACTTTTAGGTTGCCACAAGCCATAGTAAATTGTGTTCTTTATATATCTAAAGATTCTTTCACTACATTGACATGTGACTCTTTAGGATCAGCTTCAAATCTTTCAACCATGCATACTATTTATATGATATTATGTCTTGATGTGGTTAGGTATAACAAGATACGTATCATTAATCTATACATAGTTTGATTTACATCAAGGTACTCATCCTCTTTTCTTAACTTACATCTATTTATAATGGGAGTACTAAATGGTTTATTATCTTCCATTCCAAACTTCTTAAGCATTTCCTTAGAATACTTGGTTTGAGATATAAATATCCCTTCATCAGTTTGTGTTATGTGTATACCTAGGAAGAAATAAAGTTATCCTATTATAGACATCATAAACTCATTTATAATTTGAGCAAAAAAGTCTTTGCACATTTGATTATTTCTACCACCAAAAATGATGTCATCTACATATACAACAACAATTAGCATATGCTCACCTTATGATTTGAGGTAAAGATTATTATCTACACATCCTTTATTGAATCCTTATTGTTATAGGTACTAATATAATCTTAAATACCATACTTTAGGTGCCTTATTTTGACCATACATAGCTTTCTTGAATTTGCATACATAATCTTCTTCCTCTGATAGTTGAAAACCTTCAAGTTATTCTATGTAGAATTCCTCTTCTATTTTCCCATTCAAGAAAATATACTTAACATCCATTTGATATAATTTGATTTTATTGTAATAACAAAATGCTAGAAACATTATTATAGCTTCAAATATGGAAACCAGAGCAAATGTTTCCTCAAAATCTATGCCCTTAACTTGTGCATATCCTTTGCACACCAATCTTGCCATATTCATTATATCAATTCCATCCTCATTGAGATTGTTTCTAAAGACCCACTTTGTACCTATTAAATTCTTGTTTGTAGGTTTTGGAATGAATTCCCAAGTTTTGTTCTTTTCAATTTGGCTTAGTTATTCATCCATTTGTTTTAGCCAATTCTCATCCTTGCTAGCTTTGACATAGCTCTTAAAATCATTTTCAAGCATTAGAGCAAAACTTACTTGTTCCTTATTTTTTGCAACTCTTCTCCTTGTCTGAACTCCATTTTTATTTACAATGATCTGCTCTATAGTATGATCCTTTTAAACAAATATTATAGGTTCCTCTTCATTTACTTCCTTATGTTCTTCATTAGTTTCTTCTTCTTCTTCTTCTTCTTCTTCAAAATTAGATTATTCAATACATATTTCTCTATCAAGTTTAACATGTTTCAAACCTTCTTCAACCTTGACATTGAAGATATATACAATCTTGTGTAGCCTTTTATTGTAACATATCTAAGCTTTGCTTTGGGTGGAATAACCAAGAAATATTACTTCATCACATCTTATCCTATTTTTTCTTGATGTAGCATTTGCTACCAAACACTTTGAAATACTTCATAGAGGTAGGTTTTCTATACCATAGTTATAGGGATTTTTATCACTCTTTACCCTCAACTGAACTTCATCCAAGATATATAGTATTGTTTGGACTGCTTCTCTCTAGTATCCATTAGGTAATTTGTCCTCTTTTAGCATGGTTCTAGTCATCTCCTTGACTATCCTATTTTTTTTCAACAAATCCATTCTACTATGGATTCCTTGTTGCAAAGTAATGCATTTTGATTCCATGTTTATCATAATACTCTATGAACTCATTTGAAGTGAATTATCCACCTTTATCAAATCTTAAGCATTTGATTTTTTTTTTTAAATTTCATTCTCTACCATGGCCCTAAAGATCTTGAATCTCTCAAATACCTATGACTTATCCTTCAAAAAGGTTACCCATGTCATTTTTTAGTAATAATATACAAATAACATGAACTATCTCTTTCCTTTAGATCTTCTTGTCTTAGTAAGACCTCAAAGATTAATATAAACTAACTCTAGAGACTTTGTAGTTACATACCCCTTTGTTTGAAATCTGACCCTTGTCAGCCTACCTTATTTCCATTCCTTACAAGTAGTGTCTATAGGTTTGGTTATTGTTGACCATTTTTGTCCAACAAGGCAAAAAATTAGTCCCCTTCTTCCCCTGCTATTCAAGGCCAATTCATTTTTCATTTTTCATGAATCTGGTGATTTCTACGGACTCTACAAAGCTTGCTTTTGTATGGACTCTACAGGTTTTCTTTCAACAATTGAAGAGCCAGGCAAAAGGGGCAAGTTTTTACAAAGCTTCTTCAGATTTTCATCTAAATAAATTCACAAGGAAGGTTGGCATCTTCGAACCATTAAACCATCACTTCATTTTAAGCTTTGGTTTAATTGGTAGTTCAATTAGTTTTGGTTCAAGTGGCATTCAGTTCAAAGCAAACGGTTCAATCAGCTCAGTGCACAGCCTTGAACCATTGAACCATTGAACCAAATTTTGGTTCAATGGGTTGCATCAATGGCTTGATTCAAGGGTGTGCCCTACAGTCAGAGGGTAGTTTAAGATCTAAAAAAGCCCTTACGGAGGGCAACCAAAGGGCCCAAAGTAGAAAAGCCATGGAAAAAGGCCTGATGAACTTTGCCAAGGATGGTGACGGGCTTGAGAACATTGAATTTTACACCAGGGAACCTAGAGCATGGAAAGCACCAAGTGGAAATTGTGGAGGACTTCAACATGTATTTTTAGGAGTAGCAGAACATGCCACGTGTGTCTAGGGGTGATGAGCCTAAGGACTTAAAATTTAAAGCTATGAAAAAGTTGTTGGTTTTTAAATGCTCAAGTGCTAACTATGGAATGAGCCTAAAGAATGAAGTGACCTGCTAGAAGATTGCCCCTAAGGGTTGAAAGGGTGGAAAAAGACAAAGATACCAGAGAATAAAGAGTAGGTAGATGGCACAGCTCATAAATTCAAATCCTAACAGTGGAATGGCCATCACATAGAAGCAAATGAAGCGATCCAAGTGACATAGGAAGGTGTCAATTCAAGAAGTTATTTTAGTGGTTGACACAGTGCCTACCATGTGGTCATCAAAGAGGCACAACAGTGGTTGATGTGACTGGTTTTGTTCAATATGCACTACAGAGTAGGAAAATAACATGGCTCATAAATTCAAATCTTGATAGTGGAATGGCCATCATGCAGAAGTAGATGAAGTGATCCAAGTGATGCAAGAAGGTGTCAATTCAAGAAGTTATTTTAGTGGTTAACACAGTGCCTACCATGGGTCACTTGTAAAAGGGGTGCCAAAAGACCCCTTTTCTTCCTCTATATATTGGAGACTTGTCTTTGAGAAATGATCTTCCACATTTGTAAGGTGTAGCCTTGGCAAATTTTCACCTGAATCAATAAATGCATTTTTTTACCTCTATCCTGGTTAGATATCTCTGTGTATGTCTGAGTGTTAGTTTGTGTTTAGTCATTGCTTCTTGATGCTTCCACAGGTTCAACACCAACATACCTTGTCTCTATAAGGTGCCATTTTTATAGCTAACAAAGAGAGTTGTATTTGGAAGTGTAGAAATATAAGAAATTACTATATAGTGTGCCTTTCACAACACCTTTCGTGAATCTCTATTTTTTGTATTTTCCATTAAAGCCTCCCTGCCATGTTTCTTGTAGCCTGGCCCTTCTACCAGTTTGAAGTGTATGTATGTGTTTGTCTAATTTTAAGTGTGAGTGTGAGAAGGTCAAAGCATTTGGTGCATCACCTCCTTTACAGTAGTTTGTTTTCCTACAATCTTTCTCCCTTTTTGTCCCCCCATTATATATATATATATATATATATATATATATATATATATATATATATATATATATATATATATACATATGTTAGCACTTACTGGAACAAATTAGATGCATCAAAGGGAGCTAGCCCTTACCTAGAGACTCTCCCCTCCAGTATTTCCACTCCCATAGGTGAGAGGGGAGTTTCCATTATTTCCTGTGGAAGGTAGGAGCTCAACCTCCTTGCCCCAGGTGTAATCCACTATGTCAATAGTTTTTGGCACGCCCGGTGGGACCAATTTTACAACTCAATAAGTTTTTAGGATTGATGCTTGTCCTATTACAATAAATTAACTATTTACAACATCTTGTGACTCCACTAGTAAGAACTTCATTTCCTAATCAAAGACCAGTCTGACTTTCTATGCCTAAAGTCACCACACGATCCGCTAATAAGGGTGTCCCTTTTGAACTCATTGAGTTTACTCTCAACTCAGAAAAGTGACTAAGGTTCAAAGGGACTAATCCTTATTCAATGAGTCATCTTCTCAGTCTAGCTATAAGTGCTTCCTTCATAGGAGAAGTACCCTGTTTGAATCCCCTTATAGCTATGACATTACCCTTTGTGACCTTTTATGGTCAGAGTCCCTTAAACCTCTAGCATTATGACCTAATTCTAGGAGCGGTCCTCAAAAGTGTGCCTCCTTTTAATGGAGAGGGGCCCATTATAGCTATTGAACACATTAGAAATATTACTAACCTCTGCAATATTCACAATGTCATGGAGGAAAATATCACAATCAGATTGCTGGCATTGTCTCTCAAGGGCAAAGTTCTTGACTGGTATGAGACTTTGCTTGTAAATTTAATCCATTCCTAGAATGAATTGGGTACTCAATTGATGGACCATTTTGGAGAAAAGAGCGATGACCTCTTACTTGTTGAGTAGCTGATGACCATAAAAAGAGCCCCACATGAATATATGCAGGATTTTAACATGCAATTTCAGAAGACATGGGATAGAATCCCTATTCTGGTAAGACTGACTGCTAACTATGCTTTCTTGTATTATTTGAGGGCATTAAATAGTGATATTTCTATGTTGATATAATCCATGGGAGGGCATGTGCTACCTTTTGCCTATGACATAGCCATAGCAGCTAAAAATTGCTTAGTACAGGCTAGGAAAATAGCCCCTAGACCCCATATGCCACTTTTCCTAGAAATGCTACCTCTAATTTAGGCTATTGCTCCCACATTAGCTCCTCTACTTAGCATAGAGAAATTAGCTGCTACTCCATCCAATGAGCTTCATGAAGTTAAGAGTGTGTTACAAAGTATGTCAAATGAACTTATAACTCTTAAAAGGTAGTAAGCTCAAAACCAAACCAAGGATACCAGTAGTATGGTCAAGCTCTAAGACCCCCTTTCCAAAATTATGATCAAGGACAGGGTCAACTTACTCAGACCAAACTTTTCCAAGGCTATAACCTAGGCCCCCTTTCATCATCTAAGGTCACGGTGCCCATTCAGAACAATCTGGTGTAGGAACAACCAAGTTGTTCAACCACGAGATATGGTTAGGAGTAAGTTGTTTATACAAATGAGATGATGGGTTGTTACCCAAATGTGCTAGAAAATCAGGTAGCCACTCATTCCCAGGTCTCCAAGGATCTAATGCAACCCAACACAAGCAATAGTTAGAGTCAGCCTAAGTCTACTCTTATGAACCACTTGGAAGGTGAGTTCTATGCAATCAATTATGTGGGTGTTGTAGACAATCAAGCTGACTATGTTGTAGCCAACACAAGATCCAAAGGGAGAGATATGGAAAAAACTCAATCAGCTGTTCAAACATCCACACCATCTCTTCCACCATAGGCAAACTAGAAATTCCCAAATTTTAGGCCACTAGTCATGCATTCAGCTCCCTATCCTACACCTCAGAAGGCTACAAGTGACCCCAAAGAAAATATGGAAGGGAGCAATCCTCAGATCAACATGGTAGACTAGGTGAAGAAACTACACATAAATATTTCCTTATGGGATCCATTATCAATACTGGGTGTGTCAAATGAAGGAGACATTATAAGCTTTCCCTTTGATCTAGGAGGGAATCAAAAATACCTGGTTAGCTGTATATAGTAGGTTACTTTTAGTTTTCTTTCCTTGTTTTCCCTAAGTGTTATTTGCATAAGTAGTTTTCTTAGCTTTGTGTGTGTTTTTCTTTCCCTTTTGAGGTGAATCTACATGATTAGTTCTAGATTTATCAAATCTATTACTGATCTTTAAGTTACAATTTGACCCCATGCCCAATGGATTTTTAAGGCAACTAGCTTCTAAGTGTAGCAGGCATGCTTCCCTTGGGAGTCACCAATTTGTTGACCATTTTTGCCCAATAGGGAAAAAAATTGGTCCCTTTCTTCCCCTGCTATTCTAGGCCAATTCATTTTTTATTTTGCATGAATCTAGTGATTTTTATGGACTCTACAGAGCTTGGTTTTCTATGGACTCTATAGGTTTTCTTTCAGTAGTTAAAGAACCAGGCAAAAATGGCAAGTTTTTACAAAGCTTCTTCAAATTTTCATCTGAAGAAATTCACAAGTAAGGTTGGCATCTTTGAACCATTAAACCATTTCTTCATTTCAAGCTTTATTTTAATTAGTAGTTCAATCAGTTTTAGTTCAAGTGGCATTTAGTTCAAAGTAAACGGTTCAATTAGCTCAGTGCACAGCCTTGAACCATTGAACTATTGAACCAAATTTTGGTTCAACGGGTTGGTTCAATGGCTTGGTTTAAGGGTGTGCCCTATAGATAGAGGGTAGTTCAAGATCCAAAAAATCCCTTGTGGAGGATAGCCAAAGGGCCTGAAGTAGAAAAGCTATGGAAAAAGGCCTGATGAACTTTGCCAAGGACAGTGAAGGGCCTGAGAACATCAAATTTTACACCAAGGAAGCTAGAGTGCAGAAAGTACCAAGTGGCAACCATAGAGGACTTTAACATGTATTTTTAGGAGTAGTGAAACATGCCACATGTCCTTTGTAGGGCTTAGCAAAAGCTGACAAGTGGCAATATCTGTGGGTTCCTCTTGTTGGCTTCAAGGAAGACTGTGGTGGGCCTGAATGAGTTGCTAGGAGCTATGCAGAGTGTGCCAAGTGCCAGCATCTGCAAAGAACCAGAAAAGGGCCTAAAATTTTCTCTAAGGTAGCTAAAGGCTCTATAGAAGTGACCATTAGTCAACATCTGCCTAATTCTCAAAAGGTCCTCTAATGTAAGTAGATTTTATGACGTCCCATTATCAGCTTAGCGAAAGCTGCCATGTGTCAACATCCACATTTCAAAGTGTCTTCCAAGTGCCCAAGTAGAAAATTATGACATGTGTCAAAGGTAGATGTAATATCAATGAAAGGGGCAAGGTAGGGAGCTAAAGGAGAGTCTAGGGGTGATGGGCCCAAGGACATCAAATTTAAAGCTATGAAAAATCAATTAGTTTTTAAATGCCCGAGTGCCAACCATGGAATGAGCCCAAAGAATGCAGTGACCCACCAGAAGATCACCCCTAAGGGCTAAAGGAGTGAAAAAGGATAAAGATCCCAGAGAAAAAAGAGCAGGTAGATGGCATGGCTCATAAATTTAAATCTTGACAGTGGAATGGCTATCACACAGAGCAGATGAAGCAATCTAAGTGACACAAGAAGGTGTCAATTCAAGAAGTTATTTCAATGGCTAACATAGTGCCTACCATGCAGTCATCAAAGAGGTGCAATAGTGGTCGACATGACTATTTTTCTTTAATATGCATTATAGAGGAGGAAAATGGCATAGCTCATAAATTCAAATCCTGACAGTGGAATGACCATCACATAGAAGCAGACGAAGCGATCCAAGTGATGCAGGAAGGTGTCAATTCAAGAAGTTATTTTAGTGGTTGACACAGTGCCTACCATGGGTCACTTATAAAAGGGGTGCTAAAAGGCCCCTTTTCTTCCTCTATATATTGGAGACTTGTCTTTGAGAAATGATCTACCACATTTGTAAGGCATAGCCCTGGCAAATTTTCACCTGAATCAATAAACATATTTTTTTACCTCTGTCCTAGTTAGATATCTCTGTGTATGTCTGAGTGTTAGTTTGTGTTTAGTCATTGCGTCTTGATGCTTCCACAGGTTCAACACCAACATACTTGGTGTCTATAAGGTGCCATTTTTGTAGCTAATAAGGAGAGCTATATTTGGAAGTGTAGAAATAGAAGAAATTACTATATAGTGTGCCTTTCACAGCACCTTTGGTGAATCTCTATTTTCTGTATTTTCCATTAAAGCCTCCCTGCCAAGTTTCTTGCAGCCTGGCCCTTTTACTAGTTTGAAGTGTATGTATGTGTTTGTCTAATTTTAAGTGTGAGTGTGAGAAGGTCAGAGCATTTGATGCATCACCTTCTTTAGAGTAGTTTGTTTTCCTATAATCTTTCTCCCTTTTCATCCCCGCCATTATATATATATATATGTTAGCACTTACTAGAACAAATTAGATGCATCAAAGGGAGCTAGCCCTTACCTAGAGACTCTCCCCTCTAGCTTTGCTAGTCCCACAGGTGAGAGGGGAGTTTCCATTGTTGCATGTGGAAGGCAGGAGCTCAACCTCCTTGCCCCGAGTGTAATCCACTGCATCAATAGTTATCTTAGGCATGTTTCTAACACACTTGTTTGATCTTACCTTTACTAGGTTGTCAAAATTTACATGCCCCAGTCTTTGATGCCATAACCAACTCTCATCAATCTTTCTTATCAAGTAGCTATTAGCATTCACTTCAACAAGATTATAGATATTGATTTTATTTATTTTGCCTTTAGTAACTACTCTTATAGATGTCCTTATCTTACAACCTTATGAATTAAATATGACCTTATATCCATTGTCACACATTTGGCTGACACATAGCAGATTTTACTTGAATCCTTTAGTATAAAGGACATCATCTATATAGAGTTTTACATCTATGTTCAAGGCTATTTTACCTCTGATATTTATTATAGTATTATCTCCTAAGTTGATAGATCCTTCCTTACATTTAATTAGTTTAATGAACTTGCTCTTCTCACAAGTATATGTTTTGAGAAACCATTATCTATTACCCATAAATTATGTTCCTTGCCATGGAGTGTAGTTTGAGCAATCATAGATTGATCTTTCACTTTCTACACATCCTTAGGTTTCTTATTTGGCTTATTTTTCTCCTTATCAGACACTTGTGAACTTTTTTTCACACTAGGAGGCATGCCTTTCTTCTTACTTTGTGTTTTTGGTCTTAAAAAGTTTTTTCTACATTGTTTAGCTATGTGACCAAAATTATTACAATTATAGCATATTACATTTTTATCTAAGAAGGGTGCAAATGAATTTTTGCTTACAAAATTTATTCTCCTTTTAGGTAAAACTATACATTCAATAGCCCTATGAACAAATAGATTATAGGTATAAAAATAAACATAGAAAGATGAGGAATACTTGGTCATAACATTTCTTTATTTATAATGAGGAGCTCTTCTAAACTCTAGTGTTTCTCTTAATTTTTGCTCATTTCTTAATTTTGGAAGAAGATATGAAACTAGTAATAAGGGTGTGATAGAAATATATGGTTGGTGATGCACACATAATCTAGATGAATAAGGATAACTTCTCTTTATAATAAAAGTAATAACCTACAAATATGAAAGCACTAACAAAAAAATTATTAGCAAAATAGTTGGCTGGACTGCCTAGCATGAGCTAGATCCAAGAAGCGTAATCCTTCTAGGAGTCTATCAATCCAATCTCAATAAAAATAAAGTTAAAAATGATAAAATTAAGGTACTTACATAATGTAAATGAAATGTAAAATAAGAATAAATTAGAATGTTGGTTAAATAAAATGATTAAACATAGCAAAAGTGGGTCAATACTCATGCTAACGTGGGTGAAGTTAGGTTCAAAAAAATAGAAAAGGGTCTATGAACAACGAGGAACATACAAAGTTAGGTTTGTTTGGGGTTAAGTGGTTTAAAATAACTTGTTATTTTCTAACATAGTGACCATCGATAGTTGGGTAAACCTTCAGTTTTTAAGTTAACTATGAATGGTTGGGCAACCATCGAAGGTTGGGGTGACCATTGATGGTTATACTAACTATCAATGGTTGCCTATGGATTTTTGAAGATACTTAGAAAAGAGTTATAGAATGGGTGAATGGTCTAATAATGGTTCTATTAAGGATATGGATGTTAGGAAACAAGGTGTAGATAGGTTTGATCAGGTCAGGGGGTTTATAAATCTAATGAAACAAAGAACAAGTAGAATATGCTTATATCTTGTTAGATGGATGATGGTTGAAGGCTGGAGAAATTTTTCTATAGTAATAGTCATTTGACCTCAATATCAAATTTAGTAAAGGTTTGGGTCTCTTTTGGTATTATTGATTTGATGAAAGGAGACTATATTTTGGAAATCTTGAATACCTATATGTAAGAGTGCTTGTGATGATGGATCCATTTCACCTCCTACACCCTTCCTCTTATAGTCAAAGAGAGATGGAGGATAGAAGGTTACCTAGAGGGTGAGGCCACTAATTTTTTGGGAGATTTTTAGCACTACATAAGGTGAAAATATTTAATTACACCTCGTTAACTTGCACATAACTAGTGATGGGTTAGAGAGGTGTAGACCTGACTGTCGATGGTTAGCTGACCATCAGTGGTTAAGTGTCTAAAGGAGAATGGTTCAAGGTGGGTTAAAACAGATGGGTTAAGGTTCAAGTTAGTAATTTAGTGAGTTTACTTAGATAAGAATCTAACTAAACATAGGGTTTGATAAGGTTAATAAGGGTCCCAAGGTATTTTGACATCTAGAATTTTCATGTGTAGTTCTCTAGTGTCTACATTTTTCCCCTTTTTACTATATAGATTTAAATTAACAAGTTTCAAAACAAAAATGGATTACTTGGTTGAAGGTCTATTTACCCCAAGTATGGGAGGAGGTGTTCCCCCTCAAACTAGGAGTCGATAAGGTAAAACCAAAATTGAGTTCAGGTTTAAAAAGTGGTATATGGTGAGTCAAGAGGTTGGTGACAAAAAGGTGGGGTTAGGCATTTTATATGCAAACATGCACAGAAAATGTGACTAAGTACGATAGCTAAGATAACATAAAGTATAAGATTGATAATGTCTATAAAAATAATGTAGGTTTTATAAGTATAAATGATAGGGTAATCGATCCATAACATTAGTCATAGTTGATTGGGTAATTGTATAATTCTCCTAGATAGGGTTGTTTATTTTGTAGGTATCCAGGGTAGGAAGTGCTCCCTTTAAAAACACAAATGGTCTAGTCATGCACAAGGTGGTGCAAAATTTAAATATTCAACATATCAAGGTTGGTTAGTGTAGTCAAAAATACTAATGCAAGGTTCATCGTAGAATATACATGTGTTCATGTCAAAAATGGCCAAACATCAAGGTGGATGTGGTTTAATGGTTGGTCAAAGAAGAGTAATCTCCAAAATTTCAAGTTTTGGTTTGGGGGAGATTAGATGATCTCCAAAAAAATTTACTTAGGTATAGGTGCTTAAAAAATTTAAAAGTGATACCTTGATCATTGATGTTCAGGGTTTTCAATGTCAATTGTTGATGGTCACCCTAACCATCAATGGTCAAGGTAAAACCCTAAAATGCAAAATATAAAAAGTGAAAATGAAATTACATTTTCACTTTTGACATTTTAACCTCTATGCTTCCATGTGTTTCAATGATTTACTACTTTGGTATTTATTTGTGAGATTTGACTGAGCATTTGGGTTAGGTGTCAATTGTGGTTTGGTTAGGCATGTGTTTGAAAAGATCAACTGGGACTAAACATGTAGGGTAGATAAGAATGTCATCAAGTAGTAGGGCATAGGCTCTAACCTCAACATCAATTGAAGAATGAGTTAGGTGATGTTTTTAATTTTTTAGTTAGTTAATTTGGTTATTTTTGAAGTTAAATTTGGGTAATTTGTTTGGTATGGTTTTGAGAGGTTTGACCTAGTTTTGGGTTTTAATTAAAATAAGGAAAATTAGTGGGTAAAATTGAAATTTAAAGGAGGTTTTGGGTTGGGGATAGGTTATAGGGTAGTTTGAGGTAGTTTAGTTGTTGAAAATAGTTGTTTTGTTGAGATTTTGGGAGGATAGGTTAGGTCTTTGGCACTTATGGTCACACATAGTGGCAATCAATGGTTAAACCCAACTATCAACAATCAAGGATGTCCATCAATAGTCAGCCACTGATATGAAAAACCCACTTGACCATTGATAGTCACTAAGACCATTCGTAGTCAAATGATAAGGGAAGTTAGATTGTAAAATGAAAATATATAGGAAGTTATGTTAAAATGTTAAAAATAATATGGTGTGGGATAGTTAAAATACTAATTTTAGGTTTAGGATAGGGCATGTTAAAATGATTAATTTTTAGAAATGGTAATGTTATATAGATATGTGTTAGTTTTCATAGATTTAGTAAGGTGTAGGAAAATTTAATGAGTTGAGAGTTAGGTGTTGAGTGGTAAAAATTTTATGCATTTGGTTTGATATGTTTAGGTAGGTTTTGAAATAAGTGGGTTTTAGTGGTTATAAGTTGATAAAGAGGTTGGTGTATGTGGGTCTAGGTAGAATGATTAAAAATTAAATGTGTGAGATAACTTAATTTATGTTTACAAGCATGAGACCAAATCTAGATTAGGGATTGAGTTCCTAGGATCTTTATAGAGATCTATGGGGGGATGACTAGTGATGATTGGACACACATGGAGGAGGTCAGTCTTAGCACTATGAGACATTATCAGTGGCTTTTATGAGATACAATGATGATCATGGCCCTCATCAAGAGATGAGATTTGGTTATGAATACTTTCCTACTATAGATAGGAGAGATGACCATCCTATTAGAGGATGTTCACAAGATTACATGGCTGCCTATTTGAGGGGAGCTTATTTATCATATTAAGAGTGAGGAGTGGGATGAGTAGATAGAGATCTTATATTATGAGGATTGGGTCCATGCTAGGTGGAATTCATGTGGTTTTGGCTACAGGCCATTATACCAAAGGTAACCAAATGAGAGGTGCTTGATGATGATGATGATGATGGTAGTGTCTTATTTTACATTTCCTAATTTGAGAAATGGATGATTTTCCTATCTATTATTAGGAGTGTTTATGGAGATGTTATTTGGGAGGATGGTTCTTAGGTGGGAACCAATTTTTCTAGTTCATATATATAGGGAACTCTAGGCATGTTGAGCTCATAGTCAATATGGAATCAATGTTGGGTTCATGCTTCATTGTTTGGCATATGAGTAATTTGGTTTCTGAGACCATTGGGGCTGCCATGGGATGGCTATGCTCAAGTGGAATATAGAGTGTGCTTCTTATAATGTAGGGGATATTATGCTTTGATATGGGTTGGTGGAGGGATGAGAGAGATTGACTAGTTTATAGATGTATTAGAGGGCTTGGTTGTAAGTGACATCATCTAGAGGCCATATGTGGGCTAGCCTAGGTGGGCCTAGTATAGCTATCATGCTCTATCTTTGTAGATTTTGATATGGATCTATGGTAAGAGAGAGGGTGAGATTGAGCTCATCCCATTTGATAGATTTTAGAGGCATTATGGCCTTATGCATGGGATTTTGGTTCCTTTCTTGAGGTATAGGATGGAAGATGTTGATTCTTTGTTACCAAATCCATAGCTAAAGGATGTAGTATTAGACCATGAGGAGCTACTTGCAAGAGCAAGGATAGATGATGTCGATGTCATCTAGGTCTATGAAACATGGTACTAGGCCATTTATAAAGTATCCAATTTTGGATGGGATGATGGGGGCTAATAGTCTATGGATGTGGATCTACTTGGGGCACAAGTGTAAGGTGGTGGTCATGATGGACATGTAAGAGCAGCACTAGTAGATACACATGCTCAAATTATAGGATTATAGGGACAAGTGGCCACATTCCAAGGATATATTGTCATTTTAAAAGGTCAAGTTATCACATTGATAGGGAGAGATATCATGCTTAAACCTCCCTTGGTTTGGTAACCTAGGAGAGGGATAGATTGAGGTATAGGATAAGAGTAGTGGCACTAATAGTAAGAATGCCACTAGGTATGATCACTATGACATGATACTTTGCCATGGTTGAGGAGTAGAGATATTATGGGGCCATAGTGATGGCATAGTGTATTAAGTAGTAGATCTGGAGAGAGTACAAGGCCAACTTAATAGGTGGACTAGCTATGGTGACTCAAGGGTAGTGGGCCTCTATAGTGAGTGGGCATATAGGCATTATAAGAGGGCTGATACTAGATGGTAGTGCAGGTGTATGATCAAGAGGGGATGGTAGTATTAGTTCCCTAGGGGCATGATATATGATATGTTATGTAGGTGTAGATGTACATGATATTAATATCAGCCTGTGTATTGATGATCCAAGATGTACATGAGAGAGAGAGAGAGAGAGATTTATACATTATTACATGTATTATTTATTTGAGGGACATGATGTTTATGATGCTCATGATATAAATGTGATGTATGTTCATGGTTCATGGTTTACATGTTTTGATGTTTGGATGCTTCATGCTTATGAGATGTGTACTCAGTAGTTTTAGGCATGTGATGATTTATGGATGATGTTTATTTTTGGTTCATGGATATGATGATGAATCATTCAATTATTGTTATTGATTTGGTTTTATGATGTTATATGATGAATTTTTGTGATGTTATGGTAAATGGATAGGATGATACTATACATAAATATATGATATATGATGTGGTTCATTATGTTTTGATCATTATTGATGTTTGTCATTTATGATCATGGAGTTGTAATGTGATTATGATTAAAGATGTAATGTAAATAAATAAAGTGAGTTAGATAACAAACTAAATGTAGGAAAAACAAATGAGAATCTTGAGACATATGTTTGCATGAACCAATAATAAGAGCGTAAGGAAAAACAACAATGCCTTTTCATCAGTAAGGACCTAACAAAATTGAAGTTAAATTGGCTTAAGGAACACAAGCTTTCAAATGCCTCAAATTAACATGCTTTGGTTGATAAAATTGTTTCTTGATCACAATATGTCAAGTAAGCTCATAATACCTTGATTTAGTGATGGTATAAAGGGGAGATAAATGATGGGTGAAAGGTAGATAGGTAAGGTAACCTTATGTGGATTAGTTTTCCCCTTTTATAGGTGATATAAGAACCAAATTAGATAATTATATGTCCTAATTCTATATGTAGATTTATCAATGAGGGAAGTCTACTAATGTTATATATGAAAGTTGATTGCAAATTTCTTGGGATAAATTCTTTAGATTTGATATAGGGTCTTTTGTTTATTGCATTTATTTTGATAGGTTTTGAAGCTAATCGATGTAGGAAGATTCAAATGATTGATTCTTACCCATTTGACTTAGCCATTCTTTAAGGGAGTGGTCTAAGTTTAGGTTTGAATATTTGGTAGTTGTCCTTCAAGGGATTAGTATATCTTTTAAGAAATTTATTTTTATGCAACTATCCTTCAAGGGACCAGTCTTCTATGCTAAAGATATGTGACCCAAGTGATATTTTGGTATCCCAATTGTTTTGATTTAGGGTTTTAGACATGGATGAGTCTAATTATGCTTAGATGTTTACCTTTATGAGGGAAAAACTTTTAGCACAATAAGGTAATGATAGGTTAAAGAGGTGGTTTTGAGAGACAAATATCATGGTATTTCATCTTGTTAGAGATGAAAAGTATCCATGAGAACCATGACATGGGCAGAGCCATGATACCTAAACTTAGGATTAGGCTATAACTATAATGGTTAATCACATGGTTCAATGTTGTAATCGATTTTCTGCAAAGGGAGAGGGAGAGATGAGTGAAGGTAAAAATCTTGAAAATCAAGGGATGAGCTTAAGTTAGACAATAAGGTGATTTTGATCCTTTTTTTAAACAAAAGAAATGATGCATATGCAAAGAATTGAGAGGTTTAGGTTTTAGTTTGCCTTCATGAGAGGAAAAATGATAAGCTCTTGATCTATACTTATGGGTCATGATGTAGGGTCCAAGCCAATTGAAAGAAAACTTACCTCTTTTCTTTTCTCCATATTGGTTTTCATTTAAGATGAGGTCTTTGATATTGAATTATCATTATTTCATGTGTTTTATATAAGCACACTTGATTCATTCTTGGTAGACATGAAGATGGTTAAGAACTAAAAGGTGATGCTCATCAAGTAGCTCAAGTCATGTTAGACTTTATTAGTAATAGTCACCTTCATAAATGATCTCCTATAGAGATATGTAATGAGAGGGAATCTTGAATTCAAGAGGCAAGACCACCTCTACTCCAAAGAAAAGAGATAAAGGGGTAGTATCTGTAGAGGTTTGAATGCTAGTGTGATAGGCCCATAAATTGAAGAGGATGTGCAAGTGTCAATCCTAACCTGAAGCACTAAATACTTTGGTCAACATTTTGTTAAGGATTTTTTTAGAGGCTTCCACCTATCCATTTTCTTATGGATAGTAAGGAAAATAAAATCTTAAATTAATTCCAAATGCATTGTAAATACCTTAAACTTGCTTGCTCTTAAAATATTTACCATTATTAGTGAAGATCTTATGGGGAAATTATAGATGATATGATGGTTGATGAAGTCAAAAATATTGTCATCTTTGGTTGAGAAGAGAGGAATATCTTCCACCTACTTGGTGAAATAATAAGTGGTGGTAATGATGGATTGGTGTCTTTGTGAAGAATGAGGGTTGATTTCCCTAATGAGATCGAGTCCTCATTTTGATAAGGGCCAATAGTATTTGGATACTTGAAGGCCATGGTCAAGTAAGTGACATAAATTGGCATGTTGTTAGCATTTAACACTCTTCTTTACATAATCAAAATATTCATGGTTGAGGGTGGGCCAATAGTAACCAAGGCAAAGGATATGTTTAGAAATAGCTAAAGCACTAATGGTTCCTCCATAGATTCCATCATGCATTTCCCTAATAGCATGGGAAGCTTCATGACTATGCAAATAATAGAGAAAGAGGCCATCAAAGCCACACTTTTAAAGGATTCCCCCTAGTATGGTTTAATGAGAGGTACTTTGAAAAAAGTCTCTTTGATCATTCCTAGAGAGATTGCAAGGAAAGTTGTTGAGGTTGAGGTAGTTGAATGTTTTCTCATACCATATGTTAGTTAAAGATTGATCTACACTATAAATTCTAGGAAGGTTATAATGGATATAAGAAAGTGTGATAAAATGGTTGATGGTAATAAAGAGTTTAGAATTGATAGTTTGAGATGGGATTTGGGAAGCAATAGAATCCATTGTATCTAAAAATTTATTGGTAGATTAAGAATTGACTAGATAAGGTAATGGTGTAATGATGTTAAGAGTGCATCTATGAGGTGTTTTTACTTTTAAAAGACATCATTATTACATTTGAAGGATCTGTTGGCCTAGTTTACCACAAGTTAGGAATCACCAAAGACACTAATGGTATTAATTCCAAAGGCTAGAGTGGTTTGAAGACCTATGATGAGGGCTTCATACTCATCCACATTATTGGTGTATTCAAATTCAAGTTTAAAGAAGAGGGGAATAGGTTCACCATCAAGGGGAATGAGGTTAACTCTAACACCCCCACCATGATGGCATTTAGAGCTATCAAATAACATGGTCATTTAGTAGGTGGTGTCCTCATTGGAAAGAGTAGTAATGGAATCATCCAAAAATTAAAGAGGAAGTGATTGGTTTTCTAGTAGAGGATCTTCAGCCAATTGGTTGACAATGACTTACCTTTTAATTAACTTCTATTGAAGGAACTCGAGATCAAACTTAGCTAACAGCATAAGCCACTTAGCCATACATTGGTTTTTAATATGGTTTAGAGTGTATGTAATTGAGTGGGTCAATGTCAGTAATGCCATAGGTTTTGTGATTAAGAAGGTAATGAAAAATTTTAGAAGCCATAAAGACTAAGGTGAGGAAAAGTTTCTTGGGATGGGTGTACTGAGTCTCATGCTTTATAAGCATTAAACTTATGTAGTAGAGAACTTTCTCTTTATGTTTTTCATCATGGTGAGTGATCATTTACCCTAAATAATGGTTAGTGATGGATATATAAAGGTATAAGGGTTGGTCATTTTTAATTAGGGTGAAAATAGGTGGAGAAATAAGGTATTCTTTTAGTGAATCAAAGGCTTATTAGAAGTCCTTCGTCCACTTAAAATATGTATCTTTATTAAGAATATGGTGAAAGTGTTTACATCTATTTAATAATTGAGAGATGAAGGAATAGATGGATTGGAGCTTCCCCTATAGGCTATAGAGTTTTTTGAGGTGGATTAGAGGAGGCATTTCCAAAATTACTCTAAATTTAGCAAGGTCTACTTTTATTCTTCAAATAAAGACAATAAAGCTAAAAAGCTTTATAGAAAGGACCCCAAAAATACATTTCTTGGGGTTGAGTATGACGTGGAAATGGATTAGGCATTAGAAGATGATGGTGAGAATGACTAGGAGATCCTTGTGATGTTTATATTTTCCAAGGAAAACATCCACATAGTCCTCTATAATTTTATGGATGAGATCATGGAAGATATAGTTCATCACATGATAGTAGGTTGTTATATCATTATTTAGACTAAATGGCATGACCCTATAGAAAAAGGTTCCCCATGGGGTGATGAGAGAATTTTTATGATAATATTTGGGGGCAATCAAGATTTGATTATATCCTGAGAAACCATCCATGAGAGATAACATCTTGTGGCTAGCTATAAGATCAATAAGGTTGTCAATGCTAGGCAAAGGATCCTTTGGGAAAGAGAGATTAAGTTCATGAAAGTTGATATAGAGGTGAATTCTCCCTATGGATTTTGTAATGATGTTAGAATCCCATTGAGGATAATCGATGGTTTGGATAAAGTTGATAGATAAGAGACATTGAATCTCTTTGAATAGAAAGGTGATATGAGGGTCCATCCTACAAAGCTTTTACCAAATAGGATTAGCACTAGGATGGGTGATAATGTTATAGAGCAATATAGAAGGGTTGATTCTAAGCATATCTTGATAGGACCAATTAAATGTTATGTTACAGTCATAAAGGAAGGAAGGGTAATCTTGTTACTCCATAGAATCTAAGGGTTTACCAATCTTGAAAATGTGAGGATTATCTTGAGTACCGAGGTTGACATCAATATTCGATTCATTCAACATGGTTTGGTTCTCAATAGGAATGGAATTGTGGATATAAAAATCCCCAACATAGAGGTAAGTGAGAATAGAATCATCATCTTGATGTTTGATGGTTTTGATGGTAGGAGAATCATGTTCTACCATTTTAAGATGGATGAGAGGAAGGGTTTTAGTTTGACCATCCTTTTGATAAGTCAAGGGGCCTAAACTAATAGTATTGATCCAAAAAAAAATTAGATGGGATGAATATAAATCATATAAATTTGAATGATATGGGGTTGGTGAGGATGGGATATCCTCATTGATGGTGGCAATGGGTTTAGGTGAGGTGGGTTATTTAGTGGTATAAAACCAAAGGCCTAATAACTCATGTGTTTTTTGGGTTTTGATTTTAGATAACTCATGAGGTTCATGTTCATACTACCCTAGGAAAAATCCTTTCTAGACACACCTATGTAGGAATATCTTGGCAAATGTGGACTTGTCAAGATAGGAGAAGTTAGAGGTAAATGGTTAGATTGTAGAGGTATCAGTGGAAGCAAGAAGTGGATGATCAATTCTCCCATAGAATATGTTGGTTTTATGGTTGGGAGGCCCAAAAGGGATCATGGTTATGATGTTTGGGTCATAACTAGGATCATGGGTGAGGCTTCCATACTCTTGAAGAGTAGGGAAATCATCCAAGGCTAAATGATGATATTCCCCAAGTGATAGGCAATGGAATGTGGGTTCCAAGGGGTCCTCTATGAGGATCTAGGAAGAAGGGATAGATGATCTAGTGGAAATTTTATCGAAGATAGGGGTAGAAGTGTTATTTATATTTGTTCATGAGGTGGTGTTATTATTAGTTGGTGGTGAGGTGGATGAAGGAGGAATAATAATGTTTTTGGGTTGATATGTCATATTTCATGATGCAATAGGACTAGGGTTAGCTCTTATGGTCATAACTTGACCTTCATGTTTAAATTTGATGTATTAGTGTAAGTTACAAGGGATATAAATCATGGCATAGATCCAAGAACATCTAAGTAATACATTATATTGTAACTCTCCCTCTACAATGTAAAAGAGTTATGGAATTGTGTGAGGTCCCAAGTATATGTGGAGGACAAATTTACCCATGGTAGTGTGTATAGTATCATTAAAGGAGCAAAGGACCACTATAGTTTCTAACATGATGATCTTAAGAAATTAAAGTTGGTCATAGGCATGAGAGGAGATAATATTTATGTTATCTCCTCCATCAATCATCACCATTTTAATGCATGTTTTATTGATGTATGCCATGTGAAGAGGGGAGGATCAAGATCTTCAGAATGGATAGAAGGTATTTTCAAATCTTGGAAAATCACGAAGTTATAAAGTTGAAGGGCTCTAATAAAGGATGTAAGAGGTTGAGGATCTTATGGTTAAACTTCTATAGATTACAAGACCTCTATAAATTCTTAGTGATAATGGGGTGAGGTGTTAATTAGTTTATAAAGGCTCATCTTCATTGGTGTTTGGTGAAGTTATTTTAAAACTACTCATTGGATGGTTTCATAAGGGTTGGAAGGAGAGGCACCCAAAATGGATATTTTGGGTTTTAGAGAAGGTGAAGATAGAGGTGAGGGTGCTTGGTTTTAGTTGGAAGGTTGAGGGGTAGAGGGGTAGGTCCATCATATGGACACTTTTGGTTTTCCCTTAACCTTTTGTTGGGCCCTAGATTGGTAACCATATGGATAGTGTAGATTAAGTGAGGTGTTGGGATAGATGGTTATTTTGGTTCCTCCTCACTTTCAAATGAGAGTAGAGGAGTAGGTAAATGTTGGATGGGTTGAGTTGGTGGTTGGTTTGGTAATGTGCTTAAGGGAGGTTCATCTGATAATAGATCATCCTCATCCCATAAGATATAGAAAAGTGTTTAGAGAGATTTACAATTATCGATATCATGTCCAAGAGTCCTATGGTATGAGTAAATGAAATTATCATTGAAGCATGATGGTTTAAGATGTGAAGGGTCAAAAGGTTTGATAGGTGGTCATGTTAAGGAGGAGGTTGTCAACAACCTCTATAGAATGGTAAAATAAGATTTGATCAAAGGCATTGAAGGTGTTGTATTTTTGGTTTTAAGAGTGAAATCATTCTTAGGAGTAGGTTTCACCATGGAAATGGAAGGTGGTGTAATGGTTTTGGTTGGTGGTTTTGGTTGGGATTGTTTAGTTGTTTTTAGTTTGGTGGTGGAAGATTTAGAGGTGGAGGGTGAAGGTTTGGTGATAGGTTGGAAGGTAGAGGTAGATAGGTTAGCTAAGAATTATAGAGATTTTGATGATTTGGTAGTAGGTGTGGGTAGAGTAAAAGGAAAGGTTTAATATATGAGGAATAGCTAATAGGGATAGTAGAGGGATGGGGTCCTAAGATATAAGGTACATGTGAATGAGGTGGTTTAGGTCTACTTAGATGTGGGAGTTTAGATGATTCCACCTTCTGAGTTAGTTTGGTTTGGGTTTTCTTTTGTGAACCAGAAGAGGTTAAGTCCAACTTCAAATATGGGTGAGCTAGGCTAGGTGTAGGAAGTGTTCCTAGATTCTTGATGGGTTTGGTTAGATAAGTGTAAGGTGATTTCAAAATTTTAGATAGAGGTGCGTTGGATGGTTTTCCTATGGTTTTGGGGGAAGAAGTGTTTGAGGATGAATTTTAGGTAATGATAGGTTTGATGGTATAAGCAAGTGAGGTTGAAAGTTTAGGTTTGTTTTGGTAAGGGATCCTGAGATGATGCCAAAAAGTGGCTCTATCTAGGTTGGGTTGAAAAGTAAACTCTAAACTTTGTACCAATCTATAAAAAGGCTTGTAAATATGTTTGATTCCTTGGTCATTGTTTTCAAATGTTAATCTCATAGGTGGAGGTGAGGGGATGGTTTATTCACCTATGTTTTTGATTGAAGGTGCCAAGGGTTAAGAGGACATCTCCTCCTTGGAATGTATAGGTAAGGTGATCTCTTATTTTTGGATGGTTCCTAAAGAGAGAATGGGTGGTTCTAAGATAGGTGAGGAAGGTTTAATGACCTCAAGTGAAGGAATGGATATGGTTTCTTCCTTTATTTAGGTGTTCAAAGGATTGGTAGGTAATTCAATGACATAAATAGGTGGAGTGGATACATAAGTGTTTGAAGTAGTAGTTGACTCCTTTGGTATTTTTATCAAAGGAGATGTGTAAAGGTCCATGGTCTCATCAAGTGAAGAAAAAAGGGTATTTTCTTCCTCTATTTGGATGTCTAAAGGAATAGAGAGTGATTCCACCACTTCAATGAGTGGAATGGAGGAAGAGGTATTTGAGGTAATAGTCTCCTTAATAATAGGTTCACTAATAATGCCATTAACCATATGAACCTCATGAGTGTGAGATGATTCTGATTTATTATCATCATAGTTGGTGGAAGGGGCATGGTTGGGAAAAGTTTTATGAAAGATGTCAAGAGACTAATTTAGAGGTGTATTGGGATTATCAAACACAAGTTTTCCCTTATCAATCATGTTTTGGAAAATAATTTTAAAGGTATTGCACCTAATAACATCATGTCAAATGATGTGGTGGAAATCACAAATATCATTCTCATTATACAAACCAAACATAGGGCAAGAAGTATCAAATTATTGGGGAGATTTTATTATAGGAAGTTGTATGATGTTTACTTTGAGTATTTTATCCAAAAATAAATCATAAGACTCCCCTATCAGGGTATACTATTTTGGGGCAACTCAGTTTTGATTTCAATTTGGTTGGTTGTAAGAGTTATAAGAATTGGTTGGGTTGGGTTGGCTGACAATTGGTGGTGGAGCAGTTTTAAGTACAACCAAGTTGGTAGATGCCTTTGATTTGGTATTGGGATGGTTAGGTTAATTGGTTCTCTTGGTTGAAGAATAGTCATTGGATTTAAAGTAGAATTTTTGTTCCATAGTTTTAATTTCCCCTCATCAATGGCTCAAATTTATATTTTTTGTGCCATGGTGAAAGCCTCATCAAAAGTTTGGAAATTTTAAACTTGAAGAGTAGATGAAATATGTTTGGCACAACCCTGAGAGAAAATCTCCATCAATTCAGGTTGGAGTAAGGAGAAATAAATTTGGTTGATGAGACCTCTCCATCTAGCTATGAAATTGGCAATTGATTCATCATCAACTTGCCTAATCGAGTAGAGGTTGGTAATAGAGACCTCTTTAGATATGTTGACTAAAAGTTGCTCTAAAAAGACTTGGGAAAGTTAAGAAAAGGAAAATATGGAGTGTTTGGTGAGAGAACTATACCAATCCAAGGCTAGTCCTAATAAAGACAAGGGGAAGGTATGAAGGAAAAGAGCATCATCACACGCAATAAAATAAAAACAATGGTGAAATTCTCTCAAGTGTTGTTGGGGCTCCTCTTTTATTTAAAACTTGGAAAACTTGGGTACTTCCCATTGAGGAGGATAGGATTGGATAGAGATGAATGGATGGATAGGTTCATTGTAGATTTGATCATAAGATAAAAGGTTACAAGCCATAGAAATAGATGATTCAAGATTAGACATTTTATCCATCAACATATTAACCAAATCTATTTGGGGTTGGGAAGATCGATAATTGTATGGTAAGTTTGGTTGAGGTTGGGTGGTAAAAATGTATGCATAATAGGTAGAGGGTCGACAAGATACCACATATTGGTATGTGGTCCTTGTAGGTTAGGATGGTGACACATAAGGGTTGATGGGCACAAATGGTTGGGTAGAAGGTGCTATGTATCATTATGGATTAGGAACATATTGATAAGATGTCATGGCTATTTTTTGAGGGATATATATGGGTTGATTTGGAGGTATGTATGGGTTAGTAGATGTTTAGGTTGATAAATAACTCTTGTGATAATAGGTAGAAGGGTAGGGGGTATGGAAAGTACTAAATTTTGAAGAGGGGTATAAATTGGTTGGTCGGTGGTGATAAGAAGAATGGTGTAAATAGGGGTAGAAGATACCCCCATGGTGGATTGGATATAGGTAAAAAGAGGTAAGGTTGCCACTATGCTTGAGGCTGGTTGGTGTAAGAGATGTTTGGTTATTGGTTGGAATGTTGGATTGGGTTTTGATAATAGTAGTGGATGGGATATTATTGGAAGAAGATGTTTGGGTGATCAAAGGTTGGGTGGAGGTAACACCAACCATAAGAGGGTGAGGAATACCATAAGGTGGATCAATAGGAGAAACCAAAGCAATAGGGGTTCAGTGCACTAAGGTGTTTAGATAATGTTGGAGGGCCATGGGGTTATCAAGGAAAGTAAAAAAATCCACATCAACCTCAATAATTATCTAAGGCATTATAGGAGGAGGAGAAATATGAGAACTTTCAACATTTGAAGTATATTCCATAAAAGAAGAGGAGGAAGATGGTGGTTCTTGGTTGGTTTGATTTCTCAAATATTTTATGGTAAATACCATGTGAGAAATAAAAAATAAATGATGAAAACTCACACCTCAAACAAAAATCAAGCAAAAGGAAAATAATCTCAAGGAAATCCAACATACACAAAAAGTGAGTTCAAAACTTAGGATTCTTTTTAGATCGCTTTTGGCTTATAACTTATAAAGTGTGAAGAAGAAATTTGGCTTGTATATCAGGTACTAAATAGAAATTCTAAGGTTGGTTTTAGGTTATGTTTAGGTGCTCAAAAATAAGAATTATCTGGGCAGTAATTCAAGTGACAATTCAGGTGACAGTTCCACCCCAATTGATGATGAAACTTCTGGGAGCCATAACTTTTGTACCATAGCTCCAATTGAATCACTATTTAAATCATTGGAAAGCTAAGAATGAGGATAATGCCATGAGATAGCATGGATCTGTGATAAATGAATTTTTACCATCAAAAACCCAATTTAAGTGCCTCAAATTTCAATTTTAGTGGTGCAGTCTAAAAATAGTAAGTTTCTAAAAATAGTAATTCTCAAATTTTATATTATTTTAAAGCATGGAAATTGAACCACTTAATCTCCCTTGAGATATTTGACCTTCCACATCCTCCCCCTACTTTTAAAATGGGTATAAATGTAACCTGAAATGGAAAATTAGACATCTCTTCCCAAAGATAAGTATTTAATTTTATTGCAATCTTGAGTAATAATACATCTCTTCTTAGAGAATTCATTGTTACTGTGTTATTTCTATGTTCTTGAAATATTTATCAACTAGAACTTCTAAGTTTTAGATCAAATAATCACTATTGAACTTCAGTATGTGGCTTGATATTGGGGCCTACCCACTCACTTACACAAAGATAAGGGTGTCAGGTGTTTAGCCAAGATATAATGAATTTCAGAGTTTATACTCAACTACAGAGTTGATTTGGTTCTCCCCTTGGTAATGACCTCTAAGTAGGATTATTAGGAAAGGGCAAGGTTTACTGCTAGGTGATAAAATTATATTTGAGCCTTATCTCAAGTTTGTTTTGATGTGTTGATTGATTATGTGGTTTGGTAAAAGTGTGTGATAAAAAGAGTGAAACACTACGATTGATTACTTTTGCCTTTAAGTTAAATAGATGAACTAAAATCAAACAAGTAAACAATGTATGAAATGTATTTATTTTAAGCACAAAAGAAATTTTAGATTTCATTATATGAGAAAAGAATAAAGGAAGAAAGAAGGGGGCACCTAGATGATGTTAGGGTCCCATCAGTTGTGCCAAAATGTTCCTCTTAGTTTTTTATCATTTCTTAATTTTGGAAGAAGATAAGAAACAAGTAATAATGGTGTGGTAGAAATACCTGGTTGGTGATGCACACATAATCTAGAAGAATATGGAGAAATCCTCTTTATCTTGGAAGGAATAACTTGAAGATGAGAAATCACTAACAAAGGGGTTGTTAGCAAGATAGTTGGGTGAACTACCTAGCTTGATCTAGATCCAAAAAGCATAAGCTTGTTAGGAGGATGTCAATCCACTCTTAATAATAATTAAGTTGAAAATGATAAAAGTAAGGTACTTGCATAAAGTAAATGAAATGTAATACAAGAAGAAATTAGAATCATTGTTAAATAAAATTACTAAACATAGTAAAAGTAGGTCAATAATCATGCTAAAGTGGGTGGAGTCAAGTTTAAAAAATCAAAAAGGGGTCTATGAATAGGTAAGAACGTAGAAAGTTAGGTCTAGTTGAGGTTAAGGAGATAAAAATAACTTGCTATTATTTTCTACCATTTTGACCGTTAGTGGTTGGTTTAACCATTGGTGGTTAAGGTGACCATCGATAGTTGGGTAACCATCGATGGTTGGGGGTGACTAGCAATAGTTGTACTAACTATCACTATTTACCTATGGATATCTAAAGTTACTCATAAAAGAGTTTTAGAATGGGTGAATGGTCTGATAATGGTTCTATTATGGATCTAGAAGTTGGGAAATAAGGTGTAGATAGGTCTAATTAGTTTAGGAGGTTAGAAATATAATGAAACAAAGAATAAGTAGAATATACCTGTATCTTGTTAGATGGATGATGGTTAAAGGCTAGGGTAATTTCTTAAGAGTAACAATACTTTGGCCTCAAAAGAAAATTTGACATAGGTTTGGGTCTATTTTTCGATTATTGAATTTCTAAAGGAAGACTAGATAATGGAAAGCTTGAATACCTATATGCAAGAGTGTTCGTGATGATGGATCTATTTCACCTCCTACTCCCTTCATTTTATAGGCAAAGAGAGATGGAAGATAAAAGGTTACCTAGAGGATGAGGCTACTAATTGCAATGCTTGGGAGTTTGTTACCACCACATAAGACAAACATATTTAATTATGCCTCATTATCTCACATAGAGCTGGTGATGGGTTAGAGAGGTGAGGGCTTGACTGTCAATAGTAAGGCTAACTATTGATGGTTAAGATAACCATCGATGGTTGAGTATCTAGAGGAGAAGGGGCTAAGGTGGCTTAAAATAGGTTAGTTAAGGTTCAAGTTAGTAAGTTAGTGAGTTTAGTTAGCTAAGTATATAATTAGACTCAGGGTCTGATAGGGTTAAGAAGGGTTACAAGGTGTTTTGACATCTGGAACTATCATGTCCAGTTTTCTAGTGTCTACATATGGCTTCTTCAAGTCTCTCACTCTTATGTAACCATATTAATTATTTGCCTTTATTTTTTTCATCTCCCTTGAGTTCTTATAGACTTTCTCAATTCTCTTCTTCCTTTCTTTAAGGTTATTTTCTCCTTCAACTTTCTTCACATTGATTGTGCTTGAGTCAGTCTTTGTATCCTTGCAAGTTTTATTTTTCTTTGCTCTTGATTCTCCTTATACTTTGAAGTTGTCATATAGGTTAGTGCAAACATCCAATTCCTAACACATTTTGTGTTGAAATTTCCAATCTTAATCAAATTGCACTCAAAAACATGTTTTTAGTCAAAATCCATAAAATGTGCTAAATGGTTCAAACTTGTCATTTATAAGTGCTAATTTAGGCTAAAGTATCCCTAAATGAGGTAATATATTTTATGGGTCAGTTAACTTTGATCAGATCATTTCAAATCAAAATGATGATTTCACCTTTTTGTGCTTTGGATCACTCTTTTTTTCTAATTCATTGGTACACATCACGTACCTTTGTTATTTTATGTTGGCAACATCTTAAATGGGAATACAGTTCCAATGCATCTAACATCACCTTCTAATTATTCTCAAGTCAAATTATGACCCAATAATATGATTTTCTAACCATTTTGATTAATTGAGGGCTAATTTTCAAATAATTGAACAAATGTTGATTAGCCTTGTTTAAGGCTAATTGATCTAAATCAAGAGCTTAAGTGGATTTTACATGAGTTGTTGAATATATATTTTTTTTAAATTGATTTCTATTAACTACATCACCTAGTGATATCATTTCTTAGGATGACATCCCTAGGCCATAAATGCCACAAATATTAGGATTATGGGTCTCCCATACCTCATTAATGACCCTCCATGCCCATTCAATGTCCCTTATTCCAAAGTCATGATGAAGATAATTATGGATTTAATTTCAAATATTGAATTAATCCTAAACCACACATCTTCATCTTAAAATGGATGGTTTAGGTTCATTCTGGTCATTTTTAAAAATATATAAATAGAGAGGCTATGCACATCATTTTAAAGATTGATTTATGCAAATTTATTATGTTGAATTACCTCCACAATCCTTTACATTTGATCATTGATTTTATATGTAAGCTTCACTAATAGGCTAGTTTAGTGATTTCCAAATCCCGAGCCTAGGTTTTACAAGGATTTTTTGAAGTATTAGAGGAGTTGTCCAACATTGTTATTGAAGACAAGATCTTTTGATCAATAGAGAACATGATTTTGAGCCGCATTGGTATGGTGAATCCATTTGGGAAGGTAATATGATGTTACTTTATTTCATTTGTTTCTTCTTATCCTTTGTAATTCCCACATAAATAAATAGGATTAATTCATTTGTTCTTATGCATTCTTACTTTTATTTATTGGAATAATATTTGACTAATCATGTTATGTAATATTCTCTACATTTTGGCATGCCCAGTTGGATCACAACCCACAAATTTGCTCACAAAGATTACCATAAAAATATTAAACCTCTACATGTAGGATCTTGAAATTGGATGGGCACAAGAGTGAAATTTTAAGTTAAATTTCCATCTTTTTAATAATAATTATATTATTATAAAACTCAATTTTTCTCTCTAGAATTATATCATTATTACACAATCATGATTTTGTGTAAATGAAATTGCTATTTCCTAAATAATGATTTCATGGACATAAGCAGTGATATTGTCATCAAAAATAGTGATATCATCCTTTTGGGTAGTGATATCATTATTTTTGACAGCAATTTCATTTTGTAAAGTAGTGATTTCATCATTTTGGGTAGCAATTTTGTATAACAACGAGTTTGTCATCTAAATGGTGATTTTGCAGGTCTCATGTTTTCTATCTATAAAATAATGTTTTTTTTACATAGTAGCATTTTTGTTTGAAAATTGTGATATTTTCACACTTAGTAGTGATATTACCTTACCTTGCAGTGCTATCATCTTACCTTTCAGTTATATCATTGTAAGAGGTAGTGATATTGTCCTTTAGGTCAAGGATTTCGCTAACTTGGGTAGTGATTTTACATAACAGTGATATTGCATTTTTATGTGTTTTTTAATCTAATAGTGGTGATTTTATAGGAAACAATGATATTAAATGGGTAGTTTTGACTTTGTAACAAAGACCTCAAATTTTAAATTTGCTCCTTCCATTTGTAAATTAGCTTCAAAGTTAAAGGATACTCTAAAATTTTTATTAAAGGATCAAGCTTGGGAATTTGATAAAATATGTTTTAGACCATCTTTTGCATGCTTTTGAAATGAAATAGGAACTTTGTTTTAGTGCTTAATAAAACATTAGGTGCCTAAGATAAATGTTTGATAGTTAGAATTTCAAAGTTACAACTTAAGACCAAGGGGTCAAAAGAACACCACCTCATCTTTCATTTGGGGCTTAAAATTGAACACACTTGTCAAATTTTTTTTCAATAGTTGTTTAGTTATAAATTGATTGGGAAAAATAAGGTCATTGTGTGTATGTTATTCCATTTGTCCCCTTTAAGGAACTTTTAGAATCAAAAGCATTGTCCTTATTACAAACATGCCTAGTCCAAGTCATATAAAGAGTTCATCTAAAGCACTCCCCAGAAACTCATCATACTTTTGGTGATCATAAAAATGACCCTAAAGTCTTTATATTAATTCATCTATTTTTATGTAAACTTGACTTGTGAGGGGAACTTCATCACCTCTCACAAGTTCTATAGGGAAGCTTTGACCTAGGGTTTCACCTCCTAGCACTAACTTCAACCACTCCCACTAGGATTAGAGGTTTGAGTGGTTAAACCACCTTCTAGTGATGGAGTTACACATGAGACATATATATACTTTGGATATTGCACTGCACTGAGCAAGTGATGGATGTAGTGGTTACAAAAAGGGCAAGACCTTTTTATAATAAGCTAAGTGCCACAAATACCTAATTATGTGTTTTTCTTTTGCATCATGACATAAAAGTCAATATGTAATTAATCCCACTAGAAATGATCAAAAACCAATTATTTTTAGTCAACCCCACATTTCCATATCCTTGTTATGATTTGGATGATTATAATTAGTGTATTTTATCATTTTCTTACTTGGTGTTTGTGAGACTAAAATTTGTTTGTTTATTTATAAACCATGTCAAAACCAACTTGTTTATATAACACCCCTTTGTTTAAAAAAGTGTTATGCTGGATTTTTTATACCACACTTGTGCATTGAACTTTTATCTAAACATGTTTGCGTGTGTGTCATTTGTACATTATTTATTTGTTATCATGGTGTCCGCTCTTGTCTAGCTTGTTTGGTCCAATCTTAGTCTTCAACATTGCATTTTAAATTAACCTTGTCATGTATGGATCCAAACTTTGATTGATTTTTGTTTAAGCCTCAAATTTGTGGGGCTGGTATACATATCTTTTTTTTTGGGTTGCATAAATTTGATTAAATGATTACCCAATTTTGAACACTATTGATTGTTTGTTTGTTTAAGCACCTATCCTCATCATTGTACATTATTGTACAAACTTTCTCCAAAATTATTGGACATTAGACATTTGATTTTAGGTTTTTTTATGTAAAATCTTGGAACAAACCATTTTGGAGATATACTTTCCCCCTTTTTTGACTAAGGTTGAACCTTTTGTCTTTTTGGACATCACTTTTTAGAGTTTGTAGAACTCTAAGTCTTTTTATTTTCTGATCTTTATTCATTAAATGTGGATATGGCTAGTTACACTTATGGTGGAGTCATGCATAATACAACTTATGATATAATGGACACACAAAATGAATTTCATGACTTCAGTAAAGACCCCTATGGTGATAATATGGTATGTGAGACATATTTCTATCCACCTCACAAGAATCAATCATGGGAAGATAGTCTATATCCAACTTATGATCCAACTCAAGACTAGAATGATTGGGTTTATGAAGAAGACTTGTATTCTTTAGCTTGTGTAAATATTCAAGGTTCACAATGTGGCAAGATCACCATTTTAGGACCTCTTCCTTTGGTTCACTTAGGAAACCAAACTAAGAAGCATCTGATCATTACCATTTTAGGACCTCCTCCTTTGGTTCTCATAGGTAACCAAACTAAGAATAATTTTATCATTACCATTTTAGGACCTCCTCCTTTGGTTTGCATAGGTAACCAAACTAAGAAGTGTCCAGTTATTACCAATCTTGGCCCACCACTAGTTTTTGATGAACCTATTGCAGAAGAACCTCTATTTGATGAACCAATTGTTTCAGATCCCTTATTTAATATTCTAATTTTTAGAGAGTCCATTATTGAACATCAAACCATTATTCCCATTAAACCAAACATTCTCCACTTTATAAATTATATGTCAATATTTTAGCCAAAACAAGAACCATTACCTCTTCAAGATCCATCTTATGAGGATCAAAATGTGTTCAAAATTGATATTTTACAAAAAATTGTGAACCAAAACCAAAATGCTATTGTTGAAACACCCAATTGTGATAAGTAAACCTATGATGAGTTACTTATTCATATATTACCTATTTTTAAAGAGCTCCATCTCCTTGACAAGCTAGTCTCTGCAGAGTTATCTCTTGATCTTTTCCCACTCATTAAGGAGTCTCACTTTGGTAGACATGATTTTGTTGAGACATCCCTTAAATGGTTCCCTTTCTTTGAGGGGATTAATTTAGATAAAACAATCTATGTTGAACCCTTCCAAGATGAATTAATGTTTATTGAGCTCATTATTCCATCATAGGCCATTACTTGTCAAACATTTATCATTCAATAAAACATTGAAGAAACAACTACATAAGATGAAGAATTAGAATTAGAGTCAGGTTTCATTTTTGAACCAACATTGGATTTAGCATCATAAATAGAATAAATGTTAGTTGTGACATTAGATTCAGAGTCCTTTGCTTTAAAATCAAATTCAAAAATAGATAATAGTCATGGTTGTTATAACATTGGTTATAATTATCTTGCAGATCAATTTGAATACATTTATGATCCTTCTACAATTTTTGAGGATGATTACTTCAACATAGACAAAATTTCACATAGTATCTTCTACAAGGATTGTGCTACCTTTCATCATCCCACCATTACTACCACCCAACATATCCATTATATTGATATTCTACCTCCCATACACATCAATTGGGACTGATAGAATCACACTTTATTGAACTACATCCATGGTGGCATATCATTTGTAGAATGTCAGTGGGGTTAAGACCAAATTCATGCAGAATAGGAACAATATCCTAGTGAAACATTTTCAAAGGTAATAGGGGATGAGTAAATATCAAACTCAGCATCTTTTAGTGAAACCTTTTCGTATGAGCTAGAAGACAATCAAAGTCAAATGGTATCATCTCTTTGTGAACTCTTCTCAAAGGTGCTATAAAATGATCAAAACAAATTCATTAGTGAAAAACTCATCGAGGAACCAATATCAGATTACAAAATTTCCTCACTATTTAATGAAGATATTATTCAAGATCAAATTAAAATAGATTCCAATCTATAGCGTAATCATATGGTAGTTACTTTCAAGATCAAGCAATAGAACAATTTGGTCGTCCTATCGAGAGTATCTTCAAAGGTCTTTCACCCTACTACAACTAATATTATGCTAAATACAACATCAAAAACATTATGTGTGATTGAAAGTCTTGATCTTCATTTATTTACCATTCATTATACATTCCATTATCACCCACCCATTTATTACCCACTTATATCGTTTATCAATGGCAACACTTTCCTTTGGCAAGGCTATAAGGATATCTTGTCTCGGTGTTTAAAGGAAGAAAAATTGATTACCAATGGGGATCAAAAAAACATTATTTAGGTCTAGATCTACAACAATTTCTTGATGGATCATCTTTTTTGAAAGGGAATTGGATAACAACTTTTGTAATTGATCTTTTATATTATCTAAGATATGCATCTCCCTGTCAGTAAGAGAAAAAAAACCATTTTTCACTTTTCTAATTACCATTTGCGATTACCATGCCTTGTCTCCTAGGGAAACCCTATAGCCCTTTTAGGCATTATTGTACCATTGTGTTCCATTTACCATATTGTTTGAACTACATTAACTTGAGGTCTTTCAAGACTATGTAGGTAGTGCTCAATTTTTCTTGAGGTTAGCTCGGTCACCCCTTTGCTATGATCTCACCATTTTGGGGGAAATTATTAAGTTTGAATGCTCTCACCATTTTGAAATCAACCTAAGCCTCACTCTCATAGATTTGTGAGAATGGGTTGTTGTAGCTAGCTTACCTATTTTATTGGAACCTCTACTCTCAGACATGCATTTCCTTGACTAAATGGTCCCACCTTGTGCATATTTTATCCCAAAAATAGCAAAAACATTAGAACATGATCCAAAAAAGAAAAAAGAAACATTTTCTCACACTTTTATATATTCCCATCCCAGCATGTTATGCTCTTACCATTTTTCAAGCAAATAAACACCAGCTCATCTTGTCCCATGCACTTGTCATTTTACAAGATCACTCTTGCTCATCCCATCAGCTTGTTATTTGCAAGACCATTCTCATTTGTTTGTCATATATTCCATTTCTTCTATAACATTAATAATGTTTGTATAATCATCATGTTTCTTCTATCCCATTTCTTAAGAGAACTACATATGGCCTGAAGTTCATGTTAGAACATATATCCATGAAACTATGTAGGCAATGTCCACTTATCTTCTACATCTGGAGTCAGTTCGGCTAATCCATTATTTTACTTTTATTCCCCCATTTCTTCTATCATTGTTCCTCTTTAATTAGAGAACAATTTTTATGTCATTGTTCTTTGTCTTTAAACCACACTATCTTGGTTTTTGTTTATGTGTATTTATTTGAGTTTTCTTGGTGTTTTGTTATGTTTTATTGGTGTTTTATTGTGCTTTCACACCTCTCCTTTTATTTCTTCTCCTTTTATCTTTTATTATTTCTTGTCTCATATTGGTCTTGTATTTCCCTATTTGATTTTGTTTGTCTCTTTTGTGTTTTAGAATATCTTGATGATTTGTATGGATATTGATTGTTTATATCTTGATCCTATGTTATTATGTTGTTCTTGGACCATTTTGTTTATTTGATTGTTGTTGTGTCTTGTGTTTTTCTATTTGATTTTTCTTTTCTATTTCATGTTTAATAATGTCTTGATGGTCCACATGGATCTTGAATATTCATATCTTGGCCTCATGTCATTCAGATGTTCTTGCTTATTATTTTTAAACATTTTTTTCTACTTAAGTCTTGATTGATCATATCTTGATTTCAATTTAGGTTCATATTTTCTTTTGTCTTTTCTTTTTTCTTTAAATGTAAATAGCAGTAACTCTAGTTTTGGTCATTATTTTACCATTATCCTTAGTTATATGTATTCACATTTGAATCAGCTCAACACAATTTGAATATTATGTCATTTTAATTTATTCATACTTATGATGCCTAATTTATTTTTCTATAGCAAGAACTTTGTGCTCAGGTCTTAAAGTCTTAACATCAACATCACTTTGATGAACAATTTCTCAAGAATACTTTGCATAATCTAGGTTCATGATATGGAATTAGGCATCTAGGTAACATACATTTTAGCACTCGACTCTATGCTTAGATGTGCATATCTTTGCATACATTGTGATTCTAGTAAATTCTTGGTCAATTTTCATCATTCCTCATTTCATTCTCTCCCAAACTTGGGTGAACTACATTGGCCTAAAATTCATGTTGGAACATGAGTCCATGGAGTTATGTAGGCAGTGTCCACTTATCTTATACATCTAGAGTCAGCACAGCTATTTCCATTCTTCTTTTCATCTCTCTCATCACTTTGTGCATTCTCATATCTTGGGTTTATGTGGCTTTCTAATACATTACACCATCACATGTATGTTTGCACCTACTCACTTTAACCTATATTTTGGGTTATATACTTGAGCTAATTTTATTTCTAATTTCCCATAGTAGGGGAAAACATCTAAATAATGTTAGAATCAAATCATATCTATAGGGGTAAACCATTATTTATTCTTTATCAATGATCAAAATCATCCCTACTGGGGTAAACTATTTTATCATGATCAAATTTGCTCTACTGGGGCACTTCTTATTATCTTCTATTTAGAGACCCCATTATAGTGGTGCTTACCTTCCTGAACTAAAATGTTCTCTCTTTTCCTCTAATTCCAAGCTCTCCACACTACTGCCCATGATAGCAATATTTAGTGTGCAATTTGTCTCAGGATTGATCAATGTTGTAAGCATGCAACTTATACTCTCAAATTGGGTATGTTTAAATTGTGTCTTTTACATTTATATATTGTATCTTTCTCATTAGCCTCATCTCTAGGGCCTATTATACCTTTATTTATATTTTTATCATTGATATTAACCATATGTATAAGTATTAGCTCATCTGGATGTGATCTATTCCATGGGTTAATCTCTCACTGTCTCTCTCTTTTTGAGAGTCCATCTTTCTCTTTCATCCTACTATGTCCTCTAAAGGGAGCATCATGGGTCTATTCTAATTTATTCTTGACAACTCTTTTCTTTGAAAATATGTTGGTTTACTTGAATGTCTCACTATACCTTCTCAAATAGGGGCAAAATGTAGACATCTAATTCTTAACATTTTTTGAGTTAAAATTATCAATATTACTCAAATTGCACTTAAATGAACATTTTTAGTAAAAATCCATAAAAGGATTTAAATGGTTCAAACTTGTCATTTACAAGTGCCAATTTAGGTTAAAGTATCCCTAAATGAGGTAATGCATTTTATGGGTCAACTAACTTTGATCAGATCTTTTCGAGTCAAAATGATGATTTTGCTTTTTTGTGCTCTAGATTACTCTTTTATTATTATTCATTGGTACACATCATGTAAATTTGTTATTCTATGCTAAAAACATTCAAAATGGGAATACAATTCCAATGCTTCTAACGTCATCTTCCAATTCTTCTTGAGTCAAATTACTACCTATTAATATAACTTTCTAACCATTTTGATTAATTGAGGGCCAATTTCCAAATAATTTAACAAATTTTGATTAACCTTGTTTAAGGCTAATTCATCTAAATCAAAATCTTAAGTGGATTTTTCATGAGACTTTTTTAATATTTATTTTTTGAAAATTGATTTCTGTTAACTACATCACCTAGTGACATCATTTCTTGGAAAGACATCTTTATGCTATAAATGCCACAAATATCAAGATTATGGCTCTCCCATGCCTCATCAATGACTCTCCATGCCTATTCTATGTCCCTTATTCCAAAGTCATGATGAATATAATTATGGATTTAATTCCAAATATTGAATTAATCCTCAACCACACATCTTCATCTCAAGATGGATGATTCAGGTTGATTTTGAACATTCTTGAAAATATATAAATAGAGAGGCCATGAACATCATTTTAAATCTTGATTTACGAAAAGTTATTATGTTGAATTCTCTCCACAATCCTTTGCATTTGGTCATTGATTTTGTATGCAAGCTTCATTAATATGCTAGTTTAGTGGTTTCCAAATCATGAGCCTAGGTTTTACAAGGAGTTCTTGAATAATTGGAGGAGTTGGATACCATTATTGTTGAAGACAAGAGCTCTTGATCAAGGGAGAACATGCTTTTGAGCCACATTGGTATGGTGAATCCATTTGGGAAAGTAATATAATGTTACTTTCTTTCATTTATTTCTTTCTATCCATTGTAATTCACACATGAAGAGATAGGCTTAATTTGGTTTGTTCTTAGGAATTATTCATTTTATTTATTGGACTAATGTTTGACTAATCATTTTATGTAATCCTCTCTATAGTTAGCAAATGTACTAGTTATGGAGCTTTTTCCTTTTCCATAACCAAGACCATATCTCTCTTTTGAAGACTTTTGAGAGTTGATCAAATCATCAAGAAGGTATGATCCTCCTTTTATCTTTAGACCTTTGTCTATTTGATCTTTATCTTTCTCAAGTTATTTTCCCAAATCCACTATCTCTACTTCTAATTTCATGCACTCATCAGATATAAATTGTAGTTCAATTTTAACTACATCTTCTATTCTTTCATCCTCTTTAGCTTGTGCCTTTAGGTTAATCACCATCTAATTCAAAATTTTAAGACTTTTTTACACTTTTTAAATCTTATTTTATCCAAACTTATTCTATTTTGAATTCTCTTTTCTTGTCTTTTCAATTTCTTCTAGATCATAGATGAGTTCATACTCTAGATCCACTTCTCCTTTTTCTTATTCATCTGAGTCTTTAACTTTTTATTTATCCACAAAAGATAATCCTAATGTCATGAATAGGAATTCATTTTCCTCAACCATAAAATAATAGTCATGGTCATCATAAGAACAATTACTATCATCTAATGAATCACTATCTTCTTTTGTGTGCATGCCTTTCTTATTTTTGAAGAAGTTTTTCTTCTTGGAATAGTGGGGTTTCATATTTTTTCTATCTTCTTCTTGATTAGATTTATCCATTTTATCATAAGGGAATTTTGCAATAAAATGTCTTGTTTTACCATAGTTAAAACATTTAACAGGTAAATTACCTTTGTACTTTCCAAATGCTCTTCTTAATCTTCTGATATAGTTGGCTTCTTCTTCATCAATCTTCTTAGATATAGATGTATGTGCTTTTATCATTATTTTTTTGGATGCTTTGAATGCAGCTTCTCTCTTGAAGGTGTCTATTTCTCCCATTCTCATCTCATAGGCTATGAATATTCCATGCAACTCATCAATAATGAGTTAATCTAGATCTCTTGCTTCCTCTATTACATATATTTTTGAGTCATATCATGATGGTAGAGATGTTAAGACCTTTTTGAAAATGACCAAATATTTCATCTCTTCTCCAAGGCCTCTAATTTCATTGACTATTTCATCTATTCTAAGGAGGTAGTCTACAATTTTCTCTTCTTCATTCATTTTAAGGCTTTCAAACTTGCCTTTGAATGTTTGTAGCTTGGCCTACTTTACCTTGTCATCACCTTTATATATAATCTTTAATTTATTCTAGATATCTTGTGCATTTTGATAATGCATCACTTTGAAAAACTCTAAGTTAGATAAGATGCATAGAATATCATTATTTTCCTTGACATTTCTCTCATATGCCTTCTTTGAAGCTTGATCAGTAAGAGTTTTAGTAGGGGCTATATATCCATTTAAAACAAACATCCATACATCAAACCCTAATGAAAATAAATATATTTCCATTCTAATTCTCAAAAATGCATAGTTTGATCCATCAAATAGAGGTGATTTATTTGAGGAAGAGCCTTCTTGACTAGCCATTTGTGTTCAAAGTCTAAGATCTACCTGAGTTGATTAATCTTCTTCTAAGGAACTTGGGATTTGATACTAATTATTGAAACACAACTATCTACTGAGAGGGGAAGGGGGTGAATTACTAGATTGACTAATTTAGTCCCTTTTTAAAACTTTTAATGTAGAATAAAAATATATACAGAGATCACATACACATAAATATACATAAAACTAGATATACAGTGGAAAAATCAATATGGGAAACACCGTGAGAATAGATGTTAGAATCTACTATTATAATCTAGCCTCATAATAAGGAACCTCACTAGTTATAATGTTTAAGGGTACTGATCCTAAGGAGACACTAATCCCCTAATTTAAGAGTATCTACTCAAAGGAAGCACCAACTCCCTAACTAAGCACCAAATTAGCTTATCTGATGGCACCTACAAATCAGATCTATGTTATGGAGATACAATTCTAGACTACAAATTTGATTCATAAATGAAACCAATTTAATTCTCTATTATAGGTATGGTCTATAACTACTCATGCTATACACATCTTTCTCTTTTTTTCTCTTTTCTTCTCTACCCCTCTATCTTTGTGTCTCTATATTTCTCTCTTCATCATAATTTAATTATAATAGCAACATCTATTGTATCCCAGATGACATATATGTATGTTATATATATATATATATATATATATATATATATATATATATATATATATATATATATTTGTATGTATGTATGTAAGCATTTGATCTAGGGTTTTGTATCTTCTATGTTTTCACACTTATTTACTAACACATCACACCAATTCTAGACTCGGTTCATATTTTTTGAACAATAAGTTTTTCATATTTTTAAATCATGATTCATCGCCATGATTATTGGTCTCATTACTATTTTTATCATATACTAGGCTATGGTTTTGATGCACATGCCATATTACACAAATTCGATCGATTACCATAATTAAATTCATGGTTTGTGTCATAATTTATGGCTTAACTACATATTCCTTTGCTTGACCATTGGGATGAACATATATTTAAATATTGACCATTGATCTTAAGTTTCACACCATGATGTGATGGTCCTCATTCAAATTGCTCAACTTTAAAATGATTCCATTAGATCAAGTTTTGACATGCATATGTTCTCTATTGGATCCTTGTATGTTTTCAAGATTTAATGTTATAACTTTAAAATGCATCTGTTAATATTTTGATCTAAGATCCCACATGTCATTGTATCTCCAAAGTTTCACAAACTTTACATCTTTCTAACATTAACCCTTGAGCTCTTAATATCATCTTGTTGCTTCTTGATTCTTTGGAATGAATATGTTTCATAGATATCATTAAACTAGCTCAATCTTTAACTCACCTCTATGTCAATAAACATTGAATACTTTATCCCACCGAGTCCACTCTCTCCATTATATATTTATTTCATGTTCAATTGGTCACCATTCAATCTTTTGAAAAGATCAAACTTTATCTTTAATGAGATCCTATGAGTGTGACATTTGGCATCCTTGCATGCCTTTTATACCTTTGTTTTTAGTTCTCACTATTGAGATACTTGACATCCTCACATTGATCCTAGACTATTTTACTTTAAACCACTCTATAGATTAACTATGTAATCTCTATGATTTTGACACTTGTCACTAGCATGTTTATTTAGAGGTGCCTTTGATAAATTGACTTTGATATGCTTCATTAGATCTTCAACATATGATTAAGCATTAACCATTGATTGAGATGGTATAAATATTAAGTTGAGGAATTAAGAAATATAAAGTCTTAGAACATTTGCTCAAGCTAGTAATTACTAGGTTGAAGGGGTCAGTTTTATAATGAAGAAGAAGACTTAAGTTATAACTTAAATAACCAGTTCCTTCATATATCCAATCAACATAAAAATAGAACATGCCTATGAACACCATGGATTAAACCCTTAGGGTTTAATTAAGAAACCCTATATATTTTTAGAGCTAAAATAAATAATTATTGAGCTCATTTCTCTTCATTTGAACCTATGGACCATATATCTAGAATGTAATCAAAAAACCAATAACAGATCCTCAATCAATTTCTCTTCAATCCTCTAAAAATGGTCTCTATAAAATCATGACAACTTTGCATTGTGAAACTTTAAAACATGATCTTCTCTCCATCAATCCTACCTAATCTTTTGAAATTAATGACATCCATAGTGCCTCTTTTGACATTAATGAGAATCATATGGCCAATAGAGCTATAGTAAAAGGTGGCATAGGAAAACCTAAGTAGATAGAATAGATAATTATGCAATTTGTTCCAAAATAGAGAATCCTATTGTTGACCTGAAATGGATCTTATCTATAGGAGATCTTATAATACTTGAGAAGTAGTAGGAATATTAATCAAACTACTTAATCTAGTAGTTTGTGGATATAATGTTATGGTACTATCCATGTACTACTATAAAGGATATATGGCACTAGAATAGAATATACTAAAGGCAAACTATAAATAATAGTAGTAGGAGCATCACCTAATTTATCTATTTCCATCAATGCCTTCCCTTTGATTCCTTACATTCTCAGGGCCATAACCCTTTCGATTTATTCTTCCTAATGTTCTTATAGTGTTTTCACTTGGGAAATAACTTTCTCCTGTGATGATTTCCCAACAAATAAATTCAAATAATCCCTAAGGGTTCTTAGCTTCCCCTTATAATAAAGTTTTGTCTTCTCGACTAAGGGAGTGGCCTATTGAGTAGTGGAATATGAAACACACACACACACACACACACACATATATATATATATATATATATATATATATATATATATATATATATATATATATATATATATATATATATATTGAAATTATTGTAGCAGGGGCCATATCCACACCATGTTCTTGCTTCACATCCATCATCACATATTTTAGTTTTATTTAGGAAGGATCTACCTATGTTTGAACCAACTGGGAAGGTTATGAAGAATAATATTCATATGTAGCCAATCCACCCAGAGGTATAAGTCATGTTTGTGCATCTACAATTGTAAGCGAGGGATCCTTTTGAATTACTCTTAGGAGATTCTTCATCAACCCAATCATTTTTATCCTAGTTAATACATCATCATAAGATTTATAATTTATCAAAATGAATTCATGTTCATAGGGATCATGATGGTAATGGATGCCTAAGCTTGCAAAATTATTTTGAATGCTACCATGTGGGTCCCAATCCCTATGCTACAAAGATGCTAATGAATATAGTTCTATTATGGTACCAATAACACTAAAGTGCTTCCTAATTTTATAAATAATTCAAGTTATAATCATGGAAAATCCATGGAATGGACCTTTGTGACTATTCCTTATATCCTCATCAATGTTTCACCATAACTGGTATGCCATATCTTATTCTGCCAATTTATCTATGACATATTTGGGAAAAAATTAGGGTGATAAATTGGTTCCCACAATTATTATTATTATTATTATTATTATTATTATTATTATTATTATTATTATTATTATTATTATTATTATTATTATTATTATTATTATTATTATTATTATTATTATTATTATTATTATTATTATTATTATTATTATCATTATCATTATTATTATTATTATTATTATTATTATTATTATTATTATTATTATTATTATTATGTAATATTGGTATATCCAGTTGCTCCCCATAGGCCATATAATGTATTTGATGTTATCTAAGACTTGATCAAATGGCTTCTCATGAATTTCCCTCTACACTTGAGGATATATGTTCTTAGTAATTCTAAAAATATTTCACACGTGAGAATAAATATGCATGAAAAAATATAAGTCACATAATTTGTTTTTTTATATATTATAGGTTTGGGCCCCAAAGATATCTATTATTCATGTATACACTTCCATGACCACATCCAAAAAATAATACATCATGAAATATTCACCACTAACCAGTCGTTTGTCTTTCTTTAACATTTGGTCCTAGAGTTTGGTGCTAGTGATTTATACCAAGTTAAATGTCAATTCTAAATTAATCATTAGGTCTAGAAATGGCACCCACTTGGGTCAAAGGTAATGGATGTTGGAATATCCATTTAGTATATTCATCAAGACCACTCCAATGAAAAATCCCATCTTGAATTTGGGGATTTTTAGGAATATAAAATGCAAAATAATATTAATGAAATAAAGATGGAAATAAAATGCAAAAACACAATACAAGAGAGACATAAATTTAACATGATTCACCTAATAGGGGATAATTACACATATAAATAATTATTTCTTCTCTTATTCAATCCAATAAATGAAGGGATAAAACTATAATACGCCCATTGTAATCTCATCTTCACTCACACATAGTGTGTCTCCATGATTACAATGCCCTCATATCAAAGGAGGGTTACATATAAGAGAAAATAAGTACCAACATAATTTATACCATTAGATATGTGACCTAATATTGAATGGTCCATATTTACTAAAAATTTATAATATTTTATAATGTATTTTTCACAAAATTTTTGCTTTAGGGGTGTTTCTGAAATGGTGACCATAGTGGGGGGTGTTGCCCCCCACACACCTCATATCGAGAATTGGGAATTATTATAAGATCAAGATCCACCATCCAATATGGATGGGAATAAGAGTACTATATTTGAGGCTTACTTTTTATCTTTGTATTATCCATTTCCTCAATGTGTCTTTAACTCTTTTAGTCTTTTTCCATAGCATGATTTTGTGCTCATCATATATGGCATCTACAAATGAAATCTTGAGGTACCTCTAGAAATCATCTCATGAAATACAAGCCACAACTATTTTATGATTAATATAATTTAATAAGATATCATATACTTTACCTACAAAGAACAAATATCCAAGTAGGTTGTTATAGGGCATCATTTTGGGTTTGGTAACTGTAAAGTGTAATTGTTAGAACTTAAATGGTATTAAATCAGATATCAATTGTTTTTATTTAGCTAATGAGCTCTCTTATCGTGAGTGAGTATCAAAATTATCCATATCATCCCATATAGTTGTATAATTTTAAAATCTTTCATCAAACACAAATGAATCAAATATTATATTGGTGTATTTAATGAAATCCTTGATGGATAAATTTGATGGTGGTAGATCTCTCTTGAGTTACCTAGATGATGAAGACATTATATAACTATTTTACTTGTATAATTTAATTTATAATTCAAATTATTGATCATTATAAGTAATTAATAGGTAAATGTAAAAAACTAGGGCTTTTAGCTCTCTATAGAATGCAATTCACTTAAGGTCTTTGGTCATCATTAAACATGGTATCTCTTTAAAATTCAATCATATAGATTGAAAATGTTTACATTAATTTTAGTTCATGAATCATTAATGTCTAATAGATTTATGTTTGTTTTTCTAATTTAATTCAAATTTGATATGTCACTTTGGTAGGTATACCGCATAGAATTTTCATGCATTTTTAAAATGCCATGTTGTCATCCCAAACACATCACTTGGTCATTAGTTTGATGTTAACATAGCTATAATACGCAACATAATATTATAAGTTAGGTGTTGTGACTTTTATTAACTTATATTTGACCAAATCACATGAAACTCTGGATGCAAAAATCTTGAAGACCTAGGGCTTTCACACATTGTAACTTTTACCAAAATAATCCTCTGAAATTTTATGCAAACACACAAAACAAATTAAAGTGAAGATTAAAATATGTGAAGTCAAAAAGTAGAGATGGAAAATACACATGATGACTAGAATATGTGAAGACCTAAATACACAAATTCAAAAATTTATGAAAATTGAGAAGTTTCAAAGACCAAAAGTAGCGAACAAATGAAGGTTGTGAAGTATCAAAGTTGAAAAATGCTAAAATTCATGATGTTAAAAAGTTTCAATGACCAAAAGTAATGAATAAAAAAACTTATGACTTTACAAACACGTGAATCCTAAAACACATTATAATAAAATTTATGAAGTATTAATCCCATGAAATCTAGAAGTTCTAAAGGCCAAAACTTGCATAGACTTGAACACTAAGGATTTTTGGTTTGTAATTTTCATACAAATTCATAAAACTTGCACATATGTAACAAATTTTTAAATCCATTAACATGTTAGTTTGTGTAAATCACACAAAATTAAATAAACCTTGATATGGGAAAATACTAATTACATTAAGATTTAGTATTACACTTAACAAGAACCATCAACATGGAAATTAATAGATTTGAAACCTAAAATATTGTTAATCACTCATGAAATTGCCAATGAAAAGGATTTTTCAATTGTAATTAAGCCCTTAAAAATTGTAATGGGCCCATATTCATTTTTTTTTGAGAATGGGGTGTGTTGAGTACAATAAGTGTTCCTAAATTTATTTTATTAGTATGAAATATATATCTAACACTAAGAAAAAATTATGAAATATTAGAAATAAGGTTGAATCACTAAGGGAAACCTAGGGTTTGAATAAATGATAAAATTGGAAGGTGGGTTCACCATAAATAATTACCCAAATTATAATCAAATAATGAATTAACCCTAATTAAGATAAATTGGATAGAATAAATCTAAAAGTCTTCTCCATCATGATAATTAAGGTTAGTATAGGTATTATGCATACTACAACATCTATATATACATTCAAACCTTTAATAAAATGATTCATCTAACTAAACTAATTTGTCTCATACCCCATATATTATAATAAGTCCAAGAAATAACAAGCATTATGTGCCACTACACTACTCCCCCATCGAAGTTAATGGAACTCATTCACCTTCCTCTATAGATATGTGTGAAGGTGAAATATTATAGTATATAAAATTCTCCTCAAACATAACAGAAGTGTGGATGGGGATTTGATGTACTAGAGGAAGATCCAATTTTTATGATCACAAGTCCAATAAATATTAGAACATCAAAACATCTAGTAGCCCTCTACTAGGATTGAGAAAATACAAATTGAAAGAAAGAATGAAAATAATAAAATAATATATATTACCTTGTAATTTATATTATTACAAATCAATTTAATTAGTATCAAGCTTGGTTTATGAGTTAGAAGTCTTTGCCAATGCTAGTTACTTGTGGGAAGTATCTCTCCTTGTTCACCTTGATTGTTATGGATTTATCTTGATTTGATAATTGATAAAATAATATTGAAGAGTATAAGGTTATTTTGGCATAGTAACCTTACAAATATTGGATATTACTAGAATAATTTTATCATAGTAAGATTATAATTGAGAAGCATGTTTAAATTGGAGGAAAAAAATCTAATTTATAGACTTTTAAAATGAATGTGAATCATCCATCTTGAGATGAGAATCAAATTATGAGAATAAAAGATAATTTATAATGAGAATCTTGACTTAAAAATTAGAGTGGAGAACATGTGGGAATCATAAATGAATATAAAATTCACTTGGGAGGAAGATATAATACAACTTTTGTAAGTGAAATTGAGTGGAATATGAGGTGGATTTTAAATTAGAAATATGGGGAAGATAATTATAAAGTTATATTGATTGGGGACAAGTGAGGCCTAGGGAATATTTGAAATTTGGAAAGGAGAATAGAATGGAACATAACCTCATGAGGTGAGGAAGATTAGATTTTTGGATTTATAGAAATTGTTAATATTCAAAATCTGTAGAATTTATAATTAAGGAATGATTAGTTAACTAATTTGGATTAATTAACTTAATAATTATGTCAATAGTAAACTATGAATAGTGATGATGAATAGTAATGAAGAATTAGAATTAGAAAAAACTAGGGATGATTAAAATTAACACAAAGTGTCTGATTTTAAGTGTCTATAGTTTGCCCCTATTTGAGAAGTCATCATGAGACACAGCTAAAGTAATGAATTTTAAAAGAATGAAAAGTCATTAAAATATTAGATTAAGAAATATTTAGTGACTCATGATGCCCCCTTGAGAGCTCATGCAGGATGTGGATGGGCTCTCAAAAAAAAGAGGAATAATAATAGTGAACTTGACTTATGGATAAGCTTAATCCAAATGAACTAATGTTTGCACACTTTGATCATAATTGTCAACAAAAATAGAGTAAAATTTTCCCCAAGGTGGGGAGAAGTGGGAAGGATGCATCCCAAATAGGGAAAAAATATGTGGGCTTGTATTTATAATAATTTTCCCCAATAGGGAGAAATGATGGTACATGGTCTTGAAGATGATGATATAAATATGGAAATGGATTGCTCCAATACAGTGTATGTAAACAATAGTTCCAAATGATTTGCCTCAGTACGGAGAATTTCATTATTAAATGATGAAAATGGTTAACTAATTGATTTAAAATCATAACTCAAGGATTTAAATTTTTACATAGATTAAAAATGAGAGGAGTAACACAAATGTAGGTATAGTGGCATAATGATTTTTTAAAAATGAAGAATCCATAAAAACTATGCACCTGTGAATGGTCAAAGTGATAAGATAAATGATAATCATAAGAACAAGATTTATTAAAGAATTATTTGATTGGATTTTAATATTTTTAATAAAATGATCGTGATTTTTTATATATACTTGTATGTATCATGAGGAGCATATAAATTAGCCATATGGTCTAGTTGATGGAGATTTAGTGAACAAGGAGATTTTATGCTATAAAATTAATAAGTAGAATCCCATATATAGATTTTTTATGTAACACAAAATAATATGCACCATGATATAAAACACCATGATGACCTAGCTATAATGTGCATAAGGACTAACCCTTGATCTAATAGACAATCAACACACTAATGATAATGATAACAAATGCTAATGGATTGACTCAAGTAAAACTATGTGATATGAAGAAACATAATTATGACCATGTTGGCAAAATGGATTGATTCAAGGCAATAATGAAAAAGGTAAATAAATAAGCAAACACACACACAAACTTGAAAATAAAAGCTACAAAAAGAATCTATCTGGTGAACCAAGTCTAAATCCACGTGTGAAGGATCAATGATAATGATAAATGGATGGTTTCACTAAGCAAGGATACATGTAAGGGAAGGACACATCTCTAAGTGGATAAAATAATTGTACAAAATAATGAGTTTGACCTAGTAGAGTAGATTTGGGAAGGACACTTCCCAACAATGGTTTAGGACCAAAAATGAGTTTATTAAGGATTTTGACTAGATTTAGGACAAGATAAATATTTTAGATTTTGGGAGATTTATATATTGTTTTTATATTGTAAATCATTTCCATTTTTAGGTCTTTTTCTTATTTTGAATGTACTTTAAGGATTTTTGGCATCTCAATACAATAGAGGATTACGAGATGTAGAATGTTTTAACTCATAAAATAGTGAAAGTGTGACTTAGGATATTTGTAAAATAGAGAGAGTGTAATTAAAATCTATTAACCTATAAGTTACCCTAAGCAAGTAAAAAATGAGAAATAAATAGTAACAAGCCAATGTAATAATCCCACATTTGGCAAGATTAGGGACTAGCAAAATATAAGATAGCATAAATAAGAGCTTAAAAAAAGGTTGAGGCACCAAAAATGGTATGGAGATTACTCAAAGGAGAGGTTTCTTCATGAGGAGACTATGACTTCTTAAATTGTGTGAGGTATAAGCATAGTGGTATCATCTATCACTAAAAGCTAAGTTTTATAATATAAACATCTATCAGGATCTATAGAGAATTTTTGTAAAAGGTCATCATCTCTATGAGCTAAGTTTTATGGGTTATAGCTAAGTAGAGACCTATAAAGATTTTATTTGAAGGTTTTTCAAATCTTATTTGGTAAAAAATAATCATCATGCTAAGTGATAAGGTATGAACTATGCCTAATTCAAGAGCTATAGATTTAGTATTGGTAAAATGTGGCTATTTATGCATCCTCTATCTTAGTACCTTGGTAAACTTGATATGTGGGTTTCACTAAGTGGGACCTTGCCAACATGAAGCTCCATGACCTATGATATTGCATATTTAGCTAGAGAATGTGGGTTAGATTTAATATCAAAATAAAAAATCAAATGCATATCATATGACATGGACATCTATCATGTGCGATGACATGATAAATAAAGGAGATCATGAATGTGCATAATTACCTTGGTAGGTTGAATATTTAACTAGGGGTTATGTGTCCACACTAAAAGGTGAGTAGATATGACCTTTTCAAGTGGTGAAACTATTTAGTGGAATTGATGATGTCAAAGGACCCATTTAGTTGGTAAAATGGATAACACATCATCTAAGAATAGTGATCATGAGGGATAATTAATTCATTATCTTGAGAACAAACTTTTAACATGAATTCATATGTTTTTTAGGGTCTCAACAAAGTAGATAAGTGTGAAGGTTTAAAATGGCAAATAATGGAAATAATGGGAACTTAGGTGGGGATATTCAACATCCATCACTTTTTGACATGATATATAAGGTGAACAAGTAGATATTTCATACATTGCATCAAGTGATGGACCTTGTAGAATAACTACTATGACAACAAAAATTGGTGGAGATTTTGCCTTGATCTTAGTCATAGCAAAGAAGGTGGGATTTTTGTTGTGAAGGATGTAGAGTAGGAGAGAAAAATCTAAAGATAGTAGAAAATAAATAATTATGTGTTTTTAATAGAAGTAATACACACTATGTAAGAGGATGCATGATGATTCATGACATGCATGAATCATTTAGGATCAATAGAATGAGTACATGGATACAATGGCTGCATTGAATGAGTAGGGTGCAAGAAAAAAAGTGGAGTATAAGCTTTTTCTTATAGTGAAGCATGTGGAAGATGAGAACATAATATCCCCATAGATAACCATCAATGTAGGGAAGAATGTGAATTAGGTAGAAAAACCTATATTAGTGTGTAAAAACTATATAGAAACTAGACATGCAAGCTGAACATGTCTGAGGAGGAATTTTTTTGATGCCAGTTAAATAAGCAACCAATAAGGAAGGTGGCTTGATTTAAATGAGGAGTAACTAGATAATTATTATAATGTTGGTAGAATAACTAGATGAACGTACAATGCCTAAGTAGTCAAAAATGTTTGTATGTGCCTTAGGTGATATTTATGTAATATTATTTCCATGTGTCTAGTGTGTATCCCTATTTGTATGTGTTTTGAAATGCCTTGCACGCTAAATAAAATAAAAGAATTTTTGGTTGTTTGGAATGTTTTTAGAATGTGTTGAATGTTTTTATTTTTTTTTCAAAATTTATGGCATATTTCCATGTTTGATGACTATGATTTTGGTTTGGTGTAAACATAAAAAAATAAACATTTACTAGAATAAGTATGAATCATGGACACTAGGTCCAACATGTATAATGGTTCAAAAATTGAAAGAGGGAATAGAATAATAAGGAAGGGGTGGTTGAGCTGACTCTAAATGCACTAAGTAAGAGGACGTTGCCTATATATTCCCATAGACATTGTATCCAACATGAAATTTAGGCCAAATGTAGTTCTTCTAGGGATATGGGATAAAATAAAAATGATAGGTAAAAAATGTGAACATAGAGAAAAATAAGAATAAACACTGTAAAAGTGTTGAGTGAAAATTAGGAACAATGAAAAGGCAAATGGAAGTAAAACAACACTAGTGAACAAGAGGACAAAATAAGCATAAATTTATATGAATTAATATCTCTTAAGGAGATTTTAGGTATTTTAATATTTAATATTTTTATTTTTTAATTTGTTTTTAAGATTTTCAAATTTTTAAGTTTTATTTATTGTCTCAACTCAATTGAGGATTATAAGATATATAGTGAGGAGAAAATTTCTTAAATTGATATCAAAATGGAAAGAGCATTGTAAATGGGTGATTTAACTAACTTCAACATGAATTAATAATTTCTTACATAGTTTAAAAAGGATCTCAGGTCAATATAGTTTTACCTTAGGTAGAAAATACTATAAATCAACAATAAGAGAAATGATATAAATAGAAATGGTACATGAATTACTGTAAGGATCGATAAAAATTGACACATGACAAGAAAGGGATGTAAAAGACAACTTTAAAGAACCATTAATCAAAGAAATCATGCATACATGTGTTGAGTGACTTATTTTAAAGAAGTGTTGATGATGACCAAATTTGAATATTCTACTAGAAATGTTCTCTAAATATATCATCTAAAGTTATATGATGTACTTTGTAAACCATAATCAAGGTCAATATTGGTACTAAAATAAAGGAATAAGATAAAATAGGAACCAATACAGATAGGAAATGGGGATGAAGGGAAAGTGCTCAATGGTCATGCCCCCAAGTAAGGGTTCTCATAGGCAATGTTCAAGTAAATCAAGTATAAAAATGCTTGAGATGAATAATATTCATGGGATAATTCATCTCTTCTCCCTTGATTGTGGCCAATATGTATACTCCATATCTATAATTTATGGTGATGATGAATGGGTCCAACTAATTAGGTTCAAACTTTCCTTTCTTTTCATGAGCAACATTAGTATTTTTGTAATTCTCCTTCAAGACTAGGTCTCAAAATTAAAAATATTTATGTTTGACATGATTATTGTAGTTATGGCATAGCACATTATGATATGCCTGAAGGTTGTTCAAATCATCTACTTAGTTCTCATCTAGGTATAATTATTATAGTTAATAAACTTATTATTCATCTTCATCAATGATATTCTTCAGTGAAATATTCAAGGAAGGCAACTTGATCTCAATAAGTAAAATGGATTTAGTTCCATAAATGAGGGAGTATGGTGTGGATATTTTTGGGGTTTATGTATTGGTACAATAGGTCGAGAGGGTAAGAAATAATTTAAGATTCTATTCATGGCTAAAATAATTAATGTTCTTTTTAAGGATTTGAACTAGGGTTTTATTAGATTCTTTAACTTGGCCATTGTTATGGGGATTAAAAGTAGTGGAAAAGTGTTGTGTAATTTGATCTTTGGCATAGTGGGATTTGACATCCTTATTTTTAAAAGATCCACAATTATCAAAAATACGGTCAAAAGGAATGCCAAAATTAAAAATGAGGTGATTGAGTATGAATTTAGATATCTACTTACCTATTAAATAAGTGAGGGTAATGGATTTAACCAACTTAGTAAAGTATTTAGTGGAAGTGAGGATATGTTTATGGCCATTGGAAGAAGTAGGATTTATTTTCCCTATGAGATAAATTCCCCATGTGGAAAATGTTCATGGCATAGTGATCAACTATAATTATTTGGTTAGAGCATGAATAAGATTAACATGTTTGTGACAAGCCACACACTTCTTGACATAAGCAATTATTTTAGCCTCCATGGTGGGATAGTAATACCATATACATAGGAGTTTCTTGGAAAGGACCATACTAATGTGGGTCTTACAAATCCCTTCATGTACTTCATTAAATGTTAATAATGAATTTTCCAAAAATAAACAATGAAGAATATTTCCATCATATCCTTTAAGATAGAGTGTGGCACCAAGTATGGTATAATGAAAGGTAATATTAATGAAGTATTTTCATGTTTTATGTGAAAGGTTATAAGGGATAGTTTTATCATGGAGATACAAAAAAAAATTAGTGTACCAAGGTGTAATGGGACAAAAAACATTGCATACCATCTTAGATAATAGACATTCATGAGATGGCCTTAAGAGATGTTTGATAAGGGACTTTTAATCAAGAACATGATCTATAATTGACATTAATGAACTAATAGTTTCAATTACATCAACAGTCCTATTGTTGGTTCTTGGAATTTGGTCAAATTCAATGTAATAAAATATCTATACTATATTTTCCATCATCTTCTTGTATGGAATAATTCTGTTATTTTTTTTTGTACTACTATGTTACCTAATTGATAATCAATAGAGAATCCCCATAAACATTTAAATGATGTTCCATTGTACTACTAGATGAACTCCTGCAATAAGGGTCTCATATTAAGATATGTTATTGGTACACATGAAAATGATATGAAATGCCTTGGTAATGAGATCCCATTATGATGTTATGAATATAATGCCAAATCTAGTGCCTGTATAAGTATAAGAATGATCAAAATAGAGTGTCTAGTGTTTTGATTCAAAAGAAATGTCATTAAGAGTCATGATGGACTCATCAAAAAAATTGAATAAAAGTGGTTTAGTATATATTGAGGGTGCTTATGTAAGTTTATCAACAATAAATTACCTCTTAATGGCCTTTTGATGTATATACTTGATTTCAAATTCACTTAATAGGATTACCCATTTGGACATATGAGTAGTTAATGTTGCCTTATAAGGTAGGTACTTGAGAGGATCCACTTTCATAATGACTATGGTCTTGTTGTTGAGCATGTAATGTCATAAATTTTGGGCTACAAGCACCATGGATAAATAATATTTCATTGGATGTGTAATTGTGTTCATATGTGACCAATGTTTGTCTTAAGTAGTACACTGCTCTTTCTTTCCCTCAATCATCATGTTGTGTCAGGAGTGTCCCCTATGCATGTTGGGTTAATAAAATGTAGAGAAGCAATAGTTTTATTGGGGTACATGGAACTAGAATGGGTGGATTATCGAAATAATATTTTAATTGCTCAAAGGCATATTGACAATCTACATTCCATTGAAAATGTGGTTCCTTTATTTAGAAGATGTGTTAATGGAAGGCATCAATATGCTAATTAATATATGAACCACCTGATAGATTAAATTTTTCCCTTCAAACTACAAAACTTATTTAAATTGAAAGGTGGAGGAATTTTAGTGATATATTTAACCTTGGATAGATTAAATTTAATTCCCCTATGAGAGATGATGAAGCATGCAAATTTAAAAAAAGTAATGCCAAAGATACATTTCTTAAGGTTAAGACATACATTATATTTAGGGAGACATTCAAATATTCTACATAATGACTTTAGATTTCCTACTCTAGTCTTTGATTTTTTGAGGATATCATCAACATAATCCTCAAAAATATCATGCATCATGTCATTAAAAATGATAGTCATTATGCATTGGTATATGGCGTTAATATTATTGAGGCTAAAAGGCATTACCTAATAAAAAAAATTCACCATGGAGTGGTGAATGCCATTTTGATTTAGTTGTCAGGTGTAATTTTAATCTAGTTATATTCATAGAAAGCATCCATAAGAGATAACATCTCATACCTAACCATGTAATCTATAATCATATCAATATTTATCAAAGGAAAATAATCCTTAGGACATGCCTTATTGATGTCTCTAAAATCAGTACATAATCAGATTCCCTACATCTTTTTGTTCACCATAACTGTGTTTGAAATCCACTCATAATAATCAATATGATGAATTCATCCTACCTCAAATAATTTCTACAATTATTTCTTGACAATAATGGCTATGCGAGGGTGAATCTTTCTCAATTTTTGTTTGATCATCTTGACATAAGGATGTACAACAAGGTGATACATAACCAAGGTGGGGTCCAAGCCTAGAATATCTAAATAGCACCATGCAAAAATGTATAAAAAAAACTTTGAGAAGATAATTAAGGACTTAATGTTCTTATTCTATGAGCTACACTCTAAGTTTGAACTCATTAAGAGCATCAAGTTTTCTAATATTAAATTTAGTGGTATCTTCCACAAGTAATGTGGAACCATCCTCTAAAATAGTAGGCATAGTGGTACATTGATCTTTATCTTCATTTGGACATTGGAATAGCTCATGATATTCTCCCACGTAGGAATAGTTTGAATCCTTGAGATCTTGTAAAGGCCATTGGTTAAAGACACGTGGACAATCTTGAGAATTTTGATCACATGTTTGTTGTTATTTTAAACTAATTCCTGATTGGCATGAAATTATGGGATTGGAAAAGGCTTGGGATTCATTTGGGAGAGGGTGAACTTCCCCATCTAATGGAACCTAAAATAGGTTTTCACCATGGGACTCATCTTTATATTTACTTTTAACTTGGTCCAAAAGTTCCTTAGAGAGGTTTTTACTTTGAGACCTCAATTTTTGGTTTTCTTTCTCTTCTAATTTTGACCAAAGAAGTTCACCTCCTCTCCAAAATAGGTAGTAGGGTCTAGTGTAATATCATATCCTTATTTATGATCACCAAGTGGTACATTATCTTTAAGGACCATGAATTCATATATTGCCTCATCATTCTAGAAATTATCTGATGGTACATATGAATTTTGTTAGTCCCAGCCAATTAATTAGGGGTCATGGAGGAACAAAGAGAATTATGATGGTAAAATGGTAATGGTACAAATAGTATTGGGATAAAATAGGTTAGTTTCATCAAAATCATCATAAATTCTATGATAGCACTCTATGCCATTATTGGCATTATCATTTTTAGTTGATAAATTGGCATCACTTAGGAGATCTAAGGGGGCACCCCTTAGAATTTTGTATCCAATACCTTGATATTCCTTGTGCTTGATAGGTATTATTGGATCAATGATTCCTTATTGAGTTTCCCTCAATCCTTTGCCTTTATAATCTTGATGATCCATTATCTAGTTTGGGATATGATATTTTGTATTTTGGTAATAGGTGGTGAAGTGATCATTGTAGAACTAGGAATCATCATTAGCTTAGATTTGTTCTTATTCTTAAGAAGTACCCTTTATAAAATGCAATGGTCAAATTTGAGGGGAAGTGCTCTTATTATGTCATTATATTTTGAAAACTTATTTTTGAGGTAATTTGGCAATGTGAAAAGCATCACCAATTTTATATTCCCTAAGGCCATTATTTTGAATAGTGAAATGATTGGGTACTTTTATAGGTGGGATAGCCAAAGTGGAGGCATGTGTACATGGATATACATAATTAAATCTCAATGTTTGATCAACCAGCTCTTTGCCTTTTTGGGGAATATGATTTAGGCTAAAATAATAATTATATCTCTCATATTTTGTGTCTAAATACTTATAGAACCGGTACAACTATAGGTCACCAAAAATGATAACCTCTGACATAGAATGGGATAAATTAATAAAATAATGAAGGGTAGATGGTACAACATGAAACTCATGGATCCATAGTCTCCCAAGAAGCAAATTATATGACAATTATAGATCTAGAACATGGCATAGAATATCATACGTTAAAGGATCAATGCCAATTGGTTAATAGATGGTACCTTGGGACTCACTCTCCTCATTATCATATCCTTTGATGGTAATGGTGTCTATCTAAATATATTTAGTTGTATATACCAAATGTTTGACCAAACTCAAAGTCAAAATGTTGAGTCTTGAGCCATTATCTATGAGGAACCATTTGTTCTTATTATGAGAAATTATGGCATCTATGTATAGTGGGTTATTGTGCAAAGGTCCAAGGGGTGACATGTCTATTTTATCGAAGGTAACTTGTTGGTCAAGATTTAAATTAATTAAAAATGTTTAGAATTTATCAATAAAAATGTCAATTGGAACTTTGGACTGACTCAAAATCATATTCAATATGTTTTTGTGGACATCAGATGTATGCAAGAGTTCCAAAATAGAAATTTGCACAAGTGTTTTATGTATTTTTTGACAATATCACATGATTTATAATTAATGGGGACACTTGACTTAGTTTTTTGAAGTGGGGGACCTTGAATAGGATGGTTTTAATAAAGAGGTATAGGATCTTGAATGGTACTTAGCACATCAATATGTGATTATGCAACCTTGCTTTAGTGGAGGGTTATTGTAATTAGATGAATGTATATGAGAACCTAGTAAGGTAACTATTGGTAAAATGAAATAAGGGTTACCAAACAATGAAGTTAGAGATCCAAGAAAGGACACAATAGGTCTTTGGGTATTATTGGTAGGAGGTTTGATCTTAATGGTAACTACATGCCCACTTTTAATGAGACCTATGACATTATAATCATAAGGGATAGTAATATAATTAACTCATGAATAAATTATAATGACCTATTATAAATCTATTTATTGGCCAATCAATGGTTCTAATTTTGATTATTGTGTTATGGGAATGGATTATAATATATACCCAAATTTTGATTAGTTGTCATCATCACATTATCCAACTCTATCTCACCATTCTTAAGAAAGTCTTGAATGAGATGATGAAGTTCTGCACAAGTATGAATAATATTCCATTTGACCCTACAATATTCACAAAAATCATCATACCTATACAAATCAAGCTTACATTGATCTATGGGAAAAGGTTTTGGTACTAGCCATATGATCATGTAGGTAGTTACTAGTTTCTAAAAGACCATCTCAATATGATCACTTAGATCTATAAAAGGTATACAAAATGTATGACCCATTTATGGAGGTGGCCTTTACAAAGTAAGTTATTGAGAAGGAGGAATGGTTTGAACAAGTAGTGGTTGTACCATTTTCTCATGTCTAGATTCTATCACTCTATCTCCTACAATTTTATTATTTCTATTAATGGATTTAGGCTTCTTTGTCATATTTGTTTTTATTTACATAGAATATTGTGCCTAAGATTTGTTTTTTGATTGGTTCTAAGAGTAAGTTTTGATAATAACTTTATCAATGAGTTATCACTCAATTTCTAATCCTTTAGCAATGATTTATTCAAAGGTATTGGCACAATTGAGTTTGAGATTATAAGCCACATCAAGTTGAAGATTAGTTGTGAACATTACATATAATTATTTGTTAGAAATATTATGTGGAATTTGGCTATCCAATGCATGCCACCATTGAAGATTATTACATTAGTTTTATCCTCCTCTTTGTTTAGTTTAACATAAGTCAACCATGGTTAATTCAAGTTTTAAATTGTAAGATAAATGTCATATAAATTTATCATACACTTCATCCATGTCATCAATAGAATTATCAAGTATCTTTTAAGAACCATTCTAATTCTTTCCCTACCAAACTATGAGGAAATAGGCAAATCAAATATATATCAATGTAATATATATTCATATTGCTAATGGGGATTGAAATAACCACCCATTGGTTAGAGTCTAAAAGGACCTTTGAATCATGACTTATCTATAAATTCATTTCAACTAGAGATGTATCAAACATGTCTAAACTAATGTATTTTTAGCAAAGTTATCCAGATTGTACATTGGATAGTTTGATAAATCTAATGGTTGCTTGATTGAAATATTGCACTCTACTAATGTGGAAATTTAAACTTGAATACTATTAAAGGATTTAAATAAAGTATCAAGTACATATTTAGTCTATTGTATTTATGCAAAAATTAATTGGCTTTGGGTGGTAAGATTAACTAGTTCTTATTTTCCTTTATTTGATACTACCAAAGCTTGTTTAGAAGTGAGATTTTGGCTAGTAGTTTCTTGATCACCTAACAACACAAGAGGTGATTGTTTGGGTTTCTTAACCAAATATTGTAAGTTATCTATAGGAAAACTAGGAGGAAAATTAACACCCATTTCTAAAAATTTAACAATCTATTCATCTTTATTGTTGAATAGTTCTCTAGAGAATTGGTCCTGTAGATAGTCATCACTAGATGGTTTATTGTAAGGTACATAGGATTGGGTTTTTTTTTAATTAAATGGAACATGTTGGAGTTACTATTATTATTTATCAACATGGGTCAGTACATTTTGGAAGGTATTTTTGGCCTTGTTTTGTAATAGTTGACATAATTGGAAGAAATGAATTATGCAACTCAAACTCAACATTATATGAAACATTAACGAGATATGTTTATTCATCCTCATATTCTACATAATGTTCATATCCATAAGGGTTCTAAACCACTTACCCATGAAATGAGGGGTTATAAATAGCCCCACTATGTGTGTATCTAGGAATGGTTTTTAACATTACCCTTCATTTAGGATAATTTATTTTATCCTAAGTCCCTTTTCCATGTGTGAGGAATTTATATTTATGTGAATTTTTAATTCACATAAATCTATATTCCTTGACATGTCACTCACCTCTTTGTTCTCCCTTAGGTTTTGGGAGTTACTTGCATTAGTAACTCCTTTCCACACATGTCAAAAACCTACCTTCTCTTTGTAAGAGATTAAAACATAATTGATACATATTTGGAGGGATTGTAAGGTCATAATGGGGTTTTATGTAACTCCCATTTTCCTCCTCTAACTCTATAAAAGAGATATTCCTCTCCTCTTTTTCTCACTAAGAATCATTAATCTCTCTCTATTATTATCTTGTGATTTTGATCAAATATTATACTTGTAGATATATTTATTTCAAGCCTTCTAATAATATCACATGGGTTTTTTTTTATACGTTTGGTTTTCCACTTTAAATATCTTATCACTATAGTTTGTATTTGAGAGGTAACTTAGTTTTTTATGCATTATTATTTTTCTCTCACTTTTATGCTTGTCATTAATGACATTTATTGGGTTAAATTATATTCATGATATCAGAGCAATTATCATTTTAATAAAATGTTATTGAGGGTGCATATTTTTTAAGGGGAATCAAAGATTTTTTTGTAAGATTCTAACCCTTGCTTAATTTTTTTTTTAAATCCATTTTTTATCCATTTTTTTAGAGTGGATCCTAAAACATTCTTAAAGGACCTTTGTAGACACATTTTTTTAAAAAATCAAATATATTTTCTTTAAAAGAACACTTTTTAATGATTTTTTGAGCATTAACAAACTTTTATATATTTGTGTTTCATATATTTATTTTTCTGCTCTTTTTTAACTCTATATTTTTTTTATAGAGGAAGAATAATAGAAAGAAATTTTTTCTCTTTATATTTAATATCCTATAAAGAAATACTAACATCTTTCTTTCAATTCTAGTTTTATTCTAATCCATCGAAAGAGAGATATGTTTGTTTTTGTAGAGAGAAAGAAGAGAAAGAATAAACCTTTAAAGGTATTGCTCCATTTCAATTCTTTTATTATTCCTGAGTTTTTTTATCGACTAATTAACTCTTCTTACAATCATATATTTTATTTGATCCTTAAAAAAACTCAATAAACACACATCAAAATTCTATCTGCTTGATTTAATTCACACACATATATTTATTTCCAGATCTTTGACTTAATTTATCTTTTTCACAAAAGTTTTGGTCAATTTTTTTAAATCATTATATAGAGGTTGATGATTTCAACTGGTAGGTCCTCTTACTAACTTTATTGAGGCATCCCATTTCATGGCTAGAGTTTATAACTAAGATGGTCGTTGCATTTTTTCACTGTTAGTCTAGCTCTCAATCGTATGACACTTTCTCTCCTAGGTGCATAATTTTATTTACTGGGCACTCTTTTTTTGCATCAGTGTTTCACTTGGATATCTAAAAGAATATATTTTTCCTTTTTAGAAGCATTTCACTTCAATGCACATGATAATAATAATTTTTTTAGTCATTAGCTCTTTCAAATTTACAAAAAAATTGACTTCTAATTTTTTTACCTGATCATCCTCCCTTTTTTTAAGTCACCTCTTTTTAATTTTTTTTTCCATAATTAATTAAATCATATCCTTATTTATAAATTTCCCTTATTTAAAAGAATTTTCATTTCTTACAAAAAAATTAAAAAGAAATTTGGGCCATATTTATTTATTTATCTCTTTTACTTTACCCTTTTAATCTCATGTGGATCGATTACCTTTATATGGAAGATATTTAAATAAAAATATATATGAAACAAAATAATTAATTCATGTTGTGAATTTTTTTAAATCTCAAAAAAAGGTTTCTTTTATCTCCTTTTTTATAGACTCACATGGAAATTTAATTTTTTTCACTTATTCATCTCATTAGATATTTGGATTTGTGAGATTATATCAAAAAAAAAAAAAAAAACTTCTTTTATATCTCTTTTTTAAGAGACTCAAGGGTTAGTTTAATTATATTAATTATTTTTTTTGTTAATAAGAAAATAATAACTTTAACACTTTTTTTAATTTTTTTGGCAAATTAATTATAAATCATCTATTTTCACAATTCACATCTTTTTTTGGCTTTAAATGTTTTTTGCATTCTGACAAGTCTTTTATTGGTCTCTTACCCCTACTACACATTTATTATTTAAGTGATTTTTTTGCCTATTTATTTTTTAGTTATTGGATGACCTTTCACAACATAATGATTCAATTTTTTCCCAAATTTAAACTCACATCTACCAATTACCATTTATGTAAATCATATATGTAATATATTTTCACTTTCAAATATTTGGTGCATATAGTAGATGGTATGGATGTTCAACTGGATACAAAGACTACCTCTACTAAAATTAAAGAAAAATGGTAAGCTAAAAATAATGAGGTATTAGGATTGATTGGCATGGCCATGACCCCTGAATTATATGTCCACATTCATAGTTGTTCTCTTGCCTCCATTGCTTGGTCTAAACTTAAGTCTATTTATGATGTTGTGAATGAATCTTATAAAATTCAAATTTAGGATCAATTATCTAATTCAAAGTACAATTATTTCAAAATTATGGATGATTTATTCATTGAATTTCATTCTTTACATTCTCAACTAGATGGTTTAGGCATTAAAATTTATTATTTGAATTTTTTTCATATTATCATGGAAAAATGTTTGCCTCAACATTTTTAGTAGTTTATTACTAATATTCATTCGCAATTAGATTTTCTTACTCTATATGCTATGTTGACATTTAAATTATTTTTTACTTTGTTGGATCAAAAAGAAAAAAAAAATTATTCAATTCGATAGTCTTAAGACTAATGAACATGTTTTTTATTTCCAAACACCAACATAAGAATGACAAAGAACATACTAAATCCAATAATACACATGATAAGAAAGATAAAAAATCTAACTCTAAACCTAATAAAAAGTTAGAGTGTAATTAATGTAATAAAAACATTCACGATGAATATAATTTCTTTAAGAATTAACTTGATATCAAAAATAAATATCTTAAAGTCAAAGACAATGCTAGCACTAGTAATATTAAGACTCAAGAAAAATAAAAGTCTAATACTAGGGCTACTTTTACTAGTGGTTTACATGCTTATCATATTGAATGGATTGTTGATTCTGGTGTTACTCAACATATGCCATCTAACACTCAATTATTTACTTCTTTAAAACTAGATCTTTCTAACAATCATTTATGTCTTGAAAATCATGCTTCTTGTAATGCTGAAGTCATAAGAAATGTTAATATCCCTAATGGTGAATTGCATGATGTCTTGCTTATTCTTAATTTGAAATTGAATTTAATTTTTATACCTTAATTATGCAAATATAACTATAATATAGAATTTATTAATGATACTTGTTATGTTAAATCTACTAAGCAAAATTTTCAAGTAGTTGCTAGTGTTTTTTTAGACAATGATAATTTGTTCAAATTTACTAGATTCTCTTCTCCCTCATCTTCTCATGATTTTCTTATTTCTAATGATGCTAACTTGTGGCATGAAATATTATGTAATATCAATTACCAAATTATTTCTCTCATGAACAAACTCAATATGGTGCAAGGCTTCCCTAACATTTCTCCCACTACTTATATTTGTAATGGTTGTATGGTTGGTAAAATTCATAGATAATATTTTCTTAAAAAATACTTTTGGCATGATAATGAAAAGATTCATTTAGTTCATAGTGATATTTTAGGCCCTATTAAAACTCCTTATATTAATGGTGCTAAGTATGTTTTAACATTTGTTGATGATTGCACTTGGTGAGTTTGTATTTATTCCTTGAAAGCCAAAGATCAAGTTTTAGACACTTTTATTGAGTTTCACGACTTTGTTGAAAAATAATCTCATTATTATTTATGCATATTAGACACTGATAATGGTACTAAATATGTTGACAATTATTTTCTTGCATATTGTAAGCAACATAGAATTAGACATGAAAAAACTCTTTCCTACACACCTAAGCAAAATAGTGTTGATGAATGTAAACATAAAACTATAACTGAAATGACTATGCGTATGTTGCATGCTAAAAATATACATTATAAATTCTATGTTAAATTTATTTATGGTGTTTTTTATCTCATTAATAGGACTCCCACTAAATTTATTTTAAATATTACACCTAAAGAAGCTTGGAGTGGTAGAAAAACTAATTTAAAACATTTACGTGTTTTTGATTTTGATACATTTATTCATATTCTAATTTAAAAGTGTAATAATTTAGATTCTAAAGTATATTATTTTATATTTTTTGGTTATGATGAATAATCTAAATCTTATAGAGTTTATGATCCTCAAACTAATGAAATTAAGATTAAAAGAGATGTTAATATTGTTGAAAATAGTGTGCTTAATTGTGCTTCCAATTCTAATTCTCTTGATATTGTTTTTGCATTTTTTAAAAAATATAATGATGATCATAATGATGTGTTGCATAATGAATTTTTTCCTCCAAATACTTCTCCTTCTTCTAGTCTTTCTCTACCTAAATGTATACTTAAATGGGCCAAGACTACTATAGAAGATCTAGGAATTAATGTTGATATTAATGATACTCATAGAACTAGGCAACAATTTTGCAATTATGCTTTGATATCTAAACTTATACACAATAATGATCCTCAAACTCTAAAACAAGCTCAAGGTCATCCTCATTGAGAAAAAGCTATCCATGATTATTATTACTCTTTGATTTCTAATATCACTTTGGACTTAGTTTCTCTACCTAAAGGGCATCATTTGGTAAGTTATAAATGGTTGTTTAAAACTAAGTTCAATTCTAACAATAAAATTGAAAAATATAAAGCTAGATTAGTTGCTAGAGGTTTTTATCAAATTGAAGGAATTGAATATAATGAAATTTTTTCTCATGTTGCTAAAACATCCACTATTAATGTTGTTTTAGCTTTAGATTATCACATGCATTGGACTATTTATCAAATGGATGTTAAGATTTAGTTCTTAAATGATGACTTGCATGAATAAATTTACATGTTTAAACCTCTTGATTTTATTAAGCAAGGAAATAAACATATTATATGCAAGTTAAACAAAGTTATTTATGGTTTAAAAAAATATTGTAGATAATGGTACTCTAAAATTTATCAATTCTTTATATCTCAAGGCTTTACTTGTAATTCTAATGACCCTAATTTTTTTTGTCAAAAATACTCAAAATGACATAGTTATCATTATTTTGTATGTTGTGGACTTAATCATAATTGGTATTAATATTTAAATGGTTTCTTACACTAAAAATGCTTTGAAGAATACATTTGAAATGATTAATTTGGATTTTTAAATTACTTTTTAGGTATTCTAGTTTAGCAAGATAATAATAACATCTCTATTTATCAATCTAAATATGCATATGATTTATTATCTAGATTTAATATGTTAGATAGTAAAACTATTACTACTCCTTGTGAACTTGGTGTTATATCACTTAATGACATAGAAATAGAAAATTTTGATCCAACTTTATATAGATAATTAGTTGGTTGTTTGAATTATCTTACTCATACTTGTCCTAATTTTTTTTTTGTTTGATTGGTTTCTCGCTTTATGTCTAAAATTTAAGGTACTCATTTTAAAGATACTAAAATAATTCTTCATTATATCAAAGTTAATATAACTTTTAACATTGAGTATACCTTTAATTACAATTTTTATTTGGTATGTTATTTAGATTATGATTGGGCTGGTGATCCTAATGATCATAGATCCACTAGTGGTTATTACTTCTCTTTGGATTCTAGCACTATTTCATGGAATAGTAAAAAACAACCAACTATATCTCTATATTACACAGAAGCCAAATATAAATCTTGTAATCATGCTACAAAATAATTTATTTGACTTAGATTTTTTTGGGCACATTTGAGCCACCCACAACATTCAGCTAATCTAATTTTTGGTGATAATCATGGAGACATTGCCTTGGTAAAAAATCTATTTTTTCATGAAAGGTCTAAGCACATTGAGATTCAACATCAATTTCAGTGCAAACTTCTTGAAAACAATCAAATTCTTCTTTTTTTCTATCCTACTAAAGAAAAAATGGCTGATATCTTCACTAAGTCACTGTGTAAACATAAGTTTGTTTTCTTTTGTAACAAAATAAGATTGAAGGAAGTTCTCATCAAGAGGGAGAGTTACTGATGTTTCCTCCATTCTTGTCTATTTTTAAAAAACTTAAATAAGTTTTAATGGAGAGTGTTAGTATTACCCTTTATTTAGGATAATTTATTTTATCCCAAGTATCTTTTTCATGTGTAAGTAATTTTTAATTATGTGAATTTTTAATTCACATAAATCTAGATTCCTTTATGTCTTACTCACCTCTTTATTCTCCCTTAGGTTTTTGGAGTTACTTTCATGATTAACTCTTTTCCCCATATGTAACACACCTTTTTTTTCTTTATAAGGGATTAGTACACAAGTGGTAGACACTTGGAGGGTTTGTAAGGTCATAATTGATTTTTATGTAACTCTCATTTTCCTCCTCTAGCTCTATAAAAGAGTTCTTCCTCTCCTCTTTTCCTCACTATGAATTATTTAGCTCTATCTATTATTATCTTATTATTTTGATTAAATATTATACTTGTAAATTTATTTGTTTTAAGCTTTCTAATAAGATCACATGGGTTTTTATATGATATATTTAGTTTCTCACTTTAAATATTTTGTCACCATAGTTTTTATTTGAGAGGTAAATTAGTTTTTTTATGCATTCTTGTTTTTATATCACTTTCATGCTTATCATTAATGATATTTCTTAAGTTAGAATCCTTTCAATGGTTAAGTCTATGATCTTCATTTAATGAGAAATTTGGGCACTTTAAAAACTTGGATTCTTGAAATGTTGAATCAAGATCCAAATTTGATTTAGATATAAATTTTCTAAAATAAAGTGACCTTAGCACATTTGAACTAGAATTGGGAGATTGGTTTTGAACTTGGGACTCTAAAATTTGCAATCAAAACTAGAATATAAATTGAATTTGAAATTTGAACTTGCACTTTGATTTAGACTAAATTGAATAGTGTAATGACATAAGTTTGATAATAAATTAAGATTAGATCTAATCTTCAAATAGACAATTGAATTGGTTTGAAATAAAAATTGGAATTCAAAGGATAAAGATTTTGGTTCAATTTCAATAGCCTAATAGTGTGGTTAGGATAATAAAAATAAGGTATTGAGACCAAGTTTTAACATGTAACTTTTGACTAACTTAGAATTTTTGCAAAGTAATGCTTAATTGTGTGGATTTAAAAGTGATTTTGGATTTGGAATTGATTTGTTTGATTCAGTATCAATTTTCAACAAGGTTTCAATACACCAATCAAATAACGCACAATAATTATGAGGCACTTTAGTAACTAACTTAGGTTTGCATCACATCCATTGAACCTTTTGAAATGCTTACCTTGAGATAAGATTATAAAGTTTAAGGTTCATAAAATAAATCATTTTAATTGGGTTTTAGGCCCCCATTTTCTCTCAAGGTTTATAAAATAAATGTAAACTTTAGGGGATGTAAGCTTTGCACCCCTACATCAATGCATGTTCTATGGTAAAAGATGAAGCTAAATATTTTTACAATGGGATATCTATATGGTCCCTATATATAACCCATAAGAGGTGGTACATGGGTGAAAAAATATATCAAATAAGAAATACAAATTGCGAAATCCATGGGAGGGGTCTTATCTTCACCATGACCATGTCAGCCTTGCCTTATAAGTAACACTGTTATCAAAGTTGGATTCTTCAAATATGTTGTCTCATGTCTTGGTATAGGGTTTCCCTTTACCTTCATGAGATTCTACCTAGGGAATCACATTTAGCCTTAATGACAATTATCTTCCATTTATATTCCCCATCAGATGTACAGAGTTGGTACTTATGTTGGGGTATCAATTCCTAGTTTTTATGCCCTATGAAGCTTGCAATAAGATGATGAAATCATAATTTAAAATCATATAATAAAAACATGAAAGGTATAATTTAGAATAACTAGTCTTTGAGATAAAATTATAAGTCACTTTACATTTATGATTCACTCAAAAGGGGATAACATACATGCAAAATTCCTCTGAAGATATTATAGTGACAAATAAAACATTCAAGAAAAAAAAGAATGTGAAAAAGAAATTATACCCAAATTAAAATGTGAACTCTTTTTAAATTCCCAAATCAAAATGTGATATAAGATAATTCATTTTGACTTTGAACACCACTTCTTTGGCCAAGGTCCTGCTTTAAACCAATTAGTAGTCTTTTTTTGTTTTTTGGGTGGTCTTTAGGAAAATTTAAATTGGAAAAATAAGAACATTAAAAACAAAAAATTCAAAAATTTATAAATTACATAAAATAAAACATGCAAACATAAAAAGTTATAAAAATAACCAAATAAAATAAATAAATAAATAATGACAGTTAGTAAAATGGATATATCTAAAAAACTATAAGTTAGATTTTGATGAAATTTAGAAAGAATTTATATGAGACAAATGCACACCACCTATAAAAAATTAGAAAAAAATAACTATTAGATCAAAATTTATCATCATTTTCATGGCCATTTTTATCATAAAAACTAATAATGATTAAAATAATAATATCTCTTAAAATATAACTTAGATTGATACAAAATTTATATAGGTATTATTTGAATTAAAATTGTACTTATATGGTCCCTATATATAACCCATAAGAGGTGGTACATGGGTGCAAAAATCTATCAAATAAGAAATACAAATTTGAAAATCCACGGGAGGGGTCTTATCTTCACCATGACCATGTCAGCCTTGCCTTATAAGTAGCAATGTTATCAAAGTTGGATTATTCAAAGATGTTGTCTCATGTCTTGGTATAGGGTTTCCCTTTACCTTCATTAGATTCTACCTAGGGAATCACATTTATCCTTAATGACAATTATCTTCCATTTATATACCCCATCAGATGTACAGGATTGGTACTTATGTTGGGGTATCAATTCCTAGATTTTATGCCCTATGAAGCTTGCAATAAGATGATGAAATCATAATTCAAAATCATATAATAAAAACATGAAAGGTATAATTTATAATAACTAGTCTTTAAGATAAAATTATAATTCACTTTACATTTATGATTCACTCAAAAAAGGGATAACATACATGCAAAATTTCTCTTAAGATATTTTAGTAACAGATAAAACATTCAAGAAAAAAAAGAATGTGAAAAAAAAATTATACCCAAATTAAAATGTGAACTCTTTTTAAATTCCCAAATCAAAATTTGATATAAGATAATTCATTTTGACTTTGAACACCACTTCTTTGGCCAAGGTCCTACTTTAAACCAATTAGTAGTTTTTTTTTTTTTTGTTTTTTGGGTGGTCTTTAGGAAAATTTAAATTGGAAAAATAAGAACATTAAAAAAAAAATCAACAATTTATAAATTACATAAAATAAAACATGCAAACATAAAAATTTATAAAAATAAACAAATAAAACAAATAAATAAATAATGACAGTTAGTAAAATGGATATATCTAAAAAACTATAAGTTAGATTTTGATGAAATTTAGAAAGAATTTGTATGAGACAAATGCACACCACCTATAAAAACTCAGAAAAAATAACTATTAGATCAAAATTTATCATCATTTTCATGGCCATTTTTATCATAAAAACTAATAACGATTAAAATAATAATATCTCTTAAAATATAACTTAGACTGATACAAAATTTATATAAGTATTATTTGAATTAAAGTTATACTACCTTATAAAGATTCAAAAATAAACATTAAACATAGTTAAAGTTATATCTAACACCAACCAAATGTTTAGGGGAGTCCAAGCCTTTCTCCCATATTGAAGGCCAATGCTCTTCTACAAACAAAGGGGAAATCTCTAAACTATCCAAGGATTAAAATGAGGAATAATGGAAGGAAGTCCAAAAGAAAAGAGGTAGGAAAAAATCAAAAGTTGAAGAAGATTAGAAATCTATAGGTATACCTTCGTCTCAAAGTGCCAGGGAAGCAAAAATAGACTAGTAGGTAATAAAGGGTACACAAATGACCCTTAGACACTTCCCAAATAATAAGAAATTAAAATCCTCTCTTGGAATATAAGGGGATTGAACAATATTGGGAGAAAAAAGATAGAAATAAACTTAATAATGAAGCATAAACCTAATATTTTAATTATTTAAGAATCTAAAATATCTATAGAAAAACTCTTGATAATTAAATATAACATTTGATATAAATCATTTTGTAGTTGTAGCAATTTTGAAGGTGCTTCAAGAGGTCTAGCAATGTTTTGGGACCCCATAGTTTTGGTTGTCAATCCCCTCTTAGAAACTAACTCCCACATCATGGTTTCTTCCATGATATCGATAACAAAAGCAATTAGGTCATCACTAATGTGTATGTTCCAAACTCTAGGAATGATAGGAGTAAATTATGGAACAACTTGAAAGATATTAAAAATCTTTTTAAAAATTAATGTTGGATGGTGGCAGGGGATTTTGATTCACCTCTAACCCCTAGGGAAAAGAAAGGGTGAATAAGTTCCATTGATGATAACATGATAAAACTAAGTGAGTTTATCACTAAAGTAGGCTTAATTAAGGTGGAATTAAATGGTAATCCTTTCACATGGTCTAGTAGGAGATTAGGTGACAACCTCGTTCAGTTCAGACTTGAATTTATTTTTATCTCATTGAATTATAACCTTGATTATACTAGTTCACTTTCTTCTCTTCTTAGGATCAGTTCTGACCACAATCTACTATTGTTCCAAAATTAAAAGATTTATAAAGCTAAAAATATTCCTTTCTTATTTTAGAAAATGTGGCTCTCTAATAAAACTTTGGAAGATTTTATTAAGCAATGGTGTAAATTCTTGGTCCAAGGCTCTACCATGTACATTCTATCCATGAAGCTTAGATATGTCAAGAATAAACTCAAAGTTTGGAACAAGGAAGTTTTTGAAAACATCTTCCTTCAAAAATGTGTCATTGGAGAACTTAGTAGAATCAAATTGGAAACCAATGCTTCCAAATTTACCCCTTCTTTACAGGATAAAAAAAGGAGATCTTAAGTCTTTTTCATAACTTGGAAGCCAAGGAATAAACTTACTTGTAGTAGAAATCAAAGATAACCTAGCCAAATTAGGGAGACATAAATATTAATTACTTCCACACCTTTGTGTCTAGGAATCATCAACATTTTTTCATTTTATAAATCAAAAAAGAAGATAGAATCTAGTACAAGGAGGAAAAGGACATTGAGACTCAAATAATAAACTTTTACAAAAAAATATTCACTTTTATCCCCTCTCATGATGTTCAGTTAGAATATCAAGTGGTTAGCCTTATAAAATGGGTTCTTCCCTAGGAAGACAGTGCCTCCATCCTTTCCCCTCCTTTAGATGATGAAATTAGATCCATTATTTTTCATTTTAAGGGGACAAAAATCCTAGACCTAATGGTTTTTCTCTATTATTTTTTTAGGTATTTTAGGATATTATTCAAAATGAAATTTGTCTAGTGATTTTGGAGTTCTTTAAAGTTGACACTATGCTATAATATTTCAATAAAACCTTCATGGTTCTCATCCCAAAGAAATAGGGGTCCATTCAATTGAAGTAATTTAGACCCATCATCTTGTGCTCTACCTTCTACAAAATTTGAATGAAATGTTTATCTTTAAAAATCTAATTATTATTGGATAAAATGATTACAAAACAATAAGAAGCCTTAATATTTGGTAGGTAGATCTTGGATGGTATTATCATATCCCATAAATAAATCCACTTAGTGGCTAATTCCTCTATGCAAGGAATGTTCCTCAAGCTAGATATGAATAAGGCTTATGATCAGGTCTCTTAATAATTTCTTGATAAAATTCTCATCGGGCTCAATTTTGATTAGTCTGCTATAAACCTTATTACCTCCTACATATCATCCCCCATGTTTTTAATTATCATTAATGGTTTTTCCTTGGATTTTTTCTTGGTAAGAAGAGGGCTTAGACAAAGATATCCCATTTCCCCATACTTATTCATCATCATGGCCAAATCTCTAAGCATAATTATTGATAAGGCTATAAATTTTAATATTATCAAAGGAATCATAGTGGCTCCAGATACCAAACCCATTACTCACCAAAAATTCATGGATGACACACTAATGATGGGTGAAGCTTTGGTTTTAGAGACCAAGTGTTTAATAAAAAACTTGGAAATCTACGAGATTGTTTCTAGTCAGAGTGTCAACTTATTCAAAGGTTTATTATTCTTCATCAATACTTTGGTCACCCTAAAATAAAATATATATAAGATTAGAGGATGAATTAATAATAATATTCTTTCCTCATACCTCAATATTCATCTTTTTGATGGCCTTATGAAAATTGAAATTTGAAATCCTCTCATAGATAAGATTCAAAGGAAGTTATCTAGGTGGAAATGGAATCTATTGTCACAAGCTAGAAAATTATAACTTCTCAAGAATTCATTACAAATTATCCTATTTTATTTCATGTCCTTATTTTTCATCCCTAAAATAGTGTTAGATCAGATCAAGCAAATTTAGAAGAACTTTATTTAGAAAGGATCTATGGACATATTCAAATTTCCACTTATTTCATGGAATAAATATTTCTTTCTAACTTTAAAAGGAGGATTGGGTTTGACAAGGGTGAGATACATATACCAAGCCCTCCTAAATAAACAAGGCTAGAGGGTGATAATGGAATACAACTTTTGGACTAATATTATTAGGGCTAAATACTTAAAATCTAGGGAAGGACACTTTTTCCTAACAAATGATGGCATAGGCATGGTTTAGCTTTTTTGGAAAGCTTTTAGAGTAGGAATGTATATCCTTAGAAAATGTCTTAAATATAACATTGGAAAATGAAATAAATTTTATTTCTAATAGGTTTCCTATATCCAAAATCCTTTGGCATCCATTTTTCAAGATATGGAGTTACTCTTTTTTTTTTAAAGAAACCATTGGTCACAAGGTGTGTGATTATGAGGAGGTTATTAAAGGTAGAAAAAGATGGAAACATATAAATAAAGAAGACTTGAATCAACACCAATATCTTCTCCTAAAAAACTTAAATTTAACTCTTTAGAATATTGATGTCAACATAGTCCCAAAATATGATGCTCTAATTTGGAAAGAAGATTACAGTGGCTTCTATTTAGTTAAATATGAATATCTTTCTCTTTGGAAATAGGTCGATCTTGAGGAAAATTGGAATGAATTTTGGATAAAATATATAATCCCAAATATTAATGTCTATTTCTGGTTGGCTACCTAGAATAAGATTTTAGTGGTGGATAATATTATGAGGAGGGGTATCACTATCCCCAACTATTGTGTGCTTTGTAAATAGGAGGTTAAATCCACTAAGAATTTATTTATCTCTTATCCTTTTTCTTCTTCCATTTGCATTCTTTATTTATCCTTTCTAAATTCTCTTGAGTAACCCTAGGAACCATCAAAGATTTGATCACCTAATGTAAACCACCCTAGGATTCTCCCCCCCCACTAAAATTTTGGTGGAACTTAGCCCTGACCCATTTATTTAGGGCATTTGTATTTGTAAAAATTCAATTACTTTTGATAACCGTAAACCTAACTACTCCTTTACCTTTAAGAGAATCATGGCCTTTGTGAAATAAAATTGGTTGTCTTTTTCTTCCTCTTTTGATCAACCTAGTTCCTCATATTTCTCCTAAATTCTTAGTAAACTCAATCTTTTCATCCCAAGAAAATCCCATAAGTAGGGTGTCAATAGATCCAAGGTCAATTGGTCTCTTCATCCTCCCACTTGGTTTAAATTTAACTTTGGCAGGGATGCCAAAGGTAATTTGGGTCCAATAGGAGTGGGAGGAGTCATCAGAGACTCCCATGGGAACCTTAGGGTTGCATATGTAGGTCCTCTAGGGATTTAAATAAATCACAATTTTGAAGCCTAATATGCTCTATGGGGTATTGATATTTTAGTAATTCTTGGCATGGATTATCTCCAAATCGAGGGTGATTCAATGAATATCATAGATTATTTAAAAAGCCTTACTCAATCATCCTAGAATATTTTTAGGATTATTGATGATGTTAAAAGTTTGATGTCCCACTTTAAAAGGGTACATGTGTATAGATAAAGGAATAAGAGAGTCAATAAAATTGCTAATTTAGGGATTCATAAAAGCTCCTTCACTAGTTGGCAAGGTAATAATGTCCCCACTGATGTCACTCCTTTTATCAAATTAGATAAAGGATACCCAACATAATGAAATGATAGTATTATTAATGATAATTCAATTCTAGCTTAAGATTAGATGTCAATATGTGTAAATAAATCATATATCAGTCCTTTCTCAAGTCTTGCACACTCAACTCAATTTGGCCTCCCCTAGCAATAATTTATTTTTCTCTATTTCTAACAAGTGTTCCAATTCTATGGGTTTTAATTAGGAAGTTTATAGAAGAAGTTTTTAGAAACACATTATGGGTGGTGATCATGATCGATTCTATGTTATTTGCTATGAAGACATCAAGGGGATGAGTATGTCTATCATAATATTGTTAAAGGAGGTCTGGTAACTTTCATGGAGTGGTTGACTGGTCATAATACTAGGTTATCAAAGGATTTTGCCTATGATAGAAGGATAGAGAGGTTCACATACATGTGCTAAGAATTTTTATAATCAAATAGTATATTGGGGAGATATTGGGTATGGATTATCCAAGGGTTAAATACTTTAAGGTTAAAAAGAGGAAGGAGGAACTCATCAACATTTTCCTTAGCAAAGAGAAGAATAAATCCAAGGATGCACCCTAAAAAGGGTTTGTGAGGAATAACCTACCAAGAAAGTGGCTTAATATTTGCTTATAGATCATGGGTTATATCATATTGGAGGTTAAATAAATTGTAATCTTTTCTCATCACTTTCACTTGCTTAATCACTTTTAGGGGCATTCTATTAGTCTTCTTTTTTTCCATTTGAAATCCTTTGAAGCTATAATTATAAATTTCAAGAGTAATCCCTCGACAAATATTATCCACCAAGGGATGATACTATTATTGGTCAAGAAGGGGGAACCATTATGGTTAAAAATAATCATGGAGGTGATTAAAATCCCCAATGAATAGGAAGACTCTGATAGGGAATAGTATTTCTTCGTGGAGTCTGAGTTTGATAAAGATGGGAAGGATCATATTGAAGGATCTAGAGCTGAGTTTTCACATGAGGATTCCAAAATGAGAGGTAAGGATAGGGGGATTCATGAATACATGTCTCCCATTACTATTAAGGGCTAGATTGTTTTACATCCCAAGAATAAGGAATAAATTAAAAAATCACTTGACAAGCTATTCACCAAGATATCGATGTAGAAATTATTGTGAAATGAAATTGTAGATGAAGTCGATCAACTTAAGGGGATTCTGGTTCATGGGATGGAAGCAATAAAGTTAAAAAAATAACATGTAAGTATCAATGAGATCACTCCCTAAGTCAATAAAACATCTCAAAGGGATAGAGTGAATGATAATAGTAAGGAGTCTGAGAAGGAGAAGGAGGAACCCAAGATTACTAGTCTAAAGTGTAAGAGGCAGGGCGAGGAAAAAGACCAGTCTATTGGTAACTTCACTAGAGGGAGAATGAGCAACAAAAGGGAAAGTCCTAAGGCCAATAAATTGGTCATCCATTTTGAATTAGATTACTTGGTCCTTTTATATTTAATTTTATCTAGCTTGGGGTTTTTGACGAATTTTAACATCTTTTAGTAGTAGGGGGTTTTTCCTATTGGGTTCTTGTTTTGTTCTTTTTTGTCTTGCTATTTTTCACATTTATCTTTAGCTTCATTTTGTACAAGAATGGGCCCCTTTTAACCCAATTATTAACCTATCTAATAAAAAAAATTATTTTCATGGCCGTGTTTATGAACTTTATGAAAAAAAAATTATCAAAAAAAAAAAAAAAAAAAAAATGTGGGTTACACAAATGATTCCCACCAGGCATGCTATTACATAGATAGGTTTTTGTCGTACTAGAGGAAGAGCCAATTTGTATGATCATAAATCCAAAAAATATTAGAGAATAAAAACATATATTATCCCTCTATTAAGGGTGAGAAAATATGAATTGAAAGAAGGAATGCAAACAAGAAAACAATAAATATTACCTTGTGATTTATCTTCTCACAAATCAATTGAAGTAGGATTGAGATTAGCCTGTGAGCTAGAAGTATTTGCCAATGATAGTTCTTTATGGGAATCATATCTCCATATTCACCTTGATTTTTTTGGTTTTATCTTGATTTTTCATTTGATATAATAAGATTGAAGCTTTTAAGGTTATTTTGGCAGAATAACCTTGCAAATATTAGATCTTACTAGAGGAATTTTGACATAGTAAGATTGGGATAGAGAAGCTTATCCAAATTGGAGGAATAACCTCTAATTTATAGACTTTTAAAATGAATGTGAACCATCCATATTGAGATGAGAATCAAGGGATGAGAATAAAAGATAAATTTCATTTAAAATGGGAATTTTGACTTAAAAATTGGAGTAGAGAACATGTGGAACTCACAAATGGATATAAAATTCATTTGGGAGGAAGATATAATATAAAATTAATAAGTGGAATTTATTGGACAATGAGGTGGATTATTAAATTGGAAATATGAGGAAGATAATATTATAAAATTCTAATGATGCAAGACAAGTAGGGCCTAGGGCATCTTTGAAAGTTGAAAAGGAGAATAGAGTAGAAGATGACCTCATGAGGTGAGGATAATTAGATTTTTGGATTTATAGAAATTATGACTATTCAAGATCCATGGAATTTATGATTAAAGAAATATTAGTTAATTAATTTTAATTAATTAACTTAATAAATATGTGAATAGTAAACTATGAATAGTGATGATCAATAGTAATGAAGAATTAGAATTAGAGAAAACTAAGGATGATTAAAATCAACACAGAGTGTTTGATCTTAAGTGTCTAAACCAATTAGTGTTTTTTAGGGTTAAACAAAGATTTTTTTCCTTATACTTCAACCAAATATTTTACATGCCTCTTAGTAGATGAGTAAATAGACATGATTTATCATAATCATATAGGGCAAAACATCAACAAACACTCACTATGAATTCCTAAACTATACAACCCCCATGAATTACATCTAAATTAGATGGATGAATTTGGATGAATACTTTGACCAAATATCTTAGTGTTTCATTGGTGTTTAATCATTGTTTTTTATTTAACAATGAAATGATAAGAAATAAGTAGACAATTAAAAATTGATTTAGATCTAAAACTATATACATATCTCAAAGTAAAACATAGAATTTATATAATTGGAAATGAGATATAAATAGTAAATTAATAAAATATAAGTAAAATAGTTTGGATATGATTTTTTGATAACTTTGTAGGCTAACTATGGATGGAAACTACCTTAAAATACCTATTGATTATGTCATAACTAAAAATAAGAATTTAAATTTTGTTGGGAAAAGGCCACACTAGAAGGATAGGGATGCACTACAACCTTTTTAATTTCATCCATGTTCTAATTAATTATGTGACTAATTTTTTGATCAAGGTTTGTATGGTTGTCTATGAGAGTTTACTCTCTTGATGTGTGTGATGAGTTGATACATAAAGGCCCTAAAAATTACAAACTGTTGTTCATACACAATTAAAAGATAGAGATAAATTTATTGAATGGGGAAATATGGCTAGGGGAATAGTTTAGTTATCATCAAAACACCATGTATAATCTAAGTGATGTCTACATAGCCTAAAAGGGCCTCAAAATAATGTAATTATCCTTATTAGAGTATGAATCTTGAATTTTGTATATGAATGCAACTAGATAGATTGATTTAAATTATGAAACAATAATTTCCCTTGAATTTAAATCAAAATAGTTATACTTGGCTTATTATTTTTAGAATGCTTTAGAATTCGAATAGGAAATAATAGTGATTTTTAGGTCAATGTGTAGTAGAATTTACAAGTGATTACTAGATTTAATTTTAGAGGCCTTCGTATGATTAGATTAGGGATTTTTTTGAATATTTATGTTATCCTACCTTGAAAAAAGTATGGGATCGGTAAAATAAATATATAAAATTTTAAAAGTTACCATTGGAGCATAGGTGACATAGGTGCACTAGTGGACAAAGACATAGTGTGGTCCTCTCCTCCATAGTGTAGTCTTCTTCTAAAAGGATAAATATTATTTAAAGTAGTCTAATAATATTATTTAAGAAAATTATGGATGTGTGAGTGATGTTTTAAGTTGTAACAAAAATTTTAGAATAGTGAATTTTCCTATAGATAATTAAATCTAACAAAATGGTAAATAAACTAAGGGTAAGAATGTCAAGATTAAAATTTTTCAAGCACTTAATGATTAATTTTTAGAGAATTAATTTGCCTCCACTTTATTATATTTATTTAATGAATTGAAATTAAGATATTAAATTCAATATGAACATAAGTGTGTATACACACATTTTATTTTTATGTGAAACTTGATTGTGTGAAATATGTAGACACTAAAATTGAGTCACACCCACGTGTAACTCCCTATGTCAAAACCCCCCTTGAGCCATATTTCAGTAATAATGATTAGCCTTCCTAACCCATACTTTTACCCCTCACATATTTAATTAATTTGAAATATATAATTAATTTAATTAAAAACCCCTTTTGCCACTTTACCTAGCCACCTCATCCTAAGACTAATTCTCACCTGATGAGTCACCTCAAGAATTAGGCCCCTTATCCTAACTACCCAAGACTTGTTCTCACCTCAAAAAAAGTTCCTAACCAAATACGTCCTTCTTAACCTCCTATTTCTACCATTTCTTAATGGATACCAAACTTGGCATGAGGAGAAATAAAAAATAGGCTAAAATAAGTAGTTTTACCTATTCTTATGCTATTGATATTGGTCAACCCAAGACCAACATCAGTGGGATCATCGACATGATTATATAAGCTAAACTCGAAACTAATGTTCATGTCAACAAAAATAAAGAAAACTCCTTATTTTCATATAGTATTTTGACATTTAACTTTTGACATCTTGGCTTTCTATTATCTCATATAAGCCAATCCAGATTAGGAACCAATCACTTAAGAACTAGTAGCACCTACTTGTTTTCTCTATTCAGGGCATCAGTTTGGATTACTTGATAGGAGCCATCCATCTGACACTTATCATTTAGTAAATAATATAGCTAAGTACATCACTTATTATATAGGTCTTTTAAGTAATTATTGTGTAATCACTTTATATCTACTACTCTTGCTTTACACATTCCTGATTGAACCCTTGTGAGGGAGTTATATAGCTTACCTACTTATTTCCCTTTGACTCAACACACCAAACCTCTGATTGAATCCATCCAAACCATACTCTCTCTCACAAATCTCCTCAACCTTCTAGACCTGACCAAAACCATTTCCTAGACCTATAGAAGCCTTCTATAAGCTCCTAGGCAATTATTGTCCCTATCGACCTCGACAACCTAACCAACATCGATCACATTCACCCATCAACCTTGATAGAATAACTGATATCAATCACTTTTTTACCAACCTTGGTAGTATAATCGACATTGATAACTATGGATTTCCTAACCCTTCTAAAACCTACCCAAATAACTTCCAAAATATAAATAGAACATACCCTCTACACTTTGTTACTTTCTACTACACTCAAGTTATGAATAATAGTAATATTAACTCTCTTTTACTGTCTCTTTGCCTCTCTTTTTGTTGTTTATTACTCTTTCAAAAGTGGACTGTCATGTCTAAGGAAGTTTCACACTTCTTAGAACAAGTGCATAGCTTGGCAGCCCACTTAGATATCTGCTAACAAAAAAATTATGGTAGTGATTTCTTACTTGCAATTAGTCCTCCCCAGCTAAAAAGGAGTGCTCACAACATCTAAATATGCTGAGCTATGCTGAGCTATCCAATCTAGGTTTATTTTAATCACTTATCCCTATCATTCTTCTTTGTTTTTCTTTAGACTTGAAATAGACAAATTTTAGTGAAACATTTTTGACACACCTGGTGAGACCTTGGAGTTTTCCTTGGGTTCATATCTTATTTTAAGCATTCATATAAGTGCATTATAGTGAAAAATTCATTTCTTGTACTTTCCTCTTCTCTTATCTCTTCAAATGAAAAATTCAACATTTTGTTTTTTGTTTAAAGGCAATAAACTAACATTTCTTCTTTTCTCTTTGCCTTTAAAAGTAATTTATCATTTTTCTTACAAGATTGAAAAAATATCTTCTTTATCTCTTTCTCACATGCAAATTAGGATAGTGAATGTCATTCTCTACTCTTGTTTCATCTTTATTTCCATTCAAATCTAAACATTTCAAATTTGGGTTTAAAACTTACTGCGCTTCATTATTTTCTTGTTGCATATATTAGCTCACCTAGTTAATTACAAACATTATGAATAAATTGTAGTGCACCTATGTTACACAACTAGATCACACTCACAAAAATAAACATCTAAACTCCCCTAAGATAAGGCCCATCAGTATTTCATCACCTAGTGGATTACCTTACCCTATATGGCTATTCTACTTAGATATCACCACTAAGGGGAGAACCCACTCCATTCTCTAGCAAAGTATAAACTCTAGGTAGAAGGTATATTCTGGCTAAGCAACCTAGATTGGATTTAGGTCCATGAAGTATAGTAAATAAGCTCCTATAACAATCCATGTACCTAGTCTAACACAAATTTCCTCTTGAGCACTAAAACTACCTAAAACTAGCTCTAGATTACGTTCTAGTACTTTCAACAACCAGATTTTCTTCTCATTATCTGAGTAAGGTCTAAGCCAACATGAGACTAAAATTAATCTCTAGGAGTTAATAATTAGTGGCTATATGTTTTTTTTATACTTTTCTATTTCCTTCTATATTTTAGAGTTGGTAAAGACATTTTTATATTATTTCATAAAATCAACACTATTTCTAATACTCAATTTGTATAACATGTTATATCAAGTTTTTTGAGTGTTTTTCCTTCTTACACAAACCTCTTCCATCCTCAATTTTATCTAGATTCTAGTTCTGGTTTTATAAAACATTCAATTTTCCATCTCCCATTTTATCATATCAATCAAAATCAGTTAACTATACTGACCTTGATAGACTTTAGCTACCAACATCGGTTAATCCTACTAACATTGACAAACTTTTACTATCGACATCAGTCAAGTGACCAAAATCAACTACCATATAATCTTGATTTGCTCAAAATATCAAGATAAAATAACCCACTTACCTTCACCCAAACTTGGTTTTTCCTTATTCTATCACTAATATAGAGTATTGAGACTATTCTTACTTCTTCTTGTATGGTATTGATACGAGCTCAAGCCAAAATTCTTACTGATTACACAAGCTAGCAACCACTTCCACCTTCCCCTCTTCCTTCTAATTATGTCATGGAGCATATTTTAGATACAAAACATACTCCCAACCCTAACCAAATTCCCATTGTGCATGAAGGAGATCAATATTTTGCTAAATTTCTTGATCACAATGTGGTAGCTCTTTAGCATTACATTACCATGCACTGAACCCACAATTCTTCGAGTGACCCAATCTATGGTATGCCAACCTATCTAATGGATAAAAATTTAGTTTCAACCAAATCCACTATTTTCCCCATGGTTACTAACCACCACCTTGATAAGTAACCCAACCATAAGAATGTCCAAAGTTTAGCATCACCAACTACCCAATCCCACCTAAACCTTGGCATGACTTCCCAACTTTCATAACTATAAGTAGTTCAGTAAAGTGACACCCCATTTTAGAATTTAGTGGTACCTATTCCATCTACTCTCATGCCTATACTTACCTAAGTTATGACTCACCCTTCATCTAGTTTAAACATTCCAATAACCCAAACTATAATAACAACATCCAACCAAAGCATAGTCTCTAACCCAACAAGACAAGCCCCTTTTCTTTTCACCCCCTAGCCTATGACTCATTATCCTTACGTTGTGCCAACACAACCTTAGAAAGAATTTTTATACACTGCCTCTACTTCTTATCATGTTCCTTATAACTTGGGAGGTATCTCCTAGACTAATCCCCCTCTAGACCTCATCAAGATGCTGATGGACAAGATGTCTAATCTAGAGATATCTATTTCTAGGTCAAAGAATGTGTTATCTTATTATTAGATATGAAATGAACCCATCCATCCTTATATTCCTATTTACCCTCATCTAATCCAATGGGAACTCCCAAAATTTACTCATTTATAGAGTAAAGAGGACCCATAATAGCATTTGCAATCTCATTTAGACATGTTTGTTATTTAATAGGGCACGATGATGTATTATTACTTCACACTTTCCCTATGTCTCTTTTAGGTGATGCCTTGGATTGGTAATCTCTATACCTCATCACTCCCTTTTTTCATTTACCCAACTCACACAAACATTCCTAGACCATTTCTTTATTAACATTTCTAAAAAGGTTTCTATTACATACCTTTAGTCTATTAAGCAATTTGATGGTGAGTCTATTACAGATTTTGTCACTCATTAGAGAGGCTTGATCAATAAAATTTCCTTATCCTTATGCCAAACTAAGCTTATTGACCTCTTCTCAAGGGCATATTCTATACACATTTCATACACACTATGAGTACAAACTATCTACACATTTGATGTGGCCTTTACGATGGTGCAAAAACTCAAGATTTAGGCTATAGATGAAGGCAGAGTCAAGCTACATATTAATAACCCCAATTCCAAATTGATTGACTCCTCCTCTTCTAAAACTTCTCTTTCTAACCAAAAAGCTAAAGGTTCTACCAATGTGGTGGTCATTAAGTCAGCTTCTTCCATAACCACAAACCAATCTAATTCTTTGACTTCCTAGAATATGACCAAGTAATTCCAACAATGGTATGAACAAAGACAATACACTCCCATTAGGGAGTCATATACATCCATTTTGGAAAAGCTATTGCAAAAAGGTTTCATAACCCTTCCTCAAATCAAACCTCTTATACATTTTGACTCATCCCATCTTATTCCAACTTGGTATAAGGAAGATCAGTTTTGTGGCTACCATTAATTTAAAGGCCACAATTCTAATAACTATAAGACATTATTGTTTAAGACATGTTTGATAAATGTGATCTCATCTTGGATAATCCTAATGTACCCACTAATCAATATATGGATGTGTTTAAACACCCTTTTCCTAACCATTCACCCAATCAAAATATTTTTTAGACCATGACTAGCTCATTTGATCATAATATCCATATGGTTAATATAGTATTTCCTTTACCTCTAGTTTGACTTCCCCCTCAATAGGAAGCACCCATTTTATTGAATCCTCTCCCATAGTCAATGGAATTTATCTTGCCCATTCTTCCTCCCTAGGTAGAAGAGCCTTTTTAACCCATTCCACTCCCATGTGAGGAGATCCTCCTTTACCACTTCTTTTGCCACCAGAAGAGCTAGTATTTCCAGTTCCCTTTACACCAATATTACCTATCCTCTTATCGCTTGAATACCATGCCTTTCCCATTCGATAACCACATGTTGAAGGGAACATCATTCCTATGTTATACCCTCTTAAGGAACCTTCTTCTCCTACTTCTCCTCCATTGATAGAGAGTAGTACCCCATCCACTCCACCTTCACACCTAGAGGAGTCAATATTATTTACTCCCACATTAGATGAGAGAGCTATTTTGCCTACTTCAATCATATAAGCCTTACCCCTTATTTTACCTATGGAGGATCATACTATACCTATTCCTTACCTACATTTTGAGGGAACAATAATATTTTTACTTTACCCCTTGAGGAACCCTCTTCACCTACCTCTCCTCCACCCATGGAAGACCATGCCTCTTCTCCTGTCTCTATCAAAGAAGACCCTATTGCAGCTCTTTCTCATCTTTGCCCTGAAGTAGTAGAGACCAACAATCTACCTCTTTCCCAAACACTGTAGCCTTCTAAAGACACAAGTGCAAGTCCTACGTCAACTTCATCTAAATCCTTCTCTTGATTCATGAAATGTCTAGAATTTATTGAATTTTTGAAGTTACACCATGAAACATTTTGGGACCAACTTAAAACTCCTTATCTAACAAAATGAGTGTCAACCTTTACCACCAACCCTCTCACTAACCTTTACGCCAAGGTCTTTGACAAAGCTAGAGCTTATTCACCCAAAGCACCTAAATTTCATCCATATATGTTAGAACCCTCACCCTCATAGGCATTAGCCACATTAAAGTGGATTAGGGCTTTAGACATATGCCCTATCTCTAATATAATTCATCCATAGGTGAAATTATATTTAACTCTTTATCCAAAAGTTAGAGTTTCACAGCCTAAACTATAGAAAAATGTTAAGCTTCCTAGATCTCATTGATCCTTCCCTCCTCAACCCTTAACTTTACCATCAATTTTGGGACCACACCCCACTACTTTAGTTGGATTATAGCCAACCCAAGCAAAAAGAGGTTAAGTTACCTCCACTATTACCTCTACCACCTAGTAGGCCTTTCACATCTAACAGCAAGAAAGTGTTAGCAAAACAAGTTACTCCATCACCACCAAACAAGGCACCACACAAAATTACTCCCACTATTCTTAAACAAAATAAGGTCTCCACTCCTATTACCACAGCAAGTGCAAGCCCACTCATAGGCTCTCAGATATTTTTCTTGCATCAATTGTTACAATCTTCAATAATAACTCTTCCTCCCATTAAGCTTTATAGTCCTCTTAGAATTAATCCATCTTGGTTTAATGATACATAAGTGTGTATATATCATCATTCACCTAGACATGATACTGAGAGTTGTAAATCCATCACAACAGTCATTTGACAACACTTTAATGTTGACACTCTCTTTGTTGATACTCTAGTTAACCTTCCTATTATACCACTTCTAGCATCCATAATGCCTCTTATTGTTATACCTAAATTCAAACCCAAAGATGTGGTCATACCCCCTTTTCCACCTCCACCTATATTTTAGATCAACACAGTTAATGTGGCCACACAATCACAAAAACAAAAGGATAAAGGTAAAGAAAAGGTCACTACTCTTTGGAATCATCCCTTTACCAAAGAAACTCCTCCTTAAAATCCTAAGGTTTCCATCTTAGGGGTCCCAAAACTAACATCTTCATATGTTATTCAAAGTTTGATGGTGAAATAGCTTCACCACATGCCTATGAAAATTTCCTTGTATGAGTTAATCCAAAACTCATCCCAACATCATCAAGATTTGATTAGTGATTTTCAAGTGATTAAATTATAACCTAATGATCCCTAACCTCTTGTAGCTTTGGTCAGCTCTCTTAATTCCATCTCCCTAATTTTCTTCAGTAATTCAAAATTTTCACTTTAACACCCTAAGGATTAGGATTCTACCCTTTTTATTATCACATTTATTGATCAAAATCATGTCAAGAGAGTCATGACCAATGGGGGAGTTAGTATTAATATTATTTCCACCCATGCCTATAAACAACTAACTCTTCTTGAGAATTACATGTCTCAAACTGACGTGGTACTCCATTCCTTTAACAATACCATAGCTACTACGGTGGGCACTATTGTCTTACATATCCATGTAGGTTCCTACATAATTCCCAAAGTTTTCTATCTTGTATAAGGAGAGTTACAATATAGCATCTTGCTTGGATGACCTTGGCTACATGTTATGGCATGTGTATTGTCAACTTTACACCATTGTGTCAAGTTTGAACATGATGGGCAAGTGCATGTTTACTTGCTAAGCCACCTCTATTTAAACCATGCAACATGACATATAGTCCCAATGATGTTTTCATTCCCTTAAAGACATCATCTTCTCTAGATGATACTTCTAAAGCTTCCACAAGCTCCACTACCTTGGTTATAAAGATACTGGCAACACAAATTCCTAACACGGATCCCATGGAGGAGAAGTTTAAACATTTATCACTTGGAGAATATTTTTTGTTGATGCTTGACATGTTATATAGTCCACAAGAGTATGGAAAGCTTCACATGCACCCAAATTATGATCCCCACATTAGGATGGTCATCCCTTATGCCCACCCTAACTTTCAATTTAATTTTACATATGGGGGAATTGATTAAGCTCCCGCTATTAGCAACCCATCCTCTTCACCACAACCATTTACCTATGACTCCTCTTTCTTAAGAAAGCATAGATTTACACACACCTATCTCTATCGGTGTGCTTAAAAAGGATTTGGTTTGGGTCATTATGATTAGGGTGTATATATGCCTATTAAATATCCCACTAGCCAAACCATTAAAAATTCAAAAAAGAGGCATAGAGTGGGTTATGATGAACCAACTAAACTCACTAAAACTTTCCATATACCAATTATTGAAGAGTCAGTCTCTCCTTCTCTACCTTCTTCTCCACCATCACCTACCAACTCAAAGCTATCTATACCTCCTAATTTGTTTTTCAATAAATGCCATCCATTTAGGGCCTCTCACCTATCACTAGGGTAAGGAAACAAGGTCCCTTCCTCTTGTTCATCCTAAAATAATTGATGAAAACTCTCCCAATATTAACATTTTCCAATGTCAAGATGATGATGCTATTCTCACATAAATGAGTGTAGATGATTCCTATATCAAATGATTGATACCATCCAAAATAAAAGATATGTTAAATGAATCAACCATTTACATCAATTTTCCCTCTCATGATAACCCCCACATCCTCAATATTGGCCAATCTTTAGATTCCTTTGAGCAAGCTAATTATGCCACATTTATTAATAACCATAGTAAAGCCTTCACTTGTTATTATAATGACATGCCTAGTATTGACCCTTCTATCATCACCCATAACATTATCACCAATCAAGATACTAAACCTATCAAGTAGAAGCTTTGAAAGATGCATCCTCATATTGCTCTCTTTTTCAAAGAAGAGCTCCAACACCTCCTTTCTGTTAACTTTATCCAACCCATTGAATACTTGAAATGGATTTCAAATATTTTTCTTATCATGAAAATGATCAAGGGAATTTGCATTTGTATTGACTCTCATGACTTAAACCTTGCTTATACAAAAGATAACTTTCCATTGTCAAGTGTTGACCAACTTGTTGATCTAACAGCTAGCCATGAGAAGTTATCACTTATGGATGGGTTCTTTGGATATAATCAAATCTTAGTTACTCCCAAGGATCAACATAAGACAACCTTCATTACCCCATGGGGGAATTTCTATTATTAGGTCATGCCTTTTGGTCTAAAAAATGCTAGTGCTACCTATCAACATGTTATGAATTACATCTTCCATGATCTCTTACATAAAATTATGGAAGATTACATGCATGACTTACTTGAAAAGTATAAACTTCACCAAGATCACTTGACAATTCTCAAAATCATATTTACTTATATTCTCCAACATAACATTCAACTAAACCCAAAGAAATGTGTCTTTGGTGTTATTTCTAGTAAGCTTTTAGGCTTTATCATTTCTCTCCATGGTATTGAGGTCAACCCTGCTAAGGTTAGAGCAATACTAGAGATGCCTCCACTTACTAATATCAAACAACTATGTAGCCTATAAGGCAAACATTAGTCAATTCACTGCTTCATCTCCTAGTTGTTAGATCATTGCCAACCCTTTCACCATCTCCTCAAAAAGGATGTTTCTTTCCATTAGAATACAGATTATTAGGAAGATTTTAACATACTCAAATAATATCTCTTTTCCCCATCAGTTCTTATTCCACTTAAGTAAAATTAGCCTTTCCACCTATACATCTCTATAATATACCATTTCATGGGTGCTATGATTGCACATCGAGATGAGAACCATCGAGAATAGATAATTTACTACATTAGTTGCACATTTATTGATTATGAGACTCGATATACCCATACTAAAAAATTGTGCCTCACATTTGTCTTTTTAGCCTTTAATCTCTACCATTATCTTCTAAATCATAAAACCTATGTGGTCACCCATACTGATCCCCTCAAAACATGCATTTCAAGCCATATCAAAACCAATGAGTAGCTCAATTGATCATTCTCCTTACTAAATTTGACTTGGAGTTTATTCAACAAAAGCATATCAAAGGGAAAATAATGGCTGACTAGTTAGTTACCACCCATTTGCCTGAAAAGTAACCTTCAAATATTTAATTCCCTAATGAACCCATCAAAATGCTCTCCACTAATGACATCTCCTATCAAATGATAATGTTATTCGATGAATCTAAATGTCAATATGGTGGGGGTACAAGGGTCATTCTTATTCCTCTAGATGGTGAGCCTATGCCTTTATCATTTAAACTAGATTTTAAATGTACTAACAACATGGATAAATATGAGGATTTGATCCTAGGGATTCAAATAGATCTCTTCTTGGGTATCAAATCCATAACCATTTTCAGTGATTCTTAGCTAGTGGTTAATCAGGTTAATGGTTTCTACCTATGAAAAAACAAAAAAAATTATTGGTATAAACATCGTGTAGATATGTTATTGGGATCATTTGACTATTATCCCTTACAAACTATTCCTCGATCCATAAATAAGTTTGCTGACATAATGGCTTCACGTACTTTAAACATACCCTCTTCATCCTCTTCCTCAAAAATCTGTCACCATCCATCACATAACATTACCCTCTTATGCATCAACTAACATCTCTTTATCAAAACTATAACATCCAACCTATATGACTTATGGTACAAACAACTCATGAATTATCTTTCCTTTTCTATTATCCCTTCTGATCTCTCCAATTATGAGAGACGTGCCTTCATAGAATGTGTTACTTGTTACACTATGCTAGGGGGACTTCTCTACAAGAGAGGTTTTGATGGTCTCCTCCTTAGATGTCTCACTAGTACTAAGACTCCCTTCACTATTAAGGAAGTACATGATGGGATTTGTGTTAGACATTTCAATGGTCACGTAGTTTCCAAGCATATCCTTCAACTTGGCTATTATTGGCCAACACTCCATCAAGACTATAGTGATTACATTCAGTTTTGTGTCAAATGTCAACAAAATGCCAACCTCCATTTTCCAAGTCATGCATTACAAGTTTCCAAAGACTTCTGGCCCCTCTCCCAATGGGGCTTAGATCTAATTGGGGAGATTAACCTTCATTCCTCCCTCCATCATTATTCTATCATTACTACCACTGAATACTTCACCAAGTGGGTCAAGGATATTCCTCTCATCTTCACTAAGGATGACAAAATTATTGACATTATCATCCATCACATCATCTATCATTTTGGTGTCCCTCATAAAATTATAATAGATAATGACAAATATTTCAAAAAAAACTATCTAAAGTCTTTGTGATACATTCAAAATTAAATCAAGCTTCTCATCACCATACTATCCATAAGCAAATTGACAGGTATAAGATTCTAATAAAATATTGACCAACATTCTAATGAAAGTAGTCAATGATACAAGTAAGGATTGGAAGACACACATTCCCTTTCCTTTATGGGCTTATCACACTAGCATTTGAACCCCTACAGGTTCTATGGCTTTTTCATTGGTGTATGGGATAGAAGTTATTTTACATATTGAGGTTCAGATTCCTTCTCTTTTCATTTTTATAAAAGACATACTTACTAATGATGACTTTTGTCAATAATGTTTGGCTCAAATTGAGTTACTTAATGAACACCATCTCATATCCCTCAACCACCTCCAAATCTATCAAGAGTGTATCAAATGTGCTTACAACAAAAACCTCTAAAAGTGAGATTTCAATATTGGAGATATCATTTTAAAATAAAATCATGTGACAAACATGGATAAAAGCAAATGGGGTAAGTTTGCTCCTAATTGGTTTGTACCCTACATCATAACTCACAAGTATAGCTTAGGAAATTATCACTTGTCTTCTCTCAAAGGAAGGTTAGAAGCTAAGCCTTTAAATGCCTTACACCTATGACCATTATTTTGTTAAATAAGCATTACTTCACCTCATGTTTTAAAATTAGCTCATCCCTTGAGCACCTCTATTACATTCATTTCCCTTCCTCTTAACCCTTAGTCCTACTCACTTAGTTAACTTATGAAGTGCTATGGTTTTACCCTCAAAGTGGAGAAATCCTAGGCCTATATAGAATTGTACATGATTAATATCAAAAACAAAATTGGATATATAGACAAGTTATAATCTCTAAGGTCTTGTTTCTCAATGTAGACTATTCCCTTGAAGAATAACTACATAATTTCTCTTTGCTAATATCAATGGACTACTCCCTTGAAAGAAAACTATTTAAAAATCAACCACAAACACTTAGACCACTCCCTTAAAGGATGTTTAGGCCAATATTTGTTCTCAAATGGAAATACAAATCAAAAGCTTCTCATATTAATCAACTTCATATGACCTCAACACATAAAATCCCATTTTAGGCTTCCTGCATTGATCATCTTACACACAACCAAAAAAAAAGATTTAAGTCATGGAATTGTCTATATTCACTCTCAAATCACCCAAAATAATGTTGTATCATCCCCACTTTGAAGGTTATGCTACCCCAAACACTTTCACTCATCTACCCTAATTTTCTTCATACTCTTTCAAGGGACTTTGAACTCACTTAACACAAGGTGAACACGATACTTGTCTAACAAAAAAAATGGTCCAATGATGCAAAGCATGAAAGAGGCTCACATTCTTGAGCCTATTTATGTTATGATTATGGTCTTTTCAAATACTTGAGTATTCTACCTCTTTATTTCCCATCCAAATCACATGTTAATGTCTGTACTGAGATGAAAATGTTATATAAGCACCATCAAGCCTACTAAATTTATTTTAATCATACATCATCAAAAATATGGAAAAATGATGAAATAAAATAACATAACCAACCTATTCATTTTAAACATACACCATCACAAATATGGAAAAATGCAAAGACAAAGCTAACAAACAAACTATGTATATACCATCACAAATATGGGAAATGTTAGACTAACTCCAACATCAAAATTAAATTAACATAACATAAAATGATCATCCACATCAACATCATCACAATCATAATAAACACATCTCAAAATCACAATATATATACAATACACACACACACACACACACACACACACACACGATCAAAATACATGTACATCATCACAATATCATCTCTCTCTCAAAATATACATATCTCATCTTTGACTCATAGGACGGTATATATAACATATATAACAAAAGCAAACTATGAAACTTAGAGTCCTTAAAGCTCTCCATGTGGTCAGAAAGAATCAGTGGCATCACAATGATCTACTCATCTACATCTACATAAACTAGAAGACATGACATGTGTCACTAATATTTCCTATGATCTAAACTCGAAATACCTTTGAATCTATAAAAAATCCCTAATGGCCCTCTTGTAATAGGTAGTCTCATCAAAGATAGTAGTATATATCACTAGAGATATGGTCTATGGTGGTCCTATCACACCATTAAAGGCCTAACCTATATTGGTCCCTATGGTGGAGGAGGACTAGCTTGACCTACTACTCTCAAACTATCCCTCTCTATTGTTAGTGTAGTAACTTGACCCTATAACACCCTAACTTGGCCATGTAGTTCCCTAACCTATCCTTGTAATGTCACCACCTATCCCTATAAGGCTAATATCTATACCTAAGTTGTATCTCTAGCCTACACTACTACATCTCATGCCTTTAGGGTTGCATCTCTTTCTCTCACCAACCCCTCCAAATCTAGTTGTAGCCTCCTAACCTTAACTGTGAGATGCAAACTTGCCCACTAAGCCATATATGCCATTGTGCACCTTGGATCTACTACACTTAGCCCTATGGATAGCTCCTCAAAATTTGGCCCAATTATCTCTTAGAATAAAGGTAAGGATTCCTCTATATCATCCCTCCTCTATCAAGGGAAGTTAGTTGGTAAATCTTATAGTAGGCCAAACTACCTCCTAACCTATGCCATGAGTACCATCTCTAGCTCACTGACCCATCTCCTTCTAACCCATAGTGAGATTTGTAATCCAACCAACTTCTCTACCTATCCTCTAAATTAAAGGTATGTTAGGTAGGGTCTCCACAAAATATCTACAAGGATCAATCCCTCTATCATGCACCTATAATAAGCAATGCCATGTACTACACTATCTATTTAGGTCTGTGCCATACCATATCTCCACTATTTGAAACTAACCTTAAAGCTAGCTAAAATCATGGTAGGTAGCCCTAATGGTCAATTCACCATAATATTCTCATATGACTAGTAGTGGAATAAATGTCCAACACACAAATTGTATCATCAATGCAATCTTAAACCCCATAACTCTCTATATAACTATATCAAAAACATTGGTCCCCATGTAAAAATAGTCCACTGCTTAACTATCTATGCCAAAATATCCATCAATGCAATAAAATATCTCCCACCATATACATCTAGTAACGCATACATGGTAATCCCTATCATCATCAAGATGCTTAGTCAATGTTTCTCCTCATTATCAATCTATAGTGGCTCATATGCAAAACTCACGTAGTGATAAGTCACCTAACTAACATGCTCAACAAATAATGCCACCATGTGCATATCATGCTTCTGTCTCAAGCATGATAAGATCTCCTTACCCTAGAGTGGTAACTATAATATCTAAAATACATCCTTCTAGGTCACTATAAACTCTTCAATCAGTAGATGGAAGGTGTTGGTGGTGTTATCCCACCTATCAATCAATGTTATCATCAAGCTTACATCTCAGATGACTACAATATTTTCACACTCCTCCTAATCCCACATCTACCATGTGCTCCCACTCCTCTGGAGTGATATTTCTTCTCATCCACATTATTATCCTCAATAGGTGATCTTACAATGTCAACTCTAGCTTCACTTGTATCCATACACACACAACTCAAGTCACATACTTTCTAATATAATCTTTCACTACTTTTTTCCCTTCTCTTTAATAGAACTACATTGGTCTATGGCCCTTCATCAAGATATGTAGGTAGCACTTAGCTGTCACTAGGTCTTCTAAGGTTAGCTCAACCATATACCCACCTAACTATCTACCCTACTCTCCCCTCTTTACCCTAAACTTCACTACCTTTCTCTCTCCACACTAGGCCCAACTACCTATCACAACTCTAGGCCTTAAGACTTACATCCATACCCTTCAACCCTATGACCTATATTTTAAGCCCTAAGTTTCCTAACCTATCTCAACCTCTTTTTTTAACATACTTTTAACCATACCTTAGATCTTTTTCCCTAGGCTTTAGGAGAACTACATTGGCTTGAGGCCCTCAACTAGGCTATGTAGGTAGTACTCAATGGACACAAGGTCTTATGAGGCTAGCTTAGCCATTAGGTTAGTGGAATACTTTAATTAGGGATCCAAATTAACCCTTTCTTTTATTTTTTTATTTTTTCATAGTCACCAACATTGATGCTTAGTGTCGGTCAATGTTGACAGCCAACTATTAATGTCGATACCATGTCAGCTGACGACGGTGGACTCCACTGACATTGATGACTAGTTCATCCCTAAGGCCAAATAACCCATTCCATAAAATTCCATTTTAACCTAGAACCTATTGCAAACCCCTCTTGAATTCCCCTAAACCTAACCCACCCCATTTCCTACCCCCCTCACTACATTCCTACTACTCAACCTTTAGATTTAGCATACAAAATAAAAATAACCAAATCAAGTTTCCAATCTAATCACAGTGGATATTACCTCCTCTCTATCTCCTCTAGGTTGGAACAATTGATTCTTATGGTGGTGTACCTCCCACTAGGTTCCCTCCTAGATCTACCATCTTAGTCACTCTCAAATCTCTTTTTCTCTCTAATAAAATGTTATAAATGAGTTTGGTGGGCCACCAAACCCCCTTTTGTTAGGTTTGATCACCCACTGACATTAGTATACTTACTTAATCCACTGACATCAACACTTTATCCCACTGATGTCAAAAACCTTACCCTAGGCCATCAACATTAATAATATTTACTACCAACATCAAAGACATCATTGACATCAACACCATTGCATTAAAATTTCCACTAACAACCATAACTCTTTAGACTCTACCCATAACTAAGGCAATTTGGAGATCACGTATATCTCCCTAACCATGAATAACAAATTAGAGATCACATATATCTTCCCAACCATGACAATCACCCTCAGAGATCACTCAAATCTCACTCATGATGCCTTTGACTAGAGATCTTGAATATCTCCTTACCCATTGACGCTTTTACACGAACCTTACATTGCTTATCTAGACCACTTATGTTATTCTACTATATTTGGATGTTAAACACATACATGTATATTAGGTGTTTTGGATAGTTACCAAGCTCATCCTATCCCCTAAAACCTTTTTGAATTTCTTAGGGGAACTTCCTACCTCAGATACTTGGGATAGATGGACCAATTAGAGCTACAACTTTGATTGTTTTGACATTATCAGCTATCACTTACAATCTATCCTTTGGTTATTTCTATCTAAGTCCTCCTCAACCTGATCAAATCTTTCTTTTTTCAATTATAGCTCATAGTAGTATACACACAAGTAGTGATACCACATTCTCCTCTACTCAAACAATTCACTTCTTATCAAACTGGTACTTGATTCTAGTTTCTCCTCTACTGATTCCCATTTTGAGGTGGGATACTTCATCTAATACCTTGAGCATCCAACACCTATTTTTTTATTACAACTTGTTAGTGAAAATTATAAGACAAAAAGGGTAAAATGTAGACACTAAAATTGAGTCACACACATGCACAACTCCCTGTGTCAGAAACCCCCTTGAGCCCTATTTCAATAATAATGATTAGCCTCCCTAACCCATGATTTTACCCCTCACATATTTAATTAATTTGAAATATATAATTAAGTTAATTAAAAACCCCTTTTACCACCTTACCTGGCCACCTCATCCTATGACTAATTCTCACTTGATGAGTCACCTCAAGACTTATTCCCCTTATACTAACTACCCAAGACTTATTCTCACCTCAAAAATGAGTTCCTAACCAACTACATCCTTCTTAACCTCCCATTTATACTAGTTTTTAATGGATACCATACTTGGCATGAGGATTAATATAAAATATACTAAAAATAGTAGTTTTACCTATTCTTATACCACTAACATCAATCAACCCATGGTCAACATCGGTGGGATCACCAATGTCAGTTATATAAGCGAAAATCTAGACTAATGTTTAGGTCTGGAAAAATCAATAAAATTCCTTATTTACATACAAGCTTTTGACATTCAACTTTCAACATCTTGGCTTACTGTTATCTTTCATAAGTCAATCTAGATTAGGAACTAAGCACTTAAGAACTAGTAGCACCCACTTATTTTCTCCATTCAAGGCATCAGTTTAAACTACCTGATATGATCCATCCATCTAGCACTTATTATTCAGTCACCACTATAGTGAATTACATCACTTATTCTATAGGTCTTTTAAGTAATTAATTTACAATCACTTTATATCTACTATTCATTACTTTACACATTCCTGACTGAACCCCCATGAAGGAGTTATAAAGTTTACCTACTTTTTTCCCCTTGACCCAACACACTAAACCTCTGACCAAATCCATCCAAGCCATACTCTCTCTCACAACTCTCCCCAACCTTCTAGACCTAACCAAAACCATTTCCCAGCCCTAAAAAAGCTTTATGCAAGCTCTTAGGAAATTATTTCCCCTACCGACCTCGATAGCCTAACTCACATTGGTCACATTCACCCATCGACCTCGATAGCATAACTGATATCGATCACTTCATTACCAACCTTAGTAGCATAACCAACATTGGCAATTGTGTATTTCTTAACCTTTCCAAAACCTACCCAAACAACTTCTAAAATACAAATAGAACATACCATCTACGCTCTGTTACTTTCTACTACACTCAAGCTGTGAATAACAGAACATTATCTCTCTTTTACTCTCTCTTTACCTATCTTTTGGTTTTTTATTACTCTTTTATCTCTCAAAATTGGACTATCATCTCTAAAGAAGTTTCACACTTCTTAGAACAAGCGCATAGCTTCACAACCCACTCAAATATCTACTAACAAAAATTATGTGGTAGTGTTTCCTTACTTATAGGTAGTCCTCCCTAGCTAAAGAGGAGTGCTCACAATTTCTATATATAGTGCACAAAAAAATATAGATTCATTCTAATAATTTATCCCTATCATTCTTCTCTATTTTTCTTTAGACTTGAAATAGACAAATTTTAGCGAAACAAAATGAATTAATATAAAAACCTAAAACAATGTGACTAAAAGTAGTTAATACATATATTTTTAAGTATTTAAATTTTAAAATAAATCAATGAAATTATACACCTAAAATAATGTTCAATCTAATTTCCCCTTACTTGAAATGGAGTAAGTGTGTGTCACCTCTTTTTTATGTATTTGGAAAATTGTTGAAACCTATGTCAAATTGAGAGTGATCAAGTATCAATTTAAAAACCAGTGAAAGCCCTTGAGTTGGAAATATTTTATACTCCAACTCTCATCTAAATATGTAAAGTAATATTTAAAATAGTTGAAGGTTAGAACCACAAAATGCAGATCATTAATTTTCAACTGAATAAGAGGTAAAACAACCAAATTTAGCTCATTTTACATATAAAGGGTGAAACCATAGATGTTGAGTATCACTATACTCTTACATGTCCCATTTTTGACATGAAGAACTATCGTAGATAGATCTATATTCTATTTGAAACTTTCTAACTGGAGAAATTTGAAATTTCCATGTGGTAGCTTGAACATGAATGCATATCATGCACCTATATTTTGTTGAATTGATATTGAATATAAATTGAACTTTAAAATTTTTTAAATTTGAATTTTTTTTATCATGACCTTATATATACATAAATTATATGTTTATTTATATTGAAGTAAGAATAGTAATGAGTGCACATGTATGTCATAGGCCCCCATAATCTCAAAAAATATTATTGTATTTCAATCTAAAAATTGCATACTATATACAAGGTAAAGTGAAGTTGATATACAAATCAGTCCTATCTTAGAGAAGATAAATCACATTTATGCTTTCGCTTGTTGGTACTTTTTACATAATCATGTTTATGACTAAGATGGACTAGCTAGACCAAACCAAGGGAACCCTTACCACAATAATATCACTAGAGAGTGTTCCAAAGCCTCTAGTCAAGTAACACCATGCAAGAATCATAGTTAGGTCCTATGTTTTTAATATTCATAAAGTAAATGAAAATTAAATTAAAATCTAATCTAATGATCACCAAATATTATAGCACAAAATAGGGGTGAAAAACATAAAATTAAACATGCATAGAATATCTCTACTCAAGTCAATGTAGAGGAAATCCTAATGCATGGGAGATAGAAGCATATAATCTAAAAATTACAAATCTATCTACTTTAATAAGGATGAACAATAGTTATAAATACCTATGTTTGAAGACAAACCCACCAAGCCTCAATATTTGCTTTGGCCAAGGTGATTCATAAGAGTTTTTTATGGCATGTAAGGATAACAAGGATAATTCATATTTAGGATACACAACTTATTTATGCATCTAAAATACTTCTCCATAAGACAAGATCTATATCTCCAATTGTAGTATTAAAACCCTAAACAATGCTCTTAAAGTAGAATGGTGGATAAGTAGATGCATAATATATTAAATTCCTCTTGTTTCTCTATAAATGACTAAAATGATGTGTATATATAGGTGAATATAATCCTAAACCCTTTCAAAAGGTTAGCCAATAAAATCATCTCAATTGACCCTATATTGTTAATTGATAAAATCAAACTAGGTCATGGTCTAGGTTGGTTGAGGTTGACCTAGACCCATAACTTGATAATATAATTTGAGTATAGGGTTGGCCCAGGCCAAGATTGTTTGATAAATGTTAAAAATATTTTTTGGATTAGATAGGGGTAATTTAAGGTGGTGAATTTCTTGGAGGATTGTGTAAGGGAGGTTCCAAATATCAGGGAAGTGTATAGCAAATGTTTGTTTTGGTTTCAAGTGGTGGTATATGGGACAATAATCTTGGGAAGCACCAATGCTCTACCTACCTATTTATTGGTGTACCATTTAAGACATGAACTTAGAGAGGCTGGGACTTGATGGGTTCCCATAAGAGAAAATGCATTAGTAATTAATAAAGTTTTAGAATATTATGTGTATACATATGTCCCAATCCAAGCTCATCATGTGTCATACAAGTACAACATGGGATGGTGCTTTAAGAAAAAAATAAGCAACACACAACATTGATGCTAAATAAATTTTTGTTAGAAGAGAATAAGATAAATGAAAGGACAAAATTGAAAAATACATACATTTACTTACCCTAGTTTTGTAGAAGAGGAAGGAAGTGAAATAAATGTAAAGGTGTCCATTGTAGGGAACATTAGGAAAACCTATAAAACTTAGTGATTTGTTTTTTCAAAATATACATGTAATATGCAAAAAGGTTATCTATAATGTTAGGATTCTAAAACATCTTATGGTTTGGAAAAAAATCTAGTGGAAACAAAGTTATGATAAAAAAAATAGAATCTAATTGTAAATTGATACGTAAATAATTTTGATTAGTAAATATAAATAGGGTGAAAATTAATTCATTTGTTATTTTACTATTCTTATAAAATATTGCTTTGAGTGACCAAATTCGAGTCTAGAGAGTGACCATGGTGAGAAGATCACATATATAATGTGGATGATGCATATTAGTCATAGTGGGTGCAACATAGGTAAGGAAAGCATTAGATTCAAATTTTTGTGAAATTTTAATTAATATTAAGATGAATATGGAAAATTAGATGTTAGGTTAAATACAAACATTGAAATAGACCCTAGAAAATTTTTAAGTAGGCTAGGGGTACAATAGGGTATTGGGTAGGAAAATATCAGAACCATAAATACCTAAAACATTTATGGTAAATGGTTTAAAAGTCACTATGGACTAAGAATAGAGTCAGTCCTATCAATTCATTTTACAAGGAGATAAAAATCTAGGGTGTTGACTATGTTGCAGTGAGTCGATGTAGTACTACTAGAGATGGTTGTCTGCATAATAATGAGCCAATCTTGTTAGAAATAGGGAAATGGTTGACATAGTATCTTTTGGTCAATGCAATTCATAATTCATAATATGTGGCCAATATAGTTTGTTTAATGAAGTTGACTATGTAGAAGGAGGAGGATATAGTATGTTATAAGTAAAAATGGCTGATTTAGTATCAAACAGGTTGATAATGTCTAGAATAATGGGCTAACTATGTAATAAAAGGTCAATGCAGTATGGCAAGAATGTGACCAAGATGATTTAAAATTAAATAGACCAATTATGTAGGAGAATACAAAATAGAAAAATAAATCAAACAAGATTATGAATTAGTTAATTTGTAAATTTTTTTATAATATTTAAGAATGTATTATATTTTTAAGACATTGATATCTAATACATTATCTATTACTTGATATTTTGTAGAGACATTGGAGATTTTGGCACTTTTTGGATGCATCCTAGCTACCATATTTATTAGAGAATTTTTTAGATGTGGATAGAGTTGAATTGGTTGCCTTGGGTTTCAGAGGCATCATAGGGATGAGATAGATCCCACTTAATGTTGATCTCATTATCATGTTCCTAGGAGCATGGGAATGATTAAACAACAATTTTTGATGGATGATAGAAGGGGATACTATAGAGGTGGTGATAACCTTAAAGGATGTCCATGGGTTGTTTGTACTTCATATTGATCAGATACTAGTGATATGTGATACACTAGAGTTAGAGGATAACAGATGAATGTTGAACCTTAACCCCATGGGTGACATGCTTGGATAGGATCCACCTTATTATACATGTTAGATTATTTGATTTTTATGTCATGGAAATTTTTTATATCTATAAGGTTGTGATAGGGCTTGTGATAACGTGAGTGATTTGTCACAAGTTAGATGGAAAGGTATTATTATATCTGATACCCTTATGTTGTTCTATTCTAGATCAGGGTGCCTTGTATGATCATGTTACTATCATCTAGGTATAACTCATACATGATATGTATGGGATGTTGACAAAGGGGTCAAATATGATGGGCCCTATCATTCTACCAAGTGCATGGTTCTATGAGATATTTCCTATGTATCAGCCAATTGGGTTGACCCATTCAGCCAATGATAGCCTATATCATGTTTTTAGGTAGAGGTAGGACCATGTAGTTCATCTTATTCCCTATGTTCTAGATTTTCATATTATTACATGTGGGAGGATAGTGTGGTAAAAATACACTCACAGTGTTACCATATGGCCAAGTTGGTTGACTGTTACTATTGGTTTGGCACATGTGAAGATTAAGCGCTACTATACTTTGTGGGTAGAGTCTCATCCAATGGCTCATGTACCTAGATAGTTGGGAATTCAATATATATTGGCCCCTCTATTAGTACATACTTATTGGGAATAATATGCTAGAGAAATGAGAGGGAGATGAGGTGTGGGAGTACCCATTGATATACATATGATTAGGACTCATTAAGTGAGAACATGGGCTAGTCAGGAATAATAGGAGGAAACAAGGCTTGGATTAAATAATGACATGGATGTGTATATATGATATGTGGGAGCACAACATGGACCATAATAGAGGTGACAATAAGCACCATGAACTCATTGGATATGGAGACACCATTAATGAGAGGATACATAGGAACTAGCTATTACACAAAGGGATCCTACATCAATGATAAGATAGAGTTAGTCTATAAAGAGGCCAATGAGGATGGGGTCATGATGGGATCAGGTAGTGACTCTTGGTTTTTCTTTGGTACAGATTTATTTGATGGAGGAGGTGTTCAATAGGTGAGAAAATGATAAGACTATTGTTAGCAATAACAAAACTATTGAGAAGTGTTTTGATTTGGTTTAAGTTTTTGATATATAGCACTATATTCATAATTGATTATAATAGATAGATGATTTGATATATATATATATATATATATATATATATATATATATGAGATTTGATGTATATTCAATTTTTAGTTTTGAAGATATTTCTACTATAGAGGAGATAATATGGGGAGCCCTAATTATGGTCATGCATTATGATATTTTGGATGGGGTGATGTCATCATATAACCCTACCACTTTGGATTATCCTATGGTTCCATCTTCCCCAACTCACGTAAATTAGTTTAGACTGGTGGGAGAGGCTATGTGATAGTTATAGGAATGAGGTGATAATTTATAACCACCTATAGGGGTAGGATATAGAAAGGCTCATATTTGGTAAGCCTTAGCATAAAATCAAGTGCTACACATGGTGAATAATATATAGCTTGGATAGGTACAGGTCTAGGTAGATAACCTATAGGGTTAGGTTGTTAGATTTAGATCCCAGACTACCTCTTTATAATGCACCATTCAAAGGGGTAATTCATAAGCATTGATGGCTAGTGTGGCTAGTCTATAGGATAGATAGGATGCAACAAAACCTTATGTTTTTATCTATATTATATCAAACTCATGATATATATATATATATATATATATATATATATTGATATTTACATTTCATCGATATATGATTTGTACATCTTTCTTTTTTGACACATGTATTTTGTTTTTATTGTATATACTATGGAAAATATGTGAGTATGTTTGCTTTTCTAGTATTATGTGATATATATATATATATGGTTAAAAATAAAATGCAAAAATGATTTGGAAAATTATAAATAATCAAAACAATTGTATTACACACTATATCACAATGGGAAATGTGTAAAATTAAATATGAATAAATATAATAAACCAAAATGGTAGAAATGGTAAAAAATGTTTTCAAATCATGTAAATATTTACTCCAAGTTAAAAAAAAATAGAAGTCATACTATATCACATTGGTAAGTATGAAAATTTGTAAAAATGGAAGACACATGAAAACCAATGGTATAAAAACAAACAAAAAATAAAGTCAAACAATCATACTAAATAAAGTTGGGACATATGATAAGAGAAACAAAATGTAAGTGTAATCAAATTAATCATAATAAATCAAGATGAGATGTATGATAAATTTAATAAAATAGTTTTAAACATACATGCAATTGTAAAATAAGAAGATAAAAGTGAATTGATTATGATGTAAGCATAGAACATACTAAATAAAGATGGGAAGTATGTCAATGATGTACAAATCATAATCTAACACAAATTATCTCAAATTTTAAGCATATAATTTTATTATGAATTGGTTATAGTATGAATTGAATATTGGAATATATTTTTAGGAGGGCCTAGTCCTATTCATGGTCTTATACTACAACTCATAAAGGGAACACCAATGAGGTGGAAACAACTTTGGGAATAATTTAAAAGATGTTTTTAATGTGGTAATTTATGAAGAGCACCTAGTCCTATCCATGGTCTTAAATTGTAACTCACAAAGGGAACACAAATGAGGTAAATGGTAATAAACAAAAAAATAATGATTTTTTTTACTATGGTAATCTATGAGGAGAGCTTGATCCTATCCATGGTCTTACATTATAACTCACAAAAGGAAATCCTAGGGGAATGATCATTAAATAATACAATATTTATCAAGGGTAAATATTAAGACTATTATAATGAAAGAGGTAATGTAAAATGCATGACATAGGTCATTATGAGAAAACCTTAAGAAAAATGAGGCATACTTGGTACAAAATAGAGACAGTAAGAGTCTAGTGACCATAAAAATACAAAAGATACCTACTCACAATAAGCAAAATGTTGTATACTTATAAAGGTGAGATAAAAATATCAAATCATGAAGGTTATATGGAAAATAAAAGTAAAATGGACCTAGCCCCACAACATGTTACCCATTCCTTAGGACCTCTTATAGAGTCGTCAACCTACTATGAAGATTGGGTACTTATGTAAGAAAGTAGGTAGCATTTATAGATTTTTTTATTATCTTATTCAAATATATTATCATACCACACCCCAATGGACTTGTTAACTAATTTAAACTCACAAGACTAGTAAGGATTCAACCTATCTTGAGAACTCAAAACTCACCTTGTGGTTACCCTTCTTATGCTTCTTAAGATGTTAGGATAAACCGAAAGGAGATCACTGGATATCATGTCTAGGTAACAGTTTCAAGTGTTTTATCATGTTAAGAAACATCATGGTGGCTATATTTACTACATGTTTCAACTTTTTTCAATATATATCCTTCTATCAATTATATGTGGTAGTCTACAACAAGCCTTGGAATGGCCCTAGTAGTCTGAATTTGCTCATGAGGAGGATGACCCACTATTATATCTTATGACTCATCATGGATCCATTTAGTGTGTTAAAAATGTGCAAGGTATGGGTTGATAATAATTATTAAGGATATTATAAGGACATATGGTAAGATAATTTGTCTTCAACATGCTTTAAGGTCTTTTATAAGTATTAAACTATCCTTCATTTGACCCCTCACCTAAAATCATATATGTGTGTGTGTGTGTGTGTGTGTGTGTGTGTGTGTGTGTGTGTGTGTGTGTGTGTGTGTGTGTGTGTGTGTGTGTGTGTGTGTATTATCTTAAGGGGGTGTTTGACCTTAAGGTGATTCTATTTGACCTCAAAATTACATTAATACCACTATTTACCCCTTAAATGACCTCTATGATCACCATATTTCCATAATCAAATGGTTTCATATGCTATGGGTGCATTCTCACAAGTCAAAGACATTTATTTGCCAATAAATGGGGCCCACAAATGTGAAAATGTGTCCTTTAAGCTTTCCAAACAATAATATATTATTTTAAATGTTATTTTACCCTTATTATCCATCCTATATCCCACCAATGATGATTCATGGTCTGAAAACGTGAGAAAATGTAGGAAAGTTGCATGTTGTAAGATTTTTCAAACAAGTATGGATCTATATAATACAAATGTGGTCAAATGGAGTCATGAATATATAAGGAAATTAAAAATAGTCATAAATTAAGATAATACATGTGTTTTAGAACTAAAATAACCAAAAAATGGTATATTTCTTCCACCAAGATCTTTGGTAGCAATGGATAACACTTCAAGTTTGTGCTCAATCTATACAGTAGAGAAAAAGTGAGGTTCCAATCTCTTGGAAAAAGGAAAGGGTACAATGTCCTTCCAATCCTCAAAATTAGTTTCAAGATTAGTCCTTTGTGATTTATGAACAAACACTAAGAAGTTAAACAATCTAGGTTGCCTTCATCATTTGCACAGGGCCAAAAAGGGGAACGATTTTAATGCATTATTAGCCTATTTGATGAAACTAATGGTTTTTCATATCTTCTCCAGTGATTCCATGACATTATCAACCCTTGGTTCATAAGTGTGAGCCTGTGGGAGTAAGCAACATCTAATTTTCCATTATCTACCTACTAAAAGCAAGGTTTCATTGATTAAAAAGATATTCAATGCACATGTTTGATAGTGAACAATGGTTTGAGGTTTGTCGATGGATCCTTAAAGTTTTTCATGCCTTATTAAATTCTCAACACAAGTGAAATGGCCATATGGACCTAAAATATCACAATAACTCACCTCCAAATGATACTTCCTTCATATTTGGGCTTCATTATAAGGAAGGATAGTGTGTTTCATGAGGATGGTGTTGAATGTCATCATGATATCATAAAGGTAGTAAAGGAATATTATAATAATATGAATAAGTCCTTATTTTAGGATGATTAAACCCCATTATAACCCTCATAGTTAAGAAACTATAATATATCCTTCAAAATCCTCCACAAACCTATTGAGTAGAAGTTAAGGTTATTTAGTATAAGTTGAGGTATTCAAAGAGTCCTAGGTTTCCATTTCTCACTACATACAACTAATTGATGAAATCCAAGTAATTTTATCCATTGCGTATGTAATTAGGGGTGCCTAGGGTCTTTTTATGCCATCTTAAGTGTGTTTCAATAGTCTATTTGAAGCTCTCAAGGTATCCTTGTCATCTAATTGTCTCATCATTGTCGACTCACCTCATAATAGGCTCTAGTTATAGGTTTAAGATCCATGTGACCTTAAAATCATGACCCATATGTATAAACCCTCTACACAAACCCAATGAATAGAAGCAAGGTCTAAATATCCCATAAGGATATCATGTTATATTGGTACTATGATAAAATGACTTATGTAGGTATAATCCATATTAAGAGAGCATAATCATCACCTATGGGAGACAACTCAGATTCACCCTTAAAAGTATTTTAAAACCCTTATATGAAGATGAGCCTCAAATTTAAGGAAGGAAAATGGATTTTAAATATGTATGTCTTAAGATGATGGATTTGGATTCAAGTAATACCATTGGAATTTCAAATATGACATGAAAAAAATAAGTATACTCAAAGACCTACTTCAAGACCCTCTTAACAGTCAATGCATCTGAGTTATCTACCTATAAGACTATAAAAATTCAATCCTCAACCATGAGCATGAGATGGTATATGTACATAAGGAAATGAGTTAGACTAAGATGGTGATGATAACATAGATATCATGTTACCAAGGACAAGGAAACTTGTATGAGTCCATAAATGAACTAAGTTAGACACATACAATAAGCCATGGTTATGTAATCAGTGAGGGTGAAAAACTAATGAGAATGAAAATGTTAGTAGACATGTAAATTATAACTTAAAGATGATGATGAAATTCATACCCCTCAATATCTCACATAAATGTGTGATCAATTTAGTGATTATTAGTTCTAGGTTGCAGACCCAAGACATGTAGGTTGTGATGTAACTATGTAGATAAATGTTGTTAATAGAGTTAGGGAGGAAAAACATCAAGGATTTATTCAAAACTTAAAATGTTTTAATTAATAATTGACTTAATTACTATAAATGGATGAGAGATATTGTTAATATCTTCACCACTAATTGTTACAATCATTTATACTAGATAGTGAGGGTTAAAGCGAGCTTAAGAGAGAGAAGGGTTGATATAATGGTATAAAAAGGACAATTTTAAAAGGTTCAAGTTAGAATAAGGAAGATGTTATCATAAAATTTAGGATATATATACATATACATGTGGGTTGAGGTTCCAAATACAATCTAACCCTATAAGGCCTAAAGCCACCATGAACCCTCAAGTCCTCATATTCACTTCAGGGGCAGATCTAAACCTCCAAATAAACCAAGTGATATGAGAAGATGTGTAATGGTTAATTAGGCCATAAATTATGCATTTGAAGCATGATAATGTAAATAAATGGTCAAATTTAGTATTATCACCTTCTCAATCTCCATTGGCTTGATAAATCATGTCAAGTTACCATCTTCAACACTCATATCTCACATGTCATCAACACCCAAACCCAGTTATCTTAAGGGGAGTTGGGAACCCATATGTTATCAAAATTCATTAAGAAAAGAGTGTAATTTAGGGGCCCAACTCTATGAATTAACTTTAACACTATAACTTTCAAAAATTATCTAGCAAAGAGCTCAAATCACACAATCTTTCATTCATATCTCAATGTATAGTCTACATGGGACCCATAGATATTCAAGAGATTTGAATGGGCCTATGGGGTAAATGTTTATGGAAAAAAGTTTTTTTTTTAGAGTTACATACTCTATGAACCATCATTACTAAGGTGGACCCCCAAAACCCTCCTTAAACCCTAGTTCATACCTGATGAAGAAATAACACCTCTAAATGCATCCAAATGAGGTAATTATGCTATGAAATAGTCTTAATGGTCTCCCTAGGTCCCCTAATCACTCAATTTATCTACTATTTGGCACATGAAATATGTGTAATGTATGGGTCAGACCTAAAAGAGCCATTATAAGTGTACATGCAAGAGAATAGATAAAGTTTGCATATTCTATGTGTTTTTTAGGAGGGAAATGAATCTAAAAGTCTCAAAGGAATGCTTAGTAACCACCTATAGGGGCCTTCATGCCTAAGTGGAAGATTATATGCATATAAGGGGGAGGTAAATGGCTTGATCACACTAATATCAATGATATGAGGGTCCTAATGAATGAATTTCATGTCAAGAAAGGTGGTCCAGTTCCTCATAGTTCCATTTTGGGGTCAAGATGTAGTAGCTCTACCTTTAGACCTATTGTCTTAGTACCTTCCTCAAGGCAATGCCACTTGAAGTCTGAAATAGAGGACTAAAAGAGATTAGATAACACCTTAGACCACTATGGATATGTTTATCATGTTTTATTTAGGTGTGAGATCAGCCTTAGTTTGTAGGGGAGAGGTCATAATTAATCATTTTGGCTTGAAAGTGCCTTGAAAATGCTTAGAATGCATATTTATCACCCAAGGTATGACTTGACAAGCCATTAACTATATACAATAGTTTCATGGGGAGCTGATCACTTGGGAGAGTTGAGGGGCCTTATCTACAAGATATCAATGGCATTATTTTATGGGTTAATGTCCTAACCTTTATTAACCATTTTTGAGAGTCCAAAACCCCATAAAACACTCTAAAACCTTAATAACAACCTGATTGAGAAGATATTGGAGACAATGTATCCAAATTCATTGGGATGGCCTAATAAACACTTGGATCCTATATAAAACTCTTAAGGTATCCCATCTAGAGTATTGGTTTCTATAGACTATTGTATAGACCCCCTAAAAGCTATAATTTTATAAGGTTTTATGTAAAATTCAAGGTGAAAAGATTGATAAATAGTTTAAAATAATTGGAATATGTACTATGAGAAATGTTTCACCTTATCTAATCATGAAACACTTACAATTATTCCTAAAAATGTTCATACATGTCTGTGTCAAATAGGTAGTCTAGTTGTGCTAAAGGGAGGCGACCTAGTCATCTAAATAAAGTAGAATTGTAGGTATGAGATGTTTTGGAAGCATATATAATGATATGATATTTATATTAAAATTTTTAATATTATCACTCATCCATCTTGAAGGTTTGATTCAACCCTCATAGCCATCCAAATGGTTGAATACGTCAAGATACTAGGATACTTGTCTATAGGTCTACTTAATCAATAAAAGGGAATGTTTATGGTCATATAATGGTGGTATGGAGTAAAATAAAGGAAACTAAACTTATTTAAATATCTCATAAGGTGATAAATATCAATATCCATGGCCATTATAGAGGATTTAGGTAGTTTTCTTAACATAGTGAACATGTGATAAAGAGGTGACCACTAAATGCTTCATGGAGGAGGACTAACTGAACCATTTCAATGCATGGTAAATGTTATAAGGAGATTAAATTAACCAAAATTTGTGGTCATATGCTCTTCATGGGTTAACCTAGGCTAAATATATACTTCAATACTCCAAATATGCTCATTCAAGAAACCAATCAACCTAGGCAATGCATGGATGAGTGTTGAGGTTGCTTATAACTTCCAATTAAAGGGATTATGGTCATTCATGACCTATTAATGTTATTACCACACCAAATTATCTATAATTTATTTAATTTTTATATATATTCATGCCTTTATTTTATTGTAATATATCCCTCGGTTAGGTGTATTGAAACTTAGCCAAATTGTATCTTGAGAACCTTAAGAATCAATAAAGAAAGGACTATTTTCAGGTTTCTTACTAGATTAGTGTGTTGTGGTTTGTTTATTTATATAAATTATTGTGAAATATGAATTTGACTAAGAATAGGAGATTAGTATTGTGTTAGTGAATGAAATCAAATCAAAAACACACTAAACTAACATCTTCATGACTAGTTACTAGGGTGATCTTGGTGAAGAAACACAAATAAATAAAGCACAACTAAAACACAAGAAAACACACATTTATTACCTTCCTTTATTCTCCAAGATTATTTTTCAATTGGATTGCTTGGCTTGTGCTCATGAAGTCCTTGTCAATGGAAGTTTGGCTACCTCCATATCTCCTTGGCACCTTTGGCTTGGCTTGGCTTGGAATAAATTTGGCATGGTAACACTAGTTTGCATGAATCTTTTGGAACTAATCCTACATTATAAATTTTCACAAATGAATCTTAGAAATGATGTGGTGAATCTTTTTATTTATATATATTTTATATTGATCATAATCAACTTGAACTGTTCATCTTGATATGAATATGTGTGGTTGAGGATTAATTCAATTTTGCAATTAAAATTTATAAATAGGCTCATCAATATTTGTGATAGAGGAGAAATTAAGAGGCATGGAGGAATTTTATGAGGCATGGGAGGCATGAATCCTGATATTTATGGCATTTATGGCCTAGGGATGTCTTTCCAAGAAATGAGGTTACCTGATGATGTAGATATTCAATATTGATTTCCAAAAAAAATTATTCAACAAGTTTCCATGGAATTCTTGAATTAGGATCTAATTTGGTTTACTTAGATCTTAAGCATGTTTAAGCACTTTGTGCACAAATTAGTCAAATTTATTAGAATGCCTTGCTATTGGTCCAAAATTTGATTGGATTAGAATTGGAAGGTGATGTTAGATGTGTTGGATCCATTATGCCATTTAGGATGTTACCAACACCAAATAATAAAGGCACACATCTTGTGCAAGAGATTTGATAGGAAAGATCAATCCATATCACCTAGGTGCAAAATTAGCATTTTGACTTGGAATGATCTGATCAATGTTATCTACCCCATAAATTGCATTGCCCATTTAGGGATCCTCTACCCAAAATTGGCACTTGAATATTTAAATTTCAACTCGTTTAATGCATTTAGTGTTTTAGGCCAAATTGTGCATTTTTGTGGAAATTGGTCAAAAGCCTAGTTGGAGGTTATCAGTGGCCAGATTTAGGTGTCTACAAGTGCGATATTATTCTCCTTTTTATTTCTTCTCCTTCACATAGTTTCTATAATGGCATCTTATGCAGGTCATGTGATGTGTTAAAGTGTTGGTAGCTATGTTGAAGAGTAAATTGGTTAATAGTACCTCAAGCAGACCTATTTTCCATTACCTTCAAGTTGCATGCATCCATAATAGCCTTAACATAAAATACGTAAGCTTAAGAGTTCATTATGAAGATTTTTTTAGTCATAAACCTTTACTTGATTCACAAAATGTTGATTAAAGATCAGTTAGAGTGGATGGGTTAATATCGGTGCATCACCACCTTTAGAATAGGTCTCCTTTTCATTTTTTCCCTCTATCCATTTCCATCCCAACAATAATTAGGTATTATAAAGTGAGATAAAGTGGTGTAACATGGGATCTAAGCCCATGAACTATAGGTTTGGTCCTTGTATAGGTCACCCACAAACTTTGGACCAACCCCATGTGACCCCAAACTTAGAGAGAACAAAACCATATTCTCTGAAGGGTGTAATTTGGAGTGTTAATAGTTGTAGCACTCTTAGTGGGACCGAAATTCAATTGAGTTGGAGCATGCAATTGCATACTTGGATGACATAATATCACTTCAATCAATTCAATGGTATATCTATAGTCAATTTTCATGCAAAAAAGTGGTCATAATATCTTCATAAAAAGGTAAGTAAATTGAGTTTATTGAGTTATAATTAGATTTTTCTAGGATAAAGAGATATCGTAGGTCTAATAAAAATCCTACACCCCCTAATTCTCCTAAATTTTTTCAACCAAACATTTATACAAACACTATAACCCCAATGGGTAGGCCTATAATTCAAGAATTTGTGCCCTTTAATGATGGCATTTCCTTAAATTTGAATTATTATGGTGGCATACCTATTGTTACCCTTAAAAGCCTTTCTTATTTGACAAAGAGAAAACTCAACCACCCCTATGGAACATATTTTAGATATAACCAATTTATGTTTAGTTCATAATGTGACCCAAGAGAATGTGTCTATGAGGTTATTTTCCACTTCATTGAAGGGTAAGGCACTCTAGTCATATAGGGGTTTAACTCTTGCATCCATCAATATCTAGGATGAATTTGGGGAACATTTGTGGGAACACTTTGAGGATAGGAGTGAACATGTATCTTTAGTAGATAATATCAAAAAAACTAGAAGGTCTCCCCAAGAAGGGACAATACTACCTTTGTTAACTTCTAATAAGGAGATTATTCCTTTGAACAAGTGGAAATCAATCAAGGTGGAAATGTAGCCAAGGTAAATAGTCTAGTTTTAGCACATAATGTTGATGCTTCCAATTGCTCCATAGATTGTTCCTTAGTGTTGATGAACACTTATCATTTTAAGATTACAAGAATCCAAGACATGAGTTGAAGTTTATGAAAACTAGTATGTTTGTGGTGGAATAGTTAGCAAATTATGAGAACTTCCCACAAAATTTATTTGATGTGGTGGTTTGGAACCACCAGGGTCTAAGCCTTTTCAATCTTGTAGTCTTCATAGTCAAGATTTATAACTCTGAGCTAATCTAAGTGAATATTTATAGTGATCTTTAAACTAAAGTGAGCATTAATAAAAAAATAAGCAAAAGGTAGGGTAAGGTAGAGAAGAAACATGATTTCAGGCAGAGGTCTCAAACATAATGACAAAATTCTATTCAATTTGAGCATACATTTAACCAATTAGTGATGTAACATAGATTAAGCCCAAGCTTCTCCTAAAATCAAGAAATGAAAATATAAAGATCATGAGTAAAATTCAAGATTACCTAAATATTTTGCTATGTTAATCTGAATTTCATAAGAAGATTCAAATATAGAGTAAATAAAATGAAATAAACTTAGAATCCTTCAACTAGTCTATCACATCACGAACTAGAAACCTCATGAACATGAAATATATCTCATCTATCCAAGAATCATTTAAATATAATAAATCCACCTATAATTAAGAGAAATAAAAAAATATAACACAACACTAGATAATCTTTACAAAATTCTAATTATATTAATTTCTCTAGTATAAAATTGCTCAAAATCCCTCCCTTTAAAAATGGTAACACTTGCCTATTTATAGAAGACATAGGTAGTGTACCAATCATCTTTCTTTCAAAATTTTAAAAGAGGTAAGGATTAAAATCATTTTACAAATAAATCTATAGTACATATGGATATTAGGTGCCTATTAGATCAAAATACTAATATATGCTAACAAACTAGCATATATAGTTTACAAAAGAATAATCTTGACTTTGCTCTTGTGCTGGTAGGCCCCCTTGATCACTTAGGCTAGATAAAGTCTTTCACCCTAGTGTATTGTTATTTTATTAACTAAAAAATAACTATGGGATTAATTATACTTTCTTCTTCCTATTCAATCAATGTATCATTTTCTTTGTCACTTCTGGTGGTGACCTCTAGTAAGCACCTTGCTTCTACTATCTACTCTCCTATGGCAAGGATGACACTAAGGACTTTTGATTTGTCCTTGTTTGATTTTCCTTGGTTTTAATCCTTGATGACTTCGATGAAGTCTTGGAATATTCCATGTCATGCATTAGGCCAGTGACAATAGGTTGAGAAAGGGTTACCAACAAGGTTCTTAGTAAATTCTCAATTGTATTCACCAAATCCTTATCTTCCTCTATGAATTCATTGGCCTTGTTTTACTATTTGTTTAATTCCTATATTTAAATGGCATTTTATTTCATTTCTTTGATGATCTTTAAATCTAGGGGTTGATGTGTACTTTGATTAACTCTATCACTTAGTCTTTGGTTTCTTTCCATTGTTGTATCAATGTTTATGCCTTCTTAGCTTGAAGTTCCAAGGTATTAATCCTAAGTTTTATGGATTTTAATTTGTCAAAGGCATCTAGGAGGTACTAATTTAACATCTTTAGTAGGTCCTCCAAGTCTTTCTTCTATTTCTCTAAGTTCAAGATTATTTGCTTCATTCCCTGAATTTCCACCACATCCATTGCCAACTAGGCTTCTACCAGACTTGAAATATTTTATTTATGAATGGGGTGTTCCCCTACTACCTAGCCTTGGATTGGAGTGAGTCTTGTAAATGGTTCCACTCTTTGAAGAGTGACTTCTTTAGTTCCAATAGTTACTTTCTTAGTAGTAACCTTATCTAGTGTAGTTGTATCAAGGTTAAAGTGTACCTTAGGATTTGCTTATGAAAGATTTGAAGATTCTAGTATTTTGAGACTAGACCCTTTTGATTACCCTAATTATTCTATTTTATTGATGTTCTTCTTAGCAACATCAATCATTATCCTCTCTTCTTTCTCCTTCATGAGCTCTAAGATCTAGCGCTAGACTTCATCATTGACTTCAACATTGGTAGTGTTAGTCAAAGCCCATGAATGCATATGAGAGGGTATATTTTGGAACATCCCATAGATGAACTAGTTAGGGATGATAGGTCCATATATGGGAAATTCATCACTAAACAAGTTTACCTCACTTGTTGGGTGAATTCACTTGGGTTTCTTGGAGGCTCTAGGCACCAAATCCATACCTATCTTCCTCTTTATTTTGGTCATAGGGACCAAATCTAAGGAAAATCCTTTACCTTTATTTATCCCTTTAGCTTGAGGACCTTTAATAAGTGCCACCTCAGCTAGGCTTCTTCATCTTCATCTCCTTCCTTGTCTGAATCATATATATCTACAAGTTCCTTAAAGATCTCATCAACTATTTAATAAGGTTCTAAGGCAACCATATCAAGGTATTCCATAGGGGAATGGGGTATTTAAGGCAAAGCTAAGTTAGACGGTCCCTCTCCTAGCCTATGTCCCATATTTTATTCACTAAGTCCTTCAATTTTAGGTACTTGTTACTAAGGTAGTTGTTGTTGTTGAGGTGGACCTTGAGGCACTTATGGTGGACCCAAAGTTGAAGGTAAGAGGTGGTATTGCAAGGGATTCATTTTCCATCTTTCTCTTGATGTTTTTTATTCCCTCCATAATCTATGTTCTAATTTAAATCCATGCCCCTTAAACCTAGCCAACACTTCCTTAAATTTGGATGCCTTTGTGTGTAATTGGTCATATGGACCTAATTTATATTCATAAGGTACCTTATGAAGTTGTTTAGATTGTATATGGGAGATCATATTGCCCTTTGGATCCCATGTCTTGAGGTAATCTAATTGGAAGTAGAATATCTCTCTATTCCTTGCTAAGATCTCTAATTACTTCCAACCATGAATCATTGTCTTCCCAATCAGATATGTGAATAGATGTAGGATGCCTTTCTTCATCTCTCTACATACATGTTCTATACCATGAAGGATTTGATGAGCTATCTTGTGCTTAGCCAGCTTGATTGGGACATCCACTAGTAATCTAAAGGGATAGGTTTGGTAACCTTCAATTTTGATGACTGTACAATCAAGATATAGCCATATGTCACCAATGGGCCCTAAAAATTTCCTAATGAGGGGGTGAACCTTTAGAATTGGACTTCTAGTAATTATCCCAACTAGAGTGGGATATATGCAATCATAAATGAATTGCATGTGGTATCTATACTTGAATATGTGAAATTTAGAGTAATGGTGAGAAATGGTAATCTTGCTATGAGGGGACCAATTCTTGATGGTAGGGAAGTAGGTTGAGGCCATGAAGGTAGTCAAAAAGTAAGACATGATTGTAAACAGCTTGCTTGTCTTCCTTTTAATTCCATTATATTGTTTCCCTAAATGGATACTTATCATTTCTCCAATAGGTGGAGTCATCTCCACTTCTATCATGAAATAGACATAGGACACCCATCTAGGGTCAACATAGGATGTGATTGATACTCCATAAGCCCTATTCAACAAAGTCATGATGATTCTAATCCCTTTCTTGAATTATACAATTGGGATTTTACCATCATGGTTTCTCATTACATGAGTTCCTCTATTTAGCCATGGTCTTAAGATATTATCTAAGTCATTCTTAGTGATCCATTCATAGATTATATGAAGGTCTATGTGAGTCTTAGGAAGCTTATAGTAGCCTTAAAAATCTACTAGAGCTTTATAAGCAACCCTCTTTGATGTACCCTCCTGTATTATCTAGTTTGTATCTACTCTACAAGCAATGAACATAGGAGATAGGATATCGACATAATAGAGGACCTATAATTTGGCTACTATGAGGTGAAGTCCAAAAATCTAGATTGCCATGAGATTTTCATGTCTCCATTGAACTATAGTAGAAGGTCAGTTGTAAATAATATTTCTTACCAATTCTTCATATTGTTATTCAAGGCTCCTATGTCTAGTTCAGTGTCTTTATAATGTCTTCCTTCATTGTCAATAGACAAATAAACCTCAGCTTCATTTCTTCATTTTTTTCTAGTAGTGGCCATGTTCCTCTAATTGGTTAATTTCCCTTAGACTACATGATCTCACTAAATGTTTTTATCTCTTCTCAAGGTGATTTTTAGCTCTTTTGAATGCAATTATGGCTCAATTGAACAAAGAATTGGGTTTTACATTGGTGAGATAGGTTTTTTCATTATTTAATGCTGGAGGTGGAAAATTCATAAAGTCACTTGTGTTACTCCTATGAAAGTCCTTTCAAAAGCTAACTATTAGTCTTTGAAATTTTATTTCATTTCACACCATTGGATTAGATCTATGAGCAAGTGAAATCCATTGATCTCAATCCATGAAGTATTTTCTAATTGATCACCTTTGTTATGCTTTATCCTTGTTGAAAAGTCTTCAGCTATTTTGCACCATTGGATTATATTCTATGATGAAGCACATATCATCAGATCTATAAAGATGCACACAAGTTAATGAGCTTTGAGCTTAATAAAAACTTAGGTTAAAATCCATTATACTAAGTTTTCATGTTAAAAGATGAAGGGGTATTTTTTAGGGTCAAGAGATACATCCCTTTGCTAGGTTTGAAAGTTTAAACTATGTTAAATTTGATAGCTTCAAAAACATCAAAGATGTTCTCATGGACATTAAATGATGGGTGTGAGGCTATCCAATTTAAGCTCATATAATATTATTAGAGGGATTAATCCTAATCCTCGTATTCACATTGTTTTGAAAAACACATTGTTATTTAAGATAAAAGCATGCTCCTTAGGACATGTGACCAAGTCTTCGAGATACAAGATCATTTAAGTCCTTTTCAATTGGTTACTTAAACTTTGATTAGGTTGAAAGCCTTCAGCCATTTCACACCATTGGATCAAATCCTATGATGAATCATGGACTGTTAGATATATAAATATTCACATGACTTCATGAGCTCCAAGCTTTGATATGACTTAGGTTAAAATTCTATTTCCTAAGTCTATTTATGTTAAAAAAACACATGGGGTTCATCTAAGCGTCAAGAAATACATCCCTTTTCTAGGCCAAAAGTTTAGACTATCTTAAATTTTATGTCCTCACAAACATCAAAAATATTCTCACAAACATTGAATGATGGGTGAAAGGTTGTCAAATTTAAGCTCATCTAATGTACTACATTGAAAAGTCTTTAGCAATTTTGCACTATCAGATTAGATCTGTGAGCAAGCATAGGTCATTGATCATGATTCATGTACTCATCAATTATTGGTCCCTACAAATATCAAATATTAGGGTTAGGCATAAAACAAGGAACCTGGAAAGACTTCACGCAATTTCCCTTAAACATTTTTTGAATGGTCACTTTCTCATGAAAGTACCTTAACCAATTATTCTAAAAGGTAGGTTTCAAAAAAAGTAGAATGGTTGATTTGTTTTAGATAAAATGTCTAAAATAAGTAGTGCTTGAAACAATTTCTCCAAAGGGCACTTTCTACTAAAGTGGACAGAGACAACTTTCCTGAAGGGACACTTCAAGAAACTCCAAAGGGCACTTTCTGCTAAAGTGGACTGACACAAATTTCTCAAAGGGACACTTAAAGAAAATCCAAAGGGTCACTTCATGAAAGTGCCTCAAAGTTAGTATTACAAAGGATATTTTGGGTTTTAGGTGGGCCTATTTGCTTGAATTTGATTTTCACTATCTTATTAGATCTTTAAGATAACGAGATCCATTAGATCTACAATGATGCATGAAGTTTAAACAAGTAATAAGTCATCAGGATTTGAGAGGCAAGTAAATGATAAAGAAGACACTAAAGTAGGAGGGGTTAAGAAACCCAACAAGTAATGGGTTGACCAAGAAAAACTCAACTAAGTAATTAACTAATGAAAACCCAATTAAATCTACACTTATAAACTTTTCATAAGTTGAGTTATTTTGGAAACCTAAAGACGTCTTCTCTCCAACTTTTAAATTAAAATGTTAGTGTTTTCTATAAGGGAAACCTAGACTTATTTATGTAACCTACAATTCAAACTTCAAATATAAATCATTAGCAAAGTTATTCCAAAAAGATAATCATTATCATTGAGCATGTATAAAGAATATCCCTTTCAAGTGGATTATCTTTAAATATTAAAATAATTAACCTCTTCAAGAAAGCTTTCAAGGTTCAGATGTTTTTAAAAATTCATAAGGGTCCCCCATTTATAAAATCAAGAAATTATAGGGGTATGTTGATAAATAATGGCAAATCATAGGAGAAACATAGTAATATGTTAGAACCTAAGGCTCTAGTTTATACTAATACATAAGTCTTTCATCCATTGGGTCCATAACATTGCCTAAATCAGATTTTTATTGTTATAAACCTCACATGTGTAAAATTCAAAGTGAAAATGTTGAAAAATAGACATATAGTGTGTGTTTTGATTCCACTTACTATTTGTCATAGAACTTTGGAAGACAACATCCAGGGCATACCTTTGGTCATAAAACTTAACTTGGACAATTTTGGATATCTATTGAGAATAATTGCTATTAGTTTAGTGAAGGCTTGGGAATTTCTCTATTTATAACTAGGCATACATATCCATGATAGAGATATATTTTTTCCCAATCAAGGCCTTGTTCCACTACCAATTAGGCATCCATAGCCTCGGTGGAGGTTACTAAAATCACCTTTGTTTTTCCATAGATTTTTCAATAAGTTTCTTCTTTTTTGTACTTTCTAGGTCTTTTTGCAAAGGTTGGGAACCAATATAGCCTATTTTTTGAGGGATTTGATCAAGTCTTTGATTATTGGGGTAATCACTTTTAGTTTTAACCTCTATCCTAGACAAGGATGTGTTTTAAGTGATAACATGAAATGTGCCTCAACAACCTAAGTTTCTTATAAAAAATATGATTATTATTTTAACCAAATCTTGATTTAATATTATGCTTAAGACTTTTCATGATAATTAACTTATATATCAATCTACACCATTGTCTTTAAGTTGCATCATGGTGATTTGTGACAACCTATGTTCATCATTGCAAGATTCATATCCCTACTTCAAAGCACTGGAATATTAAGAAATCTCATAAAATTTTGAGAAATTACTATCCACATGACTTATTGGAAACAAATTATCACAACTAAGTAAAATCAAACAAAACATAAAGCAAACACACAACATAAAGCACAAATAAAAAGAAAACAAATATGTATAAGCAAAGAAAGAAAAGAAACTAGCTAGTCTACCTACTCTAATCTAACTATCTTATAGTTTTACTCCATGAAGACCCCTATTAGAGAAATATAAAATTAATGTTTGAGATACTACCCATTGGTCAGCAAGGTGAAATTTCCTCCTTTGAGGCCTTTCAGCTTAAAGGTGTTGTTTCCCAATGTCTCTACAATTTGATATGGCCTAATCCACAAAAGTGTGAATTTTACATGCTTCCCTTTTGGCTCTAAAACTTTATCCCATAATAGGACTAAGTATATTTTCCTAAACACTTTAATTTTGGATCCTTTATCAAACCACCTTTTCACTATTTTTTTATGCCTACTAAAGTAAAAAGTACTTTATCTCTATCATCTTCCATCTAAATAATATCTAACAACCTTGAGCTAGCAAGTTCTTGATTTTGTTCCATGTACTCCTGCATGAATTTAAATGTGGGAAACTTGAGGGTTATGGGTGATCCAAAACTTAGAAGTTCTAGTTGATAGATATTTCAACAGCATAGAAATAACATAGTAACAATGAATTCTCTGAGAAGAGATGTCGTATTACTAAAAAAAATAACAATACAATTATAGGCTTATCTCTGGGAAGAGATGTCTACCTTCCCATTTTGGGTTACAATGCATTTGTACATATTTTGAAAGCATCAAGAGATTAAGTGGCTTGAGGAATTAATGGGTGATGATTTAAGATTAAGTGGCTCGAGGAAATAACTATCACCGACAATTTAACTTCCCAAAATTAAAACAATACAGCGCTTAAGGACATAATAGGTGAGGATTTAAAACAATAAAAAAATCAAGGAATTGACTATCACCTGAATGGTCACCCAAATTATTGCCTAGATCATTCCTCCCTCCTTGAAAAGCAATGGTACCCATTGCATCAATATTCCCCATTAGGTGGGGTAGTTGTGTATTGATTTGATTCTCTGTGAGCCACTCACCTTGGTGGCTAAATTGGCCTCTTCTAACCACTTAATATAGAGGAATAGAGCATCCTCTTGTTGTCTTCATCCAAGTATCCAAAATCTAATCCTCTTTTACTGGAGTAAAACCTTGTGGATCAAGATCATCAATGTCTAGTTGTTCTACCACAACTAAAGTGTCTAATAGAGGTGGGTGATATGGTTTGAGGAGCTACACATTGAATATTGGATGCAGACCAAGGTAGGATAATAGGTTAAACTCAAAATCATTTTCTACAACTTTTTTGGTGATGGTGTATGGACCATATCACAGAGGCCAAATATTTTTGTGTGGACATGTAAGCCATTCCTTTTGAAGCCATAACCAAACCTTGTCACCCATAGCAAAATGGTGTGCAATCTTATGTTTGTCATGGTGTTTCTTATACTTCTGATTCATCTTCTCTAAGATGTCATGAACTTGTTTCTAGATGTGTTGCATTTTTTCAATAAACTTTGTTGCTTTTGCTAACTTAGATCCTCCATGAGGTGTGTATTCCATGGTGGAAAATGGAACAACTATATCAATTAGTGTCATGGGTTAGAACCTAAAACATACTTGTAATGGACTATGCTTGGTCGAGATGTGAAGTGCCTGATTATATCCATATTATATGAAATGAAGTCCCTCATACCATTTTCATGGATGTTTGGAGTGATAAATTTAAATCATGTGAACAATCAAGCAGTTTACCACCTCTATTTGACCATCAGTCTATGGATGGAAGGCTGTGGACTTCATCAGCTTAGTATCCATCATCTTCCATAGAGTGGACAAGAAGATGCTCAAGAACCTATTATCTCGATCTGACACAATGGACTTAGGGAGACCAAAATGGAGCCATACAGGACTAAAATATAGTTGAGTAGTTTCCTCAGTAGATATATTTTTCTTACTAGAAAGCATGATAGCCATTTTTGAAAAATGATCAACTACCAAAAAAATACAATCCTTGCCATGTTTGGAAGTGGGCAAACCTAGGAGAAAATCCATTGAGATAGATTCCCAAGGCCTAGTTGGTTTTGGAAATGGCATGTACAATCCTTGATTCTTATTTGTTGGCTTGGATATTGTACATGGGGTGCAAGATTTGAGATATATTTCCACATCTTTCTATGTATGGGGCCAATAAAAGTGTTTTTAAAGAACTACCAATGTATTTTTGATACTAAAGTGTCCAATTACCCTACTAAAGTGTGCTTCCCATATCATTTTTTATTGCTCTACAATAGGAACATAGATTTGCCCCATATGGTAGAGGACACTATCTTACAAATAGAAGTCAAAAACATGTTCACCTTTTTTGAGCACTTGATATGTATCAGCAAAGGGAGGATCTACTTTGTACAGAGCATCCCAAGTGGTAGTCTCATGTCCACACAGGTCAAGAACTATTGAGAGTGCAGTAATTGGTGTGCGGCTTAGACAATCTACAACTATATTTGAGCTCCCCTTTTTGTGTTTGATTATCAGGTGGAATTGTTGAAGATACGTGGCCCACTTTTGGTGCCTCTCATTTCATAGTCTTTTTTTCTTTTGGATGAATTCCAATGGTCTATGGTTAGTGTGGATGACCATCTCTTTCCCCAAGATGTAGTGTTTATAGTATTTGCAGGCTTGCACAATGGCATAGAGCTCCTTATCATATGTTGGATATTTCTTAACTATATCAGTGAAAGTTTCACTATGGTATGCAAAAGGATGGCCATGTTGCATGATGATAGCTCTCATGGCATATTTAGATGCATCCTTCATCAACTCAAACAATTGATGCAAATATATCAAGGCAAGAACAAGAGATAAGCAGAGTTTGTTCTTCAAATTCTCAAATTCCCTTTGCTATATTTCACCCCATTGAAATGTGGCTTTAGATCCTCCTTTAGTCACTTGGGTTAGTGACCAAGCAACATGTGAAAATCCAAGAACAAACTTGCAGTAGAAATTTGCAAGACCCAAAAAGCTATGAAGCTCTGTGAGGGTCCTTGGTGTGGGCCATTCTTAAATAATTCAAATCTTTTCTAAATCAACATGGACCCCTTCCTCATTCATGATGTACCTGAGGTACTAAATTTTTGTCATTCTAAATGTGCATTTGTCAAGATTTGCATACAACTTGTGATCCAAAAGAGTTTGAAGCACCTTAAAAACATGTTTCAAATGTTATTCCAATGTTTTTATATAGATGAGTATGTCATCTAAGTAGACAACCATGAATGAGTTGGTGAAGGGTCTTAGGATGTCATCCTTCATCCCCATGAAGGTTATAGGTGTGTTAGTTAGGCTACAAGGCATAGCCAACCATTCAAAGAGCCCTTCCTTAGATTTGAATGTAGTTTTGTAGACATCAGTGGGATCGATGGGAATTTGGTGATAAACAAACTTAAGATCAATCTTGGTGAAGAACTTCACACCACGGAGCTGGTCTAGCAAGTCATTGATCATGGGGAGAGGGTAGTGATTCCTCACAGAGATTTTATGCAGGGCTTGGTACTCAATGTAAAGCCTCCATGTTCCATCTTTCTTTGGTGCTAAGACAATTGGGCTACCATAAGGTGAAGAGCTTGGCTTGATGTGACCCCTTTGGATCAATTCTTGAATTTATCTTTTTATCTCATCATTCTCCAAAAATTGATCTGTGATACATAGGACTATTAGCCAAAGGTGATCTTGGGATCAAATCGATATAATGTTTTACCTAGAAATGTAGTGGAACTCTTGTGGGTGACTTGAATAAGTCATCATATTCTCCTATGATTCATCCTATCTAGTTTTGTTGTTGTGTTGATTATGTAGTTAGGACTACAACATTGGCCTCCTTGGATTTCTATGGTTTGACCACCATGAGAACAAATTTCTTTGTCTTCTCCACCAATATCTTACATTGCTTAGCACTAATTAGGGAGACAATTATGGGAGGTGGTACCTCTAGTACCCTATATCACCATGTTCCAAGAGTGAGTGTGATCCTTCAGGTTCGTGATTCATAGATGCCATGTCACTCATACATGAATGGCTGACCAAGGAGTACATCACAAACATCTAAATTGACCACATCACACAAGACTTCATCTCGAAATGGTTTTATAGCATATGAAAGAAGACATTGATGGGTGATATGAAGGTCTCTCCCTAGGCTCAACCATCCAATACTATAGGGCTTTAGATGAGGCTTCATGGATAGATCTAAACTTTTCAAAAATTTAGTAGAGATTAAATTCTTTTGACTCCCACTATCAAGAATGAAATTTAGAGGCTTACCTTTTACCCATAATTTGGAGTGAAATAATCTTTCTTTGTCATCTGGTCTTTCCTCATGGGTTTATGATGAGGTGATGATGGTTTCAGGCTTAACATCTACAATTTCTTCTTCATCCTCTTTGACTGTGGGTTGTGTATGAGGCATAGTAGTATATGTCAAGTATTGTGACTCAGAGAGTAGTGACTTGATGGCTCAACATTCTTCTTTAGAGTGAGTTCCAATTTTGTGGTAATCACACCATTTTATAGCCTTCCCCTTTTGGGATTTATTATCCTAAAACTCCTTCTGCTTCTAATTTTGGCCTCATGTTTGACCTTCTTTGTCACTTTTCCATTTTGAGGGTTGACTCTTCGTAATCTTCCTGCCATGCTTCTGTTCAATCTTCACTAAGACTTTATATGCATCATCAAGGGTTTCCAAATTTTAGAGTTTCATTTCCCCCTATATGTACCATTATAGTCCACCATGATATTTGAGAGTTTTATGTTTCTCAATTTCTTGAATGCCCAACCTTGTAGATAAAGAATAAAAAGTGTTTGTGTAATTTTGAACAGATTGGTTCTTGCCTTGGCGAAGTTGTTGCCATTGTATTTATAGATCATCATATGCTCTAATGGGATAGTATTCTTCTTTGACTGCTTCCATAAAATCATCCCAAGTAGGTTCCACCCTAAGGCCAATGATGTCTATACTGAACCTCTTTTTGTACACTTCCCACCAGTTCATCATGGGCAATGATGATTTCAATAGAGAAAAAGTGATCTTTTCTCCATCGGTGAACTTATTCACAAAGAAGTAGGAAGATAGTTGATCTGACCAATTTTTCACTACATCAGCATTGATTTTTCCTTCAAATGTGGGAATATCAAAATTTACCTAAATCTTGAAGGGTTTTGGGGTACTAAAAGGAATTTCCCTCGATGATGAGCCAAGATGTGTAGCCGTAGAGCCAGAATTTCCCATCAGAAGTGTTTGAAGAATTTGAGCAAATTGTTGTAACATCTATGCTTATTGCCATTAGAGGGATTCATTCACCATTTCATTAAAAGGATTAGATGTCTCGGTGTCATCTACAATTTGAGGTTGTTTGGGGTGTATAGGTGGAAAGTTTGGAAGCTCTGTCACTTCCCACCCAATTTTCCTGTATCTTGACCTCATCCTCGGTATCATACACTCTCAAGACAAACTGATCTGATACCACTAATCCAAAACCTATAAGTTTTAGTCAATAAATATTTCAAAAACATAGAAATAACATAGTAACAATGAATTCTCTGAGAAGAGATGTTGTATTACTAAAAAATAATCACAATACAATTATAGTCTTATCTCTGGGAAGAGATGTCTGCCTTCCCATTTTGGGTTACAATGCATTTATACATATTTTGAAAGCATCAAGAGATTAAATGGCTCAATGAATTAATGGGTGATGATTTAAGATTGAGTGGCTCAAGGAAATAACTGTTACCGACAATTTGACTTCCCAAAATTAAAACAATACAGTGCTCAAGGACATAATGGGTGAGGATTTAAAATAGTACAAAATTTGAGGAATTAATTGTCACCTAAATGGTCACCCAAATTGTTTCCCAGATCAATGGAGAAGATAGGTTTTTATCCATACACTAGCAATAATGGTGAAGCTTTGAGGGCTTTCTTAATCCTTATCCTATCTACCCATAATGCAAACTTGAGGAGATTATGCAATGTTCTTGGTTTGTCTTTAGCAGACTTCTTGATAGCCTTCACAAAATTCTTATTTATAGATTTAGTGACTCCATTCCCTTAGGTATAATGATTGGATGAAAACTTTATATTAATGTCATTTTCATATGCCCATTCATTCATCTCAATATAAGTGAAGAAAGATCCATTATCACATACCAAAGAGACTGGGGTTCCAAATCTTATGAAAATGTTTGCTTCCATGAAGTTAATTACCTCTTATGTCCTACAATGTTTAGAAAAAGTAGATTCAATCCACCTTGTATAATAGTCATTAGCAATAAGGAAAAATTTGTGTCCATCAAAATAATTGGGGTTGATCACCCCTACAAAGTCCAACCCCCATTGTGCAAAAGTTTTCTCAACTATCACGGGTTGCAAAGGTATAACTGCATTTGGATATTTTTTGTTGAATATATAGAATGCATGTCACTCTCTCACATGTTTTTGAGAATCTTTGAAGAGGTTAGATCAATAATACCTAGCTCTAAAGATCTTGTGAGTTGTGGTTCTTCTTGAAGGGTGTCCACTTCCTAGCTTCTCATGGAAGGTAGTCATGATTTAAGTTGCTTCTTCTTTGGATACACACTTTAAATAAATTCCTTCAAATTTATTTTTTTACAAGACTCCATTCTTGATGAGGTAATGAGTTTCTTTGAGCCTCAAGGCTCTCCTTTGTTCTCTAGTGAGTCCTAGGGGACAAACACCATTGATAATTAAGTGGATGATAGAATCATACCTCTCATTAGGTTGGAAGTTTTGTTGGTCAAATTATATGACATGGAGCTTGGCGGTTACATTGGAAATCATTTTAATTAAGCCTTAGCATATTACCAACTTGGCAATCTTCATTTCAAAGTCATAATCTTTTAGAATTGACATCCATTTCCTCTCCTTTCTCCAACCTCATTTTGACTCATCATGAGTTTTGTAGCTGGGTCTAGTAAGATAGCATGTACCTTATTCCTAAGGATATAATGTCTAAATTTCTTAACTAATTTCACCAATGCATAAGATTTCTTGTCAATCCTAGAATAGTTCACTTCAAAATTCTTGAAATTGGTGCTCATAAAAGCTATGAGATGATCATTCCCATCAACCTTTTGAGTTAGTATTACAGCCATAGTATGCTTAGAAGAAAATGAATACAAATAGAAATCCTTTGAGAAGTTAGGACTTATGAGAATTGGGGCTTCAGTTCTTGTCCTTTTAATATCAGCAAAGGCCTTCCTAGATTTATCATTCCAAGAAATCTTAGCATCCTTATTTGGTATGTCACTTAGAGGCTTGACAATTTTAGTAAAGCCTGAGATTAATTTTCTTATAAAGTTAATTTTCCCAAAGAATGACTTAAGATATTTTTTTCTATTAGGGAACTCAATTTTGTAGATGGCCTCCACTCTGTCAAGATCTATGGATATCCCTTACTTGGTGATAACATGGTCTAGTAGTTTCCCCTCTATGACATAGAATATACTCTTCTTTGGGTTGAGGGAAATGCCATAACTTATATACCTTTCAAACACTTATTTCAACTGCATGAAGTGATCCTTTCTATTCTTGGATAAAACTATCAAATAATCCATATAGATGATGATAAATTTGCCTACCAGACCTTAGAAAACATGGTCCATGGCCCTTTGATATGTTTCTCCTATATTGATAAGCCCAAAGTGAATCCACTTATAGGCATAGGTTCCCCACTTGTTCATGAAAGCTATCTTCATCCTATCCTCTTTGTTAACCAACACTTGGTTATACCTTGAGAATCCATCCAAGAAGGACATCATAGATGACCCTAAAAAAGCTTTTATGACTTGGTCTAAAGAAGGTAGAGGATAGTTTTCCTTTTTAGAAGCTTTGTTCAAGTTCCTAAAGTCAATGCAAAATTTAATCTCCCCATTCTTCTTTCTTATTGGGACCAAGTTTGCAACCCAAGTGGAGTGTCTGATAGGAAAGACAATCCTTGCATCCAATAGTTTCTTGACCTCTTTATAGATCATAAGCTCTAAGATAAGATTGACTGGCCTTTGATTTTACCTGAAAGGCTTGTAATTTTATTTGAGAGATATTATATGAGATATGACCCTTGGGTAAAATATCTTTAGGTCTTCATAGGACCAAACAGTGACATCTTTTTACTTTGTGAGCAACTCACTTGCTTTCTTATTCTCAATTTTATTACATGATTTCCCTATGTTCACTAGTTGAGGTTGGTCTTGTGGGCCAAAATCTACTGGTTGGTAGTATTTGCCACTCACTTTAAGTACCTTAAGTACCTCTATAAGCTTATCATGATAAAAAAATCCTGAAAGAGATCATCCCTTTAGTTATCTTGTTATCACTAAGCTGGATGATCCTACCATTATGCTCCTTTCAAGGAGAGCTCTCATCAGCTTCATCAATGATATGGGCTTCAAAAGCCCTAGAGTTGGTCAAGAAATTGATGATATATTGATCATCATTAAAACCTAGAAGTAATTGATGTTATAAGGGACTGATAGGTAAGGTACCAACTCAATGCCAAATTTAAGGGAATCTCAATTTGGTATGATGTTAGCTGCAACAAAAGCAAGTTCATTAATATCCTTGTTTTCTTCCCTTGGAATAGCTAAGATGTTGAAGGCATCAAAAGATTCTATTAAATCTCATACCCTAAACTTATACATCTTTAATTAAGATATCTTTCACTAGTATTTACTCTTCACTTGACTGACCATAAGTTCAAAGTCTTCATAGACCAAAATCTCTTTTGACTTTGTGCTTGACGGCAAGTTGTACTCCAAAAATAAGAGCTTCATACTCATATAAGTTATTAGTGAAAAAAAATTGTAACCTATAATATGCATGGTAGTGTTTGTTTGTAGGGTCTACTAACATAATGCTAGCTCCTGATACTAATTTACATCTAGCTCCATAAACATGTAACTTCCATAATCCAGGCATTAGATGAGGTGTTTTAGAATCTAGCTTTTATGCAATTTCTAAGGTGAAGATTCCAAGATCAGAATCAAGGAAGTTTACCCTTTCATTAAATTCATTGTATTATATTATCATATGTTTCATTCTTGGCTCCCTCTTAAATCTTATTTGATTAGGAACACCCTTCCATGGTAACCAAAAATGAGAACAATTAGTGGATATGTACCTATTCAAAGCTTTGGTCTATTCCCTACTTGGGATTAACCCATAAGCATAAAGGATGTATACTACTTGAATGTCAATAAACTATTCAAATCTAGGCTTTCTTGCCAATTGAATATGCACATTAAGTATCTCTCCAATGACTTTGACTTTTGATTTATCTAATTGTGTGACTGTTGTATTTGACTTGATTGGGTTCAATCCCAATTGCTTATAAATTCCAATTGGCATAATATTAGTTGAAGCTCCTAAATATAGTAGATAATCATTGAACTTCTTACCAAACACTTTGACTATGAGCAAAAAGGGTGGAGACTCTACTTTTGCCACTTGTATAGTTACATTGGCACTATCAATTTTTGGTAGATTTATAGGATTCTTGGACAAGGATTCCAAGAGAAGGTATCTTTACTTAGTTATCTATGTCAATTTATGTAGAGTGATATTTTCATTTATTTTCTTCATTTCCTCAACAATATTATATCCAATCTTATTCAAAGGTTCAGCCATAGTCTTATAAGAACTACCTTTGGGTGACTCCAGATCATTTCTCAAAGATGTATCTAGAGGAGTCCCATAGTTATTGGGGGGAGTAAAATTTTTCAAGGGTTGTATTTTCTCCCTTTTCCTTAGAGTTTAAGTCTTTAGGAACTATTGAAATGTTTTTATTTCTTCAAGAACATTGTCAATCTCATTATCTTCTTGGAAAGGAAATTGGAATGTCTCCACCATTTGTACTTGATCTTGTACTTTAGATTTGAAAGTACTAGTAGTATTTTCATTATTTGGGATAACCTCAAAGGTGTCAAGATTTTCATAAAAGCTTCAAAATATTTATATAATTTAATACAATATATCTCACTATGCTTAGAAGTGGCTTGCACTCTACAATAATCAGGTAGGGCAATATCTGTGAGATTAATGTCCATAGTCTTCTTGCCAGATGAAGAAGGCTCATTGAATTTGTTTTTATTAAAGAAGCTATCATTATAGAATCTATTTCTAGGTATATTAAACTTTGGGAAGGTGAATTTCCTTAAAATGTTATCACTAGCATTACCAACTTGCTTTTGCAATTGTAAGAAGTCTATACTAAGCTTTTGGACCATCTTGAGTTTGGGCTCATTTTCATTCTTTGCAGCTACAAAATTTTGGGATTGATTTTTATTATCCATATTTATGGGTATTAGATCCTTTTAACCATCATATTTAGATCCATTAGTATTTTTCTAACCTAAGAAACCTAATTTCTAATTGGAAGCAACATGACTAGTAGGCAAGATAGTTAGAGCTAGTGTTTGATTTAGAGCTGGAGCATTCTGGTTATTAGCTAGGAAAAGGTTCAAGGCTATCATCTATGGGTTGATATTTGGAATAGAGTATTAAATTTTCCCTTAAGGATGAATTTGGTCATTAATGAACATTGCTTTTGAATAATCTTGAGCTAATGTAGTAATAGTTGACATAGTTCTCTTAAGAAACATATAAGTCATGGGATCCACATCATAGTTGTAGATCTATAAGGCCAAAGGTTCATTAGGCTTATAAGGATATATGGTTTTGTTGAACATATTTTGAAATATAACATTAAAATACCTAATAGGCTCACTTGCATCTCTCTTGATGGTAGTAAACTGATGATATATGATACAAGGGTTAATGATATTCCCAAATTTATCAATAAAGATGGTGTCAAAGTTATTTTAAGAAGTGATACAATCATTAGGTATGTTTAAGAATCATTCATAGGCAACATCTTTAAAGGTAAAATGGAATAAACTATAAGCTACATCCTCATGAATGACATTTAAGAGCCTTAAATCATATTTAAAGTACTTGACATGTTCCTCGATAGTGACCATACCAGTTGGATTGAAAATAGGAAAAATATTTCTCAAGATTTCATGGCAAATCATGAAATATACCTAGAACATTGATAGGAGAAATTCTAAGCCAAGTCATATCTAGTCAAAGGTTGAATGTATGGACTCCTTATAAGGGTGAAGATGGAAAATATTTTGAATGTCTATGCCTTCCTTTATCCTTTCTAGCCCATTGGTGTGTCTCAAGTTTAAGTAAAGGTTTGATGTTTTCCAAATGAGATATATTCTTGATTCTAAGTAATTCTAGCTTGAGAACTAAGAATCCTACTTTTAAGTATGGTGAAACACATTAATTTCTAAAAAATGACAAATAGCGTGCACACTAAGCTTAATTTACAAATATTTACATATGAAAATGTAAAGGACACTGATCTTTAACTAAATTAACTCAAAGATGTGTTGAATCATGCAAATATGACCATCCTTTTCATCCCTATAATGAATTAAACTTGAATTTCATACAAATAACACCCATCTTAACCAAACTAAAGTTTTCCTAACCTTAAACATCGAGAATTCTTTGACTTAAAGCCATACTTACCGGAGTTTGAACTCAACTCTACAAAGAACAAGGATCTTTGTTTTCCTAAGAGAAAAGATGAGAAAGACAACACTCATAGAGAAAATATATTTAAAAAGGACATAAATATCCTCTAAGCTTAACTTAAAAGCCAAAAATACATGCAAAGAAGGCCCTCCTTCTAGTGCCAATGGGAACTACCTCTTGTTGATGCTTCCAATTGCTCCATAGAGTGTTCCTTAGTGTTGATGAACACTTCTCATTTTAAGATTACACGAATCTAAAGTGTCATTTTTATTTTGTGAAAATTAGTATGTCTATGGTTGATTAGTCAGCAAATTATGAGAGCTACCCATAAATTATTTTTGATGTGATGGTTGGGAACTACTAGGGTCTAAGTCTTTGCAGTCTTGTAGTCTTCCTGGTCAAGATTTATAACTCTAAGCTAATCTAAAAGAATATTTATAGTGATGTTTAAACTAAAGTGATCATTGATTATAAAAAAGCAAAAGGTATGGTAAGGTAGATAATAAATGTGATTTCAATCATTAGTCTCAAACATAATGAAAAAATTCTATTCAATTTGAGCATACATTTAACCAATCAATGATGCAACATAACTTAATCCCAAGCTTCACCAAAATTAGGAAAGATTCAAAGGAAAATATAAATATCATGAGTAAAATTAAATATTTTTTAAAGATTTTTCTATGGTAATTTGAATTTCATAAGAACATTCAAATGCAGAGCAAATAAAATGAAGTAAACTTAGAATCCTTGAACTAGTTTAGCACATCACAAACTAGAAACCTAATGAACATGAAATATAGCTCATCTATCCAAGAATCATTTAAATCTAAGACATCCATCTATAATTGAGAGAAATAAAAAAAATATAACACAACACCAGATAATATTTTTGTAAATCTAATTGTATTAATTTCTCTAGTATAAAATTGCTCAAAATACCTCCCTTTACAAATGGTAAAACTTGCCTATTTATAAAAGACATAGGTAGTGTACCAGTCATATTTATTTTAAAATTTTACAAGATGTAAGGAAATCCATAATTTTACAAATAAGTCTATAGTACATGTGGTTTTTAGGTGCTTATTAGATCAAAAGACTAATATATACTAACAAACTGGCACATATAGTTTAAAAAGGAATAATCTTGACTTTTCTCTTGGGCTGGTGGGACCCCTTGATCACTTAGGATAAAGGAAGTCTTCACCCTAGTGTATTATTCTTTGATTAAATAAAAATCCACTATGGTATTAATTATACTCTCTTCTTCCTATTCAACCAATGTATCATATTCTTTTTCACTTCTGATGGTGACCTCTTGTAAGTACCTTGCTTCTGCTATCTACTCTCCTATGGCAAGGATTACACTAATGACTCTTGAATTGTCTTTGTTTGATTTGACTTGGTTTTCATCCTTGATGATTTAGATGAAGGCTTGGAATCCCTAATATAATTCCATGTCATGCATTAGTCCAGTGATAGTAGGTTGAGAAGGGGTCACTGACAAGGTTCTTAGTAACTTCTCAATTCTATTCACCAAATCCTTATCTTCCTCTCTAAAGTCATTGGCCTTGTTTTACCATGTGTTTAATTCCTATATATGATCCACTAAGATCCATTTAATGGAATTTAATTGTTTTTCTTTGATGATCTTGAAATATAGAGGTTACTTGGTGATGTGTACTTTGATTAACTCTATCACCTGGTTTTTGGTTTCTCGCCATTATTGTATCAATGTTTGTGCCTTCTTAGCTTAGCTTTACTAGGTATTAAGCATAAGTTTGATGGATTTTAATCATTATAAGGCATCTAGGAGGTACTTATTTAGCATCTTTAGTAGGTCCTCTAGAATTGATAGTGAGACTTGGGCCTCCAAGTCTTTCTTCTCTTTCTCCAAGTTTAGGATTCTTTGCTACATTCCCTAAATTCCAGCCATAGCCATTACTAACTAGGCTTCCAATAGACTTGTAATATCTTCTTGATGAATAGGGTGATCCTTTGTTTCCTAGCCTTGGAATGGAGTGAGTCTTGTAAATGGTTCCACTATTTAAAGAGTGACTTCTTTAGTTCTAATAGTTACTTTCTTGATAGTAACCTTCTTTAGTGTAGTTGTATCAGGGTTAAATTGTACCTTAGGCTCTACTTTTGAAAGCTTTGAATATTTTGGTGTTTTGAGACTAGCTCCTCTTGATTGCCCTAATTCTTCTATTTTCTTATTTCTCTCCTTAGTAGCCTTAATCATTATCCTCTCTTCTTACTCCTTCATGAGCTCTAAGATCCAGGGATAGACTTCATCATTGACTTCAACATTGGTAGTGCTAGTCAAAGCCCATGAATTCATCTGAAAGGGTATATTTTGGAATTTCCCATAGATGAACTACTTAGGGATGATAGGTCTATGTATGAGAAGTTCATCACTAAACAAGTTCACCTCACTTGTTGGGTGAATCCATTTAGGCTTCTCAGAGGATCTAAGTACCAAATCCATATTTGTATTCCTCTTTCATTTGGTCATAGGGACCAAATATAAGGAAAATCATTTGCCTTTGTTTATCCCTTCAACTTGAGGACCTTCAATTATTTCCACCTCAGTTGTGGCTCCTTCATCTTCATCTCCTTCCTTACTTAACCCATATGTATATCCAAATTCCTTAAATAACTCATCCACTATTTCATAAGGTTCTAAGTCAACCATATAAAGGTATTTCATAAGGGAAGGGGGTCTTTGAGGTAGATCTAAGGTATAGGGTCGCTCTCCTAGCATATGTTCCATCTTTTATTCAGTAAGTCCTATTTTGGGCACTTGTTGCTGAGGTAGTTGTTGTTGTTGAGGTGGACCTTGAGGCACTTATGGTGGACCCACAGTGGAAAGTAAGAGGTGGTATTTTAAGGGGTTCATTTTCCATCTTTCTCTGAATAGTTTTTTCCCCTCAACAATCTATGTTCTAATTTGAATCCATGCCCCTTAAACCTAGCCAACACTTCCTCAAAGTTAGTTGTCTTTATGTATAAGTGATCATATGGACCCAATTGATGTTCATAAGGTACCTTATGTAGTTGTTTGAATTGTAGATGGGAGATCACATTTCCCTTTGAATCCCATGTCTTGAGGTCATCTAATTGGAAGTAGAATGTCTCTCTATTCCTTGCTAAGATCTCTAATTGCTTCCATCCATGAATCATTATCTTCCCAATCAGATATGGGAATAAATGTATGATACATTTCCTATTCTCTCTATATACATGGTTTATACCATGAAGGAGTTGATGAGATATCTCCTACTCATCCTACTTGATTGGGACATGCATTGGTAATTTGAAGGGCTAGGTTTGACAAACTTCAATTCTGATGATTATATAATTAGGATATAGCTATATGTCATCAATGGGCTCTATAAATTGCCTAAGGAGGGGTTGAACCTTGGGCATTGGAATTTAAGTATTTATCCCAACTAGAGTCAGATATATGTAATAATAAATGAATTATATGTGGTCTTTATACTTGAATATGTTTAATTCAGAGCAGTGGTGAGAAATGCTAATCTTGTTATGAGGGGACCAATTCTTGATGGTAGGGAAGTAGGTTAAGGCCATGAAGGCATCTAAAAAGTAATACATAATTGTTAATATCTAACTTGTATTCCTTTTAATTCCATTGAATTATCTCCCTAGATGGATACTTATCATTTCTCCAATAGGTGGAATCAGCTCCTCTTCTATCTTGAAATAGACATAGGAGACCCACCAGGGGTCAACATAGAATGTGATTTCTTCTCTAGAAGCTCTATCCAAAAAATTCATAATGATTATAATCCCTTCCCTAAATTATACAATTGGGATTTTACCATCATGGTTTTTCATTAAATGAGTTCCTCTTTCTAGACATGGTCTTAAGATATTATCTAAGTCATTCTTAGTGGTCCATTCCTTGATTATATAGAGGTCTATGTGAGTCCTAGGAAGATTATAGTATCCTTCAAAAGCTACTAGATCTATATATGTAACCCTATTTGATATACCCTTATTTATTATCTAGTCTCCATCTACTTTATAATTAATGAACATAGGAGCTAAGATATCGACACAATGGAGTACCTCTAGATTGGCAGCTGCAAGGTGAAGTCTAAAAATTTGGATTTCCATGAGATCTTCATGTCTCCACTAAACTATATCAATTTTTTACTCATTTGGGGGTAATGGTTATAGAAGGTTGATTTCAAAGAAGATTTATAACTAGTTCTCCATACCATTATTCAAGGCTCCTACATCCAACTTAGTGTCTTTGTAACATCTTCCTTCATTATCAGTAGACAAATAAATGTTGGCTTCATCTCTCTATTATTGTCTAGTAGTGACCATGTTCCTCCAATTAGTTAATTTCCCTTAGATTGCATGATCTTGCTAAGTGTTTTTAGCTCTTTCCAAGGTGATTTTTGGCTCTTTTGAATGTAATTATGGCTCAACAAAATAAGGAATAAGCTTTTACATTGGGGAGCTAGGGTTTTTTTTTTAATGGTGGAGGTGGATAATTCATAAATTCACTCGTGTTACTATTATGAAAGTCCTTTCAGAAGATAGCCATTAGTATTTGAATGTTTCCTTCATTTTACACAATTAGATTAGATCTGTGAGTGAGCACAGTCTATTGATCTCAATCCATGAAGTCTTTTTTGATTGGTCACCTTTGTTATACTTTATCCTCATTGAAAATTCTTCAACCATTTCACACCATTGGATCAAATCCTATGAAGAAGCATAGATTTTCAGATCTTTAAAGATGGACATGAGTTAATGAGCTTCGAGCTTAATAAAAACATAGGTTAAAATACATTATACTAAGTTTTCATCCTAAAATATATGAAGGGGTATTTTTTAGGGTAAAGAGATATATCCCTTCGCTAGGTTTGAAATTTTAGACTATGTTAAATTTGATGGCCTCACAAATGTCAAATATGTTCTCATGGATGTCAAATGATATGTGCAAGGATATCAAATTTAAACTCATATAATATTATTATAGGGTTTAAGTTTAATCTTAGTGGTCATTTTGTGTTGAAAAACACATTATTCTTTAAGCTAAAAGCCTACTCTTTGGGCCATGTGACCAAGTCTTTGGGCTCTAAGATGGTTTAACTCTTTTTTAATTAGCTACTTAAGCTTGTATTAGGTTTAAATCCTTTGGCCATTTCACACTACTAGATCAAATCTTGTGATGAAGAATGGACCGTTAGATCTGCAAAGATGCACATGACTTAATAAGCTCCAAAATTTGATATGAATTAGTTTAAAAGTTTATTTCCTACATCTATTTATGTTAAAAAAACACATGGGGTCCCTCTAAGGCTTAAGAAATATATCCCTTTACTAGGCAAAAATTTTAGACTATCTTAAATTTTGTGTCCTCGTAAACATCAAAAAAGTTCTCATGAATGTTGAATAACAAGTGTGAGGTTGTAAAATTTAATCTCGTCTAATATATTGTGTTGAAAATTCTTTGACAATTTTGCACTATTAGATTAGATCTATGAGCAAGTATAGGCCATTGATCATGATTCATGCACTCATCAATGATTGGTCCCTGTAAAGAGAAAATATTAGTGTTAGGCATAAAATATGGAACCTAGAAAGACTTCACGCAGTTGCCCTTAAACATTTTTTAAAGGGTCACTTTCTCAAGAAAGTGTCTTAACCAATTATTTTGAAGGGTAGCTTTCAAAAAAGTCTGAAGGTTTGATTTGTTTTGAAGATAATGTTTAAAATAAATAGTGCCCAAAATAATTTCTCCAAAGGGCACTTTATGCTAAAGTGGACCAAGATAACTTTTCTAAAGGGACACTTCAAGAAACTCTAAAGGGAACTTTCTACTAAAGTGGACTGAGAAAAATTTCTTGAAGGGACGCTTCAAGAAATTTCAAAGGATCACTTCACGAAACTACCTCAAAGTTAGGATTTCAAAGGGTGTTTTGGGGTTTAGGTGGGCCTATTTGTTTGCATTTGATTCACACCATCTAATTAGATTTGTGAGATACCGAGAGCCATTAGATCTAAAATGATGCACAAAATTTAAACAAGTAATAATTCATCAAGTTTTGAGAGGAAAGTAACTAATAAAGAAGACACTAAAGTAAGAGGGGTTAATAAACTTAAACAAGTAATGGGTCGACCAAAAAAACAACTTAACTAAGTAATGAGCTAATGAAAACCCAATTAAATCTAGATACTTATAAATTTTCCATAAGTTGAGTTGTTTTGTAAACCAAAACAAGTCTTCCCTCTAACTTTTGAATTCAAATGTTAGGGTTTTTTTTAAGGGAAACCTAGCCTTCTTTATGTAACCTACAATTAAAAATTCAAATACAAACAATTAGAAAATTTAGTCACAAAACATAATCATTATCATTAAGCATGTATAAATCATATCCATTAGTGGATGATCTTCAAATTCTAAAAATCATAACCTATTCAAGCAAGATTTCAAGGTTTAGATATTTTAAACATTCATAAGGGTCCCCCATTTGAAAAATTAATAAAGTGGGGGGGGGAATGTTGATCCAACACATACAAGGGCTAAAATAAGGGCATTTGGTGATGGTTTAGGACTTGAAAGATAACCCCTCCACCATATCAAACACTAGAAGAGACTACTAGTCAAGATCTAGATCCTAATACATCATATACTCAATAATTTTAAGATGGGAGAGGGTAGAATCAAGTGGTATATTTATACATCAATTTATACAAAATAAAAATGGTGTTACTACTCCCAAGTTTTAGTCTAAGGTTTTAAATTCTCACATTATCATATTTTATCAGATGAATAAGGCCCATGTTACTATCCTTATATGGGACACCTTGCTCTTTTTAAGGCAAAAATATCCCCTTCAAGAAGATATTCCAAATCTCCATGTCTTAAAAAATTAGGTAGAAATGTGGGTGCAGTCTTAACCAATTCCAATCGACCTCATGAGTCTAAATAACCCAAGGTAATCAATCCCCCCTTTATATCTCTCTATCATCATAGGTGATTCCCTAGTACATAATTGCATGATAGATAGTGGAGATAACACTTATGTCATGCCTAAGTCTATAAAACATAAATTAGGGATAATATATGAACCTAATTATAAATGGGTCTTACAATTATATGGGTCTCCCACTAGTACTGTTGGTGCCCTCAAAGATCTTAAAATCATCTTGGTTGCTTGTCTTAATTACACTATATCCTAAGATGTGGTAGTAGTTGACCTCCCTCTCTACTTTGCCTTATTATTTTTCAGGGATTTCTTGTTGGAAACATAATGAATGAGAGCGGGGTTAATCATTATCTTAAAAATTTCTTTCACATGTACTTTAACATTTCTTGAACCATAAAATCAATACAAAGATAAAGTAATGCATAAAAATTCATTCACATGATCATAACACAAGCAACACACATATGAATGGTAAATAATCAAGGAAAATAAATCCCTCTAAACTTTAAAAATATAATATATTACTATAACTTAAAATATAAAATTGATTGAATCACCAACTTTGCATGCAACGCCAACCCTAACTAGCTAAGCACTAACCCAGCTAGGCTTTAACAAGAACCCACTTACAAGGAGATACCAACCCCCTAGGTGACTAAACACCAACTCATCTACTTAATTTATTTGATCACCATTAGATAAATTTTTTCCTCAATCAAATTATGATGATCACCTCTTTATCTCTTCACACTTTTATCCCTCTCAAACTGCCTTTTAGTCCTCTTTGCTCAATTGTCCCTCTTCTTGACTTGATTAGGTCATCTAACCTTGATTTTAATACATAGTAACCCTATTATATCTTCATGATAATTTATATTCACCATTATAATTTTGAAAAATACCTCCTTTATCTCTTCAAAGTACTATATCCTTTGCTTCAACTCACTTATTCTCTTACTAGTCGATTAGGCCTATTAGGCATTTTTTTATACTAAGGTTTTGATAATACACCTTTGGGTCAGCCATACACACTTTCCATCTTATATTTTCCATAAAATAGATATTATTAAATTCCAAAATAGTTAATCAAATATTACAATAGGTTGGCTATATCATATAGGAGCAAAACCTCTTTTAGGCCTTAACGAGACCTAATTCAATTAGGCCTTCATTAACACACATTACCCTTTGATCTTCTTGGAGCACTTCAAAAATTCATACACAAAAGGAAAAATTAATATTACACTCAAATATACCCTAATAATATCATATTATTTCCATGACATATTTTAGCTCTAACCAACACATAATGCATGCCATTAGTAATGTTCACAATTATGCATGTGCATACCTAGAAAGTTTATCTTAAACTACTGAAGAGAAAACACTAATTAGTTAAACAATCATGGAAATAAAAAATATACAAAAAAAAATTAGGACCTAAAAAACATAATTGAGTTAATTATAGTTCATTACACATTTAAAATGACTCAAAAACACTCCTACAACTTGCTCACTCAAATCTACCATTTTTCCTTAAAGACCAATCATGGTTATTTTGACCTTCAACACATGTATGACCACTTTCAAACACTCTTGATGAATTTGGATGATCCTATGTGATCATTTTAAAATTTTTAGATAGGAATATAATATGGATAAATATAAATATTGGTCTGGGAAACCAATATCATGACCTCACTATACATAGACCTCATTAAGCTAAATAAGTCAACTTGTGAGCAACTTTTTGATATATACAATGATATCCAAAATTTATATCCAACATTAACATGTATTAAAATTATTTAAAAATGTATCCATGCACTTTTATTCATTCTTATTTCATGATAACACATAACTAATCACCTTCTCGCTTCTACTTGGGTTTCTCACTATTTTCACCATTAGGCCTATTAGCAACTAGTTAATGTGAATGACTAGTTTAGCATACTTGATAGATAAAATATATCCATAAACCACCATGGACACAAAATAAAAGTCTAAAAAAAAATCTTCATCCATTTATCAAATTTGACTTGGTCAACTCTGACTGCTATAACAAATCTCCAAAAAACTAGCACTTTTTTGTAGGGTCTACTTACACCCCTAACAAACCAATCACACTTAGAAGTTCCTGGGAGAGTTGAATACAAATTATAATCACTTATATCTCTATGTAAATCCATTTTCATCACTTAAAAACAATGTATTTCATATTGGGTCATTATTAGGGTTTAAACCATCTTCCACTATTAGAAATCATTCATAAAGTTTAGCCCTTGATTCCATAAACTAATGCCTATAATTTTTATCTTTGAACCTTAACAATGTACCATGAATATCTTAGTTTCCAATATATATGTTACATGTTCCAATGAACACTTAAAAGTCCTTCTCAGGTTGATAACCCTTCATTTTGTACATACTAGAGACCTCAAAACCATTTTTCATGCTTTATATTGTAAACCATGACCTCATACTTGGTCAACACAAATAGGATAATCTATCACACCACTAATAATGATCACATGATCGTTCTTATCATTAAATCTGAATCTCATACCTTATTTTTCCACCATCTCTCTCTTTTCTCTCTAGACCTTGACCTACAAATCACATTAGGCCTTGCAATTGACATTCATGCCTCTTTTCATGTACTCTACCACTCACATGCTCAAAAAACATCTCACATGCTAAAAAAATTTCAAAAATCCTTCATATACCTTGACAATAGATCATCATTCTAATCAAGGTCTAGAAGTGGTCTAGTTACATGTTAGGTCTATAGGTCCTACCCCAATAAGCTCACCTTGAGACTCAAATGAGTGTTCCAATTGCTCATATACATTATCAAGAAACTTTATACAACCTCTCATGCATGTGTGCACTTATCTAACCAAGCCACCATGTTCAAACCTTCTCATTAGGACTTTACATTCCATGACTAGTGTAATGACTAGGCTTTTCAAGCGTTTGAAATTTGACAACTGACATTAAGACACTCTTCCTTACTCACATGCCTTATGTGCTCTTAAAATAATTCCATACCTCTTAATGATGATTCAAAAAATAACATTCTTTAATGAACTCATAAACACCTTTCTTAAGATCCTTTGACATCAATGACAACATCAATGCCAAACCTCAACAATAAGAACAATGCTCAACAATCTCCTCCTTTATAATTAATGGTAAAACATAATTTTAAATAATCATTCTTATCTCCCCATTTTATTATTTCTCCTCATTTGACATAAATTAAAAATTGATGTCTATAACTTATTGGATCACACTCCTTACAACCATAATGCTCAACACACAGGACTATGAGTTTATGAGACATAATATAAGCATGATCCCCATATCTCTATGCATACATTCCTATAAAAAATCACCTATTCATGGATATAATTTACATGATTAACTTTCCCTAATTATTTTGACTTCTTAAATTATTTTTAGGGGTAGGAATTACACCCAATTCCTTTCTTAGGTGTTCAAATGTTACCTTTAGAAGTGGTTTGGTCAAGATGTCTCCAATATAATACTATGTACAAACATATTAAAATATAAAACTTTGTTTACTTAATTTTTCTATCATAAAAAGATACCTAATGGGAATGTTCTTGGTCCTTGAGTACATGGCAGGGTTCTTTGAGATGCTTATATCACTTATATTATCACAATGCATAGGGTTAGGACCATCATACTCCGCCATGTAGTCTCTTAGGGTCTATCTCATCCATAAGACCTTAGTTAAACATGGATTTTTTAAAATTTACTCAACCTCACAAATGTATAATACTATTGATGGTTGATTCTTGAGTATCCATGAAACTAGGCACCGACCTAAGAAAAAATCTCCTCCACTGGTATTCTTCCTATCATCTATACTTCCTACCCAGTCTACATCTATGTAGGATATAAAATTTAAATCCTTAATTCTTGGATACCAAAATACTTACTCCATATTCCCCTTGAGATACTTGATTATCCTTTTGACTACTTGTAGATGATTCTCCTTTGGATCTACTTGAAACCTTCCCACAAGACCTATTACTTTCATGATGTTAGGTCTAGAGGTTTTGATGTATAAAAAACTTCCAATAATTGACCTATATTACATTTTATTGACCTTTGAAGACTCATATTCATTTATTAACTTACATATTGTGATCTTGGGTGTATTAGTTGCCTTGTAATATTCCATCTCAAACTTCTTCAACATCTCTCTTATGTACTTAGCTTGTGTGATGAATATACCTTTTTTAAATTGAGTGATTTTCAACCCAAGAAAGAATGATAATTATCCTAGAATGGATATCTCAAAATGTTTCTTCATCACCTCTACAAATGCCTTGTTCATGTTCTCATTATTTTCTCCAAAGATAATGTCATCCACATAGACAACTACTATCAACTAATGATCATCTTCTGTATTAATGTATAGATTATTATCTATAAATCCCGTTTTGAATCCTTGATCCAATAGATACATGTCAAACCTAGCATACCAAGATCTAGGATATTGATTTAAACCATATATATCCTTTTTTAATCTACAAACATAGTCTTTGTCATCTAATAGTGAGAACCCCTCAAGGTTCTCAATGTACACTTCCTCTTACAAATTCCCATTCAAAAAGGTAGATTTTGCATCTACATAGTATACCTTGAATCATTTTAATCCTATATATGATAAAAATAATCTTATGGTATCCAATATTGTTACTATTATAAATTTCTCCTCAAAGTGTACCCCTTAAACTTGTGCACATCCTTTACATACCAATCTAGTCTTACTCCTAATGACTTCCCCATATTCAATCAACTTGTTTCTAAATACCCATTTTGTGCCAATGGAATTCTTACCTTTAAGCCTAGGAACTAGTTCCCAAGTCTCATTCTTATCTATTTGGTCTAAATATTCATTCATATAACCTATCTAAAATTTGTCTTTACTTACATCTATAAAACTATTAGGTTCAATCTTGGATAATATAGAAATAGTCTCTTGATTTACATTACTTACCAGTCTTTTCATTATTTGTATACCTATTTTTAGTGCCCAAAATTGTACTAGAGTAATTGGGCCCCTATCAATAAAATTCTCATGTCCAAACTTAATGAGTGTCATTTTTTTAGGTGCTTTCCCTAGTTCTTTAGAAGATCATAATACATGTTCATAATTAATCATGTACTTTGTCTTGATTTTTCCAAGTGAGAGTGTTCTTCCACTCAACAAATTCTCAAGGGGAATTTCTTGAAGATAGAAGACACTCTCAATAACTCTGAAGGAATAATTAAATGTTGATTAAATATCCCATGGTAGGATAATTCATAGTGAGAATATAAAGGTATAACAAAGCATATCTTTGTGCTTGGATTTGTTACTTTATGTTTGAAAGAGAGGTTTATAGTGCCCTAAATGAAATTGTTGAGTTAAACTTCATATGTTTTGATGATTAAGATGAGAAATAGTTATATGAACTAAATGAAGAACATGTGTTTATCTTGAGGGACTTCTATGAATGTTGTCTGGGGTTGGAGGGATCTTGTACTCTTCTTTGAATAAAGAGAGCTACTGCAAAAGGTAAAAATGGCCAAGAGTCTTAACTCATATCTATGTTGGACACATGGTATATTCTTAGGGCTTCAATTATTTTGGGCATTTCTTGAAAATTTCCCCACCTACCTTTTAGTGGGTAAGGTGCTTAATGTCCTTAAGGCCCAAATATCCTAACTTATAATAAAAGTGATACCACATGATAACTCCTTAGGGTTTTATCAAATTTGGCCCCTTTTTGAAGATCACCACACTTACCTCTTGGTGGGCATAATCTAAAAAATCATCAAAGGCCTGAATGCCTATGATTCTAAAGAAAAATTATGACACACGACATTCTTAGTCCCATAAGAGGCTTGGGGCTAATTACACTACTTCACTAGTGGAGAATAATAAGTGAGAAAGTGCAAAAGTCCCTAAAGGCCCAAAAAGGTATCATGGTGTATGTTCCACTCATGTCACTCCATGTGTTATAAGTAATATCCCTTAGAATAAAAGGGAAACATTCATGTTTTCCCTCTCTTTTTTGAATGAGGCTCAAATAGTTAATGAGAGTAGGTGGTGATTAGCCATTGGGCTTTGGAGCATTAATGGTAACTCTAATCTTGAAATGAAAGGGACTATAACTTAGGTATTTATCTTCATTATAAAATTACCCGTTACATTTAGAGATTTCATTCATGCCTTTGAATTATTTGTGTGCCCTAACTGAGTGTGGTATGAGAGTGTGATTATATAAAATTATTTAGAGACCTTCAGATTCTAATGTGCATAGCCCTCCAAATTAAAAAGTAAGTTTCTCATTTACTCCTTGTGTTGTGTTATTTTACAAGATTTAAGAGATAAATTAAGGGTTTTTTGAGTGAAAATTTCATTTGGTATTAATATATCTCACTAGAGAACTAGAGAAATATGGCAGCATTTTCAACCCCACTAAAGGGCAATATTATTTCAATTTTGGATTCGATTAGGGATATTGATGTTATGGGGTTAGATTTTGGTGGCCTATTAAATGTTTTATGAAACATAAACCCTTAGGTTGTTGATAACATCGACATGAGTTGCATCACACCTATGACAACATTCTCCTTGGCTACCCCATACCCAAAACTCATTATTACATGTGCTCGAGCATACCAACTAGATACTAGGACTATTTTTTATGGTAGTCATTCAATTTTGTGCTACTTCACCCCTTTGACCCTCAGTACCATGGTTAGAATTCCCCATAGCCATAAATCGTTACACTCTCCTTATAATTATGTCAGGTGTATGCTAAAAAGGATGATAAAGTAATCTAGGATGTTATCAATTCTAGTTGGGTAGCTAAGAAGAGATAGAAGGTCTCCAAAAAGACCAAGAATTTGAAATTGGTAAAGTTTAATTAACTACCCTAGTGTATTATTACCATGGTATCCAAGATATATTAGATACCTACCATAGAAAATTTTAAACCATGGATGTTCCTAATTATGATCTGCATGTTAGAAGGGAAGAAGAAGCTAGATTGGGTAGCCATACTCAGTGACAATATACATATGTAAATGATGTAGATTCAAGTTACAATTCTTTTTAAAGAAGCATTCATAGGCACTTTCTACATTTATTTTTACTTGATGTATAACCTATTGCATAGCAATATTTTCTAAGGGCTCACTAGGAACCCTTCAAGAATGAAAAAATATGAAGTATACCTAAAAGTTACCCTAAAAAGGTCCAATAATAATTTATACAAAGTTAATAATTGCTTCAACCCCATTATGAGTGTTTTATATCCCTTGAGGAGCCTTAATAGGATGTCTATGATATATAAAAAAATAATTAAAAATTATGGCACCACATACATGTAATTTAGAACATTCACATACATTAGGGTCAATGGGTACTCAAGGTCTCTATGCAAGTGTTTGAGGTATCTAGATGATAAGTTAGCAATGATGAAACTAAGCCAAAATATGTTACTACAACATGAAATGATCATAGCTAAGAAGATCAACAATCCTTTCAAATTTCCTATGGTGATAGGGTATTATTCATGTCCTTAAATTGCCAAGGCAAAGGGATTAGAGCAAGAGACGGTCCTATATTCACATGATAAGATGCCACCCTAACTTAATTATGACATCATATAGTTGGTAAATATGGATACTAATGTGATATTACATCAATCACATTATGAGTACATCTAGTCTTATTGCACAATTGGGGAAGATGTATGGAAATGAGAATTTATGAGACTGATAGTGTAGGAAGTTATAGCATACAACATTACTCCCATCCCCAATTACATGGTAGATGAAAAATTTAAATTTTCTTCATTATAAAACACAAACAACATTGAAGCCCAACCCATCACCTATCCAAATTTTAGTGGTCAAGAGGATGGTTCCATCCTTGGGAGATCAGTATGAATCATGAAGAGAACCTTTAAATGGATTAAGGAGCATGGGTTCATCCTTGGTACATATGATACTCCTTCCCTTAAATAGTTGAGGAAGGTTAAAAATAGGAAGTATTTTCTCCCAAAATATAATGGTGACCTATTGGCTTCATCATCAACCATAACAGGTAAGGGAAAATGAAATCTTGGGGATACTAAGTTCACCAAGCTAGTGTATGCGGAGAAGATAATAGTGGCACAATCTAAGGCTAGGTTATCCTTTTCAAAAATAAAAATATTGGTGGAAATTTGGGATAATGTTCTTATGGGGTAGGTCATGATAGTTAGTGCCACCCCCATATCCATTTCAAGAAAGGGATCCCAAATATTACCATCAATTCTAATAGTCATTCTTATGGCTAGCTTGTTTATAGTTCCACATGTTCCACCTACACAAGTGATAGGTGACCCCCCCTCCAATAATATATTCAAGAAATAGAGGAGGTGAAGACTAGGGGGAGAAACCAAAGTAGAAGACAATAAAGAAAGATATACAACCTCCAAGTAGATCACCAATACAGAAGGAGGTTATATTTAAAGACCCATTGTCCAAATAAATCCCTATGAAGAGAAGAGAATACCAAGCCTCATATGCCCAAATAATAAGGGATATGAGTGAAGAGGAATATTTAGATGAAGATAGACCTATTTCTAAAGTGATGAAGAAACAACATGCCTTCACTCCTCTTCAAGTGAAGACTAGGCAAAGGACTCACAAGGAGAGGCCCCAAACCCCAGTAAAGGTCTCAACAATGGGTTTGTTTATAGAAGAAGAAACCTTAGTGGTAAAACACAAAGGTGATGAGGAAGGTGCCTTAACCTAAGATAACCATTTATCTTTTAATGATGTTATACAAGTTGGAGCTAAGGTGGCTACCCAAGATCAAGTCCCTCTTGAGAAAGAGGCAACTTCCCTAAATATAAAGGCATTTGTTAAAAATGCCATTTATTAGTCACCTAGTTAGGATAAGGCTCATGAAGTTGAGGACATTCAAAAATATGATGGAAGAAATGGGTGAGACCTAGAACATGATGACCAAGTCTCCACTAGTAATGTAAAGGTGGATAAACAAAAAAAGAACAAGAAACTATCAGAGTAGTGTTAGATATTTCTTCCCCTCCAAAGGTGTCAAGCTCAACATTAGAGGAGATGGTAAATATAGAGGAAGGTGGGGGAGAAAATTTGAAAAAGGGTACCTCTACCCATTCAAAAAAAAAATAAGGAGTTGGATCCATCAAATAAAGATGTTGAAGAAGGTATTTCAGGGAGTGTTACTTCCATTGAAGTTCCCCAAGGTTTCCTTTTTCTCATCAATATTCATGATCTAACCCATAATAAAAGTCCTAAGGCTATAATTGGTGAAGATTTTCCTAAGTGTAAAAAGGAAGTTACCATAACCTCTTCTAACCCATATACTCAACCCAATAAGGAAGGTGAAGTGGTTATAGGGCCTTATAGCTATCCCATGGAATAGGGGAGCTCTATTGATAAATTACTCATGGATTCCCACTAGCTTGGGTCAAATTTTGAAGTTTTATAAAAAATAAAATTAGGCTTGGAAAAGGATCATATAGTGGAAAGGGGTGGAAAAGAGTAGGAAAGTAATGAAGACATTAATTAGTTTGTATTGAGTCCACAACCCAAGCTTGTGGTGTTACCTATAGTTAGCTCATCACTAAAACCACCCCTTATTATCTCAAGCCTATCCAAAACATCTACAACTTCGATGGGGTTTTAGACCAGACCTTTTCTTTAGGTCAAAAAGTAAGTAAAATAGAAGGAAGGCATTATGAAAAAGATAAGAGACATGGATGTAATGAATATTATTCAAAATCATAAGGCTAAGCCCCTTAAGAAGGACAAAACATATTCTAGAACCACCTACACTAACTAGGGAGAAATGAATGTTGAGGTAGTTATCCCTCCACTTGATACATTAAAGAAAGATACTCCCCTAGTAAGTTACTCCATCTAGAGTTATAATGTCATGTAGCCATCACAAAAGGAGCTAAATCATAGCTCAAAATTCATGGCTAACATGGTGGCACAAATAATGGATAAATATAAAGCCACCATGGAAGAATTAAAGGCAAAAAACTAGGCTATGATCTAGTACTTGCAAAAGTTACCAAGTGAGCCTCAGCCAGTAACTCCAACTGTCATTAAGGCTCTAGACATTCCTCTTTTCTCCATTAGATCATTGGAATTTTTCCAAGGTGATGATTTGAAAGCTATAGGATGTACCACAAAAGAATGGAAAAAGGATTTAAGTACCAGAGCCAAAGAAATAATCCACTTAGCACTAGAATGCTTGGATGACATAGTGGATTAAAATGGAGATTATGAAGCCTAGATTTTCCTTTATGATGTAGACATAAAGATATGGTAAAATATCTAGCTTAAGGTGGATGAAATGTATAGTATGGGCACTGATGTTTTAGTGGTAGATAGAATCATCACTCTTGATGATTATAAAAGGCCCAAGGAAAATCAATTGGAAATCAAGCATCGGTTGATGATGCTCAGGGATGGTATCTTTGATTTAAAAGGAGAAGAGTAGACTTTCAAGACTGCAATAAAGGAAATAGAAGCCAACCTTAGATAAATGGTGAACCTTGGTGGTATAGGTGACTTAATGGAAGAGGCAATAAGCATTGCCCTAAAAAGCCTCATCAATGCACCACAAAGAGTCGTTGATGCCAACAAATTAAGGTAGTTGGTATCACTTGAGAAATCTTATGACCAAATCAAAACATTAGTGGGGTAGAAATAGGTTATGCATAAAACTTTCACCACTTATCTTGAGGAATAAAAAATCAAATTCAAGTACTAAGCTGGCCCAAACCAAAAGGATCTTGCCTCTATGATCGATGAATATACCAAATACAAGAACATGTTGGCAAAGGATTTAGTTATCGGCATCAATTCTCAAGCATGACTGGGTATTTCAATTCCTTTTGAGCTGGTACCACTCCTCATTCCTTTTATTTCTTCTTAATCTATCTTTCGTTATCTCTTTTCTTCTTATTTCCCATTGGGAAACTATTTTAATCAGTCCATTCATGGCATGTCCCTTTAAAATTTAGTTAGAATAATCATTTGTATAGGAAAGCAATGTTTTTTGTTTGATTGCACAAAGATAAAAAGGTTGTTTTGTCCCATAAATAATTATTCTCCATGTTTATAACTGAAAATATTTTTCCATAGTGGAGCATCATGTTTTTCATCATCATGGAATCATAAGTACAAATCTGAGGAATCATGTTTATTACAATAGACTCTATGCCCATGAATAATTTTTTAACTAGATAAACTTTAGGAATATACCAAGCTTATCTAAATTGTATAAGTAAAGTGGGTTTGTCCCTTTACAAAGGCCAGTTATTTTTTGAGTCTAAATCTATATCTCAGAAAGTCCTCCCTGTGTGATTTTCTAGTGCCAAATTGATTTTTGTTGTAAAATCATTGGAAAGCTTTGAGAACATTCAAAAATTTTCCCTTGTTATATAATTATTTCACATAGTGTTCTAATATATAATTTTTAAGACATATTTTATTTATATTTGATTCATTTGATAAATGAAAGCTGCAATGGTTTATTGTTCCTTCTTGTTATTGAAGTACAATGTTCTATTTTACATGCTTGGTAGATTGGTCATCTAATGTATTCTTCTTCATGGTAGTCATTTAGGTTCTACAACCAGAGTATAAAATCCTTTATATTTTGAGATTTGGGAAAAGAGCATTGATATCCTTTTTTAAGGTTAGTCCTAGCCTCATGAATTCAGCTGGAAGGAGTTCCTGAAGGGTGATTTGTAGTATTGCTTATAAACTTCTAAGGATCATTTGTGCATGATTTTATTTTACCCATTTCTAAACTGAATAACATTTGTTAATAGAGATAGTATAGTTATTTTGTGAAATTCTCCATGCTCACTTATTGGTCATCCACACCTTTATCCATCATTTAAGTAAATACAATTTTACCTTATTTTACCCTATAGATAACACATTGTTTACATATCATATGTGTTGTTTGTAATAAATATTAGTTCTATAATTCTCATGTTTAAATTTTTACCTTATTTTACCCTACATGTTTAAAATGAGTTCACTATGTCTATTATAAATCTTAGTGCTATAATTCTCAAATTTTCCTTATTGTTCAAAATAATTACCAAAATGAAAATTATAGCCACACTCTCATCTATCTTTAGTAGTTTGTCTATGACATAAAACAATTATGCATTCTACATGACAACCCTTCTTGGGTGAAGTGTACAAGTTTATTTATGATTTGATAATATTTCCCCTTTTGTACTAATAATCATCATAAATATTGAAGTGTTAAAATCCTTTGTGTGAGCAAGATACCTCAGTAGTTCCTCTCATCTTAGTTTAGGCAGAGCCAAAAGTAGTAGGGAATTAACCATACCCTCTAAAGGTGCCTCTTAGTCACTTTATCCATTTAATCCATTTTAGATGCTAAGCCTTTCCCCAATTATAATGACATACCATTAGTTTCTCGTCTTTGCTTTCCACCCTCTTCAAGTAGTGTGCAAGGTCGAGTGATAGAGGTGTATAACTAGGAATAAACACTTTTTTGGTGCCATTTCCAAGGAAATATTTTATTAAATTTATTATGGGGACATGCTTATAGAAGATTTATAAGTGTTTTATTTGTTTAACTCTTTGTTATTACCATAATGAGTTGTTCATCCTTGGTTCATTGACATCTTGACAACATTTCTTGGTGACTCAGCTAGGGATGTTCACCACTATTCTGTAAGAAGTTAATCAACATTATTAAAGTTATTTTGAATGTCTAAGGGTTGGTGTCTTATCAGTTGTTGTGTATATCTTTGTTTTCTGGTCTTAAAGTCCTACTTCTAGTGGTGTCTCTATTATATCAAGGTTTAAAGATTAGTGCCTACTATATGTACTCTTATTTGTTTTGAAGATTTTTCTTTAGATCTATAAATATGGAGGGTACTAGGTCTCCTTTCAGAGGAATCCATCAAAAGAACTTGTCCTCAAGTTAAAAGTTCTATCTAGAAGAAAATGATTGTGGAACCCTATTATGGTCTAAATCTTAAGAAATCAAGTAAGACCTGATCAATTCATCCCCCATTATATTTACCCCATTTCTCTAATATCCCTTTGGTTGAAGGATACTAGAGTGCCTTAGAGAAATATAAGCTCCCCATGAGTCAAGATCCTTCTTCACAAAAAAGTCTTTCCCCTCATGCTAGGCCATTAAGGATTCACTCTATTTCCCTCCTTTGAGTCCTACATCTTGTATTCATCCTCAACCATCCTCTGGGTCATATTCATATTTGTATTCATAAATGGAAAAGCGTGACCTGAGAAGGAGGATGTTTAATGTGGATAATGACAATGATGGATAATTTAATCAAGGCTTGGCTAATAGATGAAGAATATTTATGATTATAAGGTTTAGACTTATTGACTCTAATGGTGTGCCTAGTTTCCCTAATGAGTTCCCTATGAATATTATAAATGTACTAATAAAGTTTCAAGGGAACAATGCAGTGCCTGGGGAAAAACATCTGAAAGCCTTCTTAAATGTCATTGAAAATTATGAGATAGATCTAGAAGATGTATGTATAAAAGTCTTTATGAACACACTTAAGGATGAATCTTGGGAATGGTTCAAATCTCTCCCCAATGGATCCATAGACAAATGGAAAGCTATGATTGATTCATTTTAGATACAATATGGTGATATTATAGACCCTATATTCTTGCTTTCCAAGTTTGAGAACCTCAAGAAGAATCTTAATGAGTGTGTGAAGGATTTCAATTCTATATTCAGTAAGGTATTGAGTAGACTACTAGAAGAGATCATACCTAGTGGTTTTGATTCTTTGATTAGGTATTGTGATGCATTTAATAAGAAGGTAGCATATTACCTTAGAGATAAGGCTCCCACAAATCTAAATATGGCATTCAATTTGGCTATCTAAATAGAAAATAATATTAGATTTGTGGGTAATCCTTTAATAAAGAGGGCCAATGTCAAGATGGTGAATCCAAAAAATCCTCAATCCTTTCAAAATAGTGTAGACCTAGAGGAAATGATAAAGACTCCAGCCACTGCAGTGAAAGAGATTTCTTACAAGTTGGCTAGAACTAAAAAGGGGTTATCTTAAAGTCCTAACCATGATGACATGAGAGATCATAAGAGAGATGAAAATAATAATCCTTGAGATTAGGTTCAAAGAAAGCAACCTTTCCAATCCCAAAATAATGACAAGGTAAAAGGCTTGGCAAAGGATGATAGACATGAAAGAAACTAGAATTGGGGAAGTGGAAGGGAAGTATTAGATCCGTTAGCTATGAAAATTAATGTAGTCAATTATGAAATCAATTAGTGTGATAAATGTTTCCTCCCCCATCCCTCTTATAGCATAACTGGTGATGGCGGTCAAGATGAAGATGGATTTAAAAACGCATCCAATGAAGATGATATCTACATTGTTAACTTCCAAGAAATGGAAATGTACACTTTCTAAGAGGAAGCTGTGAGTGCCTTAATTATCCTTGATTGAGAGGATACCCAAACATACGAATGTTTTACTTTATAATTTTATGAACTATATGTGATGGTTACTTTTCCATCAATGGAGCTAATGGGTGATACTATTCTTAAAATATTTTGGAGAGCTTACCAAAAGGTAAGGGTCCCATTCATAGATTTTATCTATGAAATAAACATGATGCATGAATATGTGTTACCATTTCATGACTTTGAGTTTCTAAGATCAATGATGAAATAAAAATATGGAGACTCTCCTCCATCAGTTTAAGATTGATAGTTGATGATCCACATAGCAATTTAACAAGAAAAGGAGTATAATTTGAGGACCAAAATGCTCCTCTAAAAGATAAAGAATCTATTGCTCCTAAATTAGTGACTAAATAAAGAAATACCAAAGGGAGTAAGGAGGCCCAAGGTTCTGCACCCTGTAGTATCAAACCAAGAAGTACCCAGACTAAGAATAAAACTCCTTTTTTGTCTATAATTCCCTAGAAGGATGAACCTAGAAATCCTCCCTTGAAAAGTGAAGTTAAGAATGCTAGTTCTCTTTCTTTTGTTCCCATGAATCTTGAAGGATGTATCCCAAATGAAAATTTTACAAGCTTACCTACTAACACTCATTTGCCCAAATATAGTATTTATGATGTGACCCATGTATTAAGTTAATTAAAGTTAATAGTACCCTTTGTGGAATTGCTTAGAATTCTAGATCATAAGAAAAGAGATTTTGAGTATTTGGGATTCACAAAGAAAATCACTGCCAATGAAATTATTAAAGCTGAGCTTCTTCTCACTCTCTCTATGGAAGGTAAAAACACCTCAGGATCTCATGACCATCACCTATAGGTATAATTGGGAACAAAATTGGTAGAGATTTAGATTGATGTTGACCATTTATATACCACATTGTTAATTAGTAGACTAATTGTCCATAACTACATGTTTGACTATGGTGTATCTTATAATATCATGCCACTAGTTTTGTTGAATAAAATTTGCATAAGGATAACTATAGTATATGGATGATGACTTGTCATGGATTCTAGATAAGTACCTATTTTTGCTATGGTCAAAGGATTGATGGTGCAACTCACGTAATACCCTCATAAATTCTTGAGTATGGATGCCATTATTATAGATTATCTACCAAAATGGGGTATGTTACTATCTAAAAAAAGGGTTATTATTATTGGAGGAAGTATTTAGATGGATTTCTCCTATGCCATTATACCTCTAGATGGGAAAGCAGTTATCCTAAATAGAATATCCTAAGTAATAACTAAATGAAGTGTTGTATGTAGATACAAACATTGGGAATTTTGTGGGAACTATTGAGTACATAGAGATACCTCCTAACTCTATTATCAATGAAAAAGACTCCATATAGACCATACATTTTGATGAAATGTGTTAAAACATTAGAAATTTGATTGGGGTTATTTTTATACCCCTGATCGCCAAGTTTATAGATACTCTTTTCAATTGGCCTTAGAATGCATGAACAATATTTCAAAATATGAAGCACTCTTGATTATCCTTCAGATCACCTATGAATATGGATTCAAGAATTTGATAGTTAGGGGTGACTCAAAATTAGTGGTGAAACAAGTCTTGGTTGTTTACACCATGAAGCAAAAAAGGTTGAAGCAGTATCGAAACACTGTATGGGATTGCTTAGAATGGTTTGAAACCTTTAATATTAAGTACCATGCCTGAGAGCTTAATCACATGGTAGATATGCTTGTGAATACGGATAAATTTTTTAATAGTGAACATGGAAATCCTTTTTATGAGTATGAGGTTAAGATATTGGTAAGACCCTCTACCCTAGATAACATCAATCATTGGCAAGTCTTTGATAATGACGATCAAACAAATAGATTTTTGTGTTGTATAGATGAGTTTGAGGGAACCATTATAGATTGGTACTCTATGGTATAGGTATGTGATGCAAAAAAAACCTTATATGGGAAGGAAATAATCTAGTTAAATTCTAATACTATCCCTAGAGGACTGGATAGTTTGGAAGCATCTTTCCATGACAACCAATAGATTCAAATTCAAAAACACTTCTATATCAAAATATGTGAGTAAGATTAATATTGGGATAGAAGAAAATATAAGTAAGATTTGGCTTGATACTCACCTACATAATAAATAAAAGGAAGCATTCATCATGTTATTAAAAAGGTACCAAGATTTCCTAGCATGGTCATATTCAGAGTTGAAGGCTTATAGGGAAGACTTGTTTCAGCATGTTATTCCCTTACACCTTGATGTAAAACCATTCTACCAAAAATATTGACCCATTAATCTCATCTTAGATACTAAAATTTAGGAAGAATTAAAAAATTAAGGGATGGTAGGATCATTCAATCCATCAGATATTCATTATGGGTAGCAAACTTAGGTCTTATCAAAAAGAAAAATAGAGACATCTAGGTTTGCATTGATTTTTGAAACGTAAACAAGGCTTCATTTGGGGACAATTATCCATTTCATAACATAGATAACATGCTCTAAGATGTCACTGGGTCTGAACTATTATCAACTCTGGATAGATTTTCTAGTTATAACCAGGTGGTAGTAAAGGAGTCTCAAAGGTCCATGACTAATTTCACTACCCCGTGGGGCACATATGTGTATGTCTAAATATCTTTTGGTTTGATGAATGTGGGTGCCACTTTCCAAAGAGCAATAGATGTATCTTTTAATTAACTAATCAACCAATTCAGTTTTGTATACTAAGATGATGTTACCGTGTATTCTGAGAAGAGAAGTGACCACTAGGTGTATTTGCAACAAATTCTTATCAGATGTAGGTAGTTTGGGATTTCCACCAACCTTAGAAAATGCCACTTTGAAGTATAAAATGCAAATTTATCATGATAAATTATGTCTCAACAAGGTGTCATGATATACCTTAAAAGGGTGGAGGCCATTGACAAAGTACCCATCCCATAGACCAAGAAAGGTATTCAATCTTTCTTTGGCCACAATAATTTTATTAGATGGTTTTTTTCCAACTTTGTAGAGATTACCCTACCTATAACTTTAATTTTAAATAATGATAAAACTATAAAGTGAGAGGAGAAGGCAACCTAGTCATTTCAAGATATCAAGGCAACTTTGAAAACTACCCTAGTGCTTGCTAGTCCAGATTATAGAAAATATTTCCAAATATTTTCATTTACCTCTACACATACTATTGTTGTAGTGTTGCTACAAAATAATGATGAAGGTCATAACCAACTAATTTCCTTTTTTATCAAGGCATTACAAGGATCTAAGATAAGATATACCATAATGGAGAAACAAACCTTTTCTCTTTTAAGGGCTATCAAGCAATTCAAATATTACATTTCGAGTTCAAAGATTATAGCCTATGTCCCCCACACTATGGTGAAGGACATATTAACTCAAAATTAATCTACTAAAAAAAGGTGCCAATAGGTCAAAAAACATCCATAATATGACCTAGAGATATAGACTACTAAGTTGGTCAAAGGCATGGGTCTGACTAAGCCAATGAATGAAGCAAATTTATAGGCTATGGAAGTGAATAATGAAGAAAGGGTGGCTGATAACCCTAAATCTAAGTAAAACCAATATCCATGGTATAAAGATATACTATACTATTTGAAGATTTTGAATTGTCCCTCCCATTTAGATAAAAATCAAAAGAGGACACTAAAGCTAGTATGCCAAAAGTATCTTCTATTACAAGATAACCTAGCTTGGAGGAACCCAGATGGTGTTCTCTTGAGATGTTTAGTAGAGAGTGAGATCTCTTCAATGATTATAGACTTCCATAGTGGTGTGTGTGGTGGTCACTTTTCTCCTAAAGTCACTAGACATAAAATTTTGAGGGTTGGGTATTGGTAGCCCACATTATTCAAACATGTTGCTACCATTACAAGATGTGAAGAATGCCAATGGTTATCTAAAATAATGAAGGCATCTAGATCACTTCCCTTACATCTAGTCCCTATTTATTGACCTTTCAAGTAATGAGGGATGGATTTCATGGGTGAAATATTAGATGCCTCTAGTTCTAGTCATAAATGAATTCTAGTGGATATTTACTACTTCAAAAAATGGGTTGAAACAATCCCCACTAGAAGATCAACCCACTAGGTATTCATATATTTTCTATTAAAAAACATGATTTGTTGATTTGGGGTGCCAATCAAAATCATGTGTGACAATTCTATGTTCTTTCGAGTGAAATAACTAAGTGAATTATGTGAATATTATGGGATTGATTTACCATATGCCTCCAATCATAATCTATAAGGAAATGGGTATGCTAAGTCTAATAATAAAAATCTATTGAAGATCATTAAAAGGACTTTAGATGCTAACAAGAGAAAATGGGGTGAATAGTTGAAGTTTGATGTCTAGGTGGAAAGGATGACTCCAAAGATATCTACTAGGAAAATCTCATTTAAGCTTGTTTATAGAACTCAAGCTATCATACCCCTGAATATATAGTTGCCCACTTACCAATTCATGCAACAAATAGTTTATAATGAATAAGAAATGAACCACTATGAAGAAAATATTGATTGAATCATTGATCTCAATGAATATCGAAGACAAGCTCATGAGAGGCGTGTAAATTTCAAGGAGCATCTCAAAAGGATCTTGGACAAGAAAGTCACTCCAAGAGCCTTTTAGGTTGGTGATCTAGTTCTACTCTAGGATAGTAGGCATGAGGACAAGGGAAAGCATGGTAAATTTGTTTACATATAGATGGGTACCTACACTATTGATTATCAAATAGGGAACCATACATTCTATCTTAGAGATATTGATGGAGAATTTTTAGAACTAGTAGTTAATGGTAGACATCTCAAGTATTTCCTAGATTGAGCCCATATTTAACGTTGTAAATATGTATATGTTGTGTTGTCATTTATATATTTGTGACCTTATTTTGCTTTGTGTTTGTATAGTCTAAGTCTTTCCTTTTCCTTTGTTGTTATTTTTGACTTCCCTATTATAACTCTGATCACCCATGGTATGCTTTTTTTATGATTCTATGATGAAATCCTTTGACTCCATGGCCCAATAGATAGATGAATAGTTTGGTGTTCTCTATGTACCTATTGGGTATACCCATCCCTAAGAAAGAGCCTATGTTAGTGCCAAAAATTACACTAGATAAATTGAGTCCCTATCAATAAAATTCTTATGTCCAAACTGAATGAGTGTCATTGTTTTAGGCACTTGTCTCAGTCCTTCAAAAGATCAAAAAAAAATGTTCATAATTAATCATGTCCTTTGTCTTGATTTTTCCAAGTGGGAGTGTTCTTTCACTCCTTACCAAATTATTGAGGGGTGTTTCCTAAAGATATAAGACACTCTCAATAGATCTGAAGGAATTTAAAAATGTTGATTAAATATCCCATGGCAAGAGGGTTCATAGTGAGAAGATAAAGGTATAACCAAGCCTTTATGTGCTTGGATTTGTTGCTTTATGTTTGAAATGGCGATTTATGGGGCCCTAAATGAAACTATCAAGTTCCACTTGATATGTTCTAATGATTAAGGTGAGAAATAGTTCAATGAACCAAATGAAGGACATGTTTTTATCTCAAAGGACTTCTATGAATGTTGTCAGGGGTTAAAGGGATCTTGTACCCTTCCCCAAATAAAAAGAGCTAGTGCAAAAGGTAAAAATCACTAAGAGTCCAAAATCACATCTAAGTTGGACACATGGAAGATTCTTAGGGATTTATGTATTTCAATATTTTCTTGAAAATTTCCCCACTTACCTTTTGGTGGTAAAGGTGCTTAAAGTCCCTAGGTCGTAGATATCTAAACTTATTAAAAATGTGATGCCACGTGGTAGCTCCTCAGGGTTTTCTTAGTTTCAACCCCTTTTTTAAGATCACCCTACTTACCACTTGGTGGTAATAATCAAAAAAATCCCCAAAGGCCCAAATTAATATAATTTTAAATAAAAATTATGACATGGCATTCTTAGTCCCAGAAGGGGCCTGGGGCTTATTGCATAGCTACACTAATAGAAAATAACAAGTAAGAAAGTGCATAAGTCCTCAAAGGCCTAAAAAGGTATCATGATGTATGTTCCACTCATGTCACTCCACATGTTATAAGGAAGATCACTTGACATAAAATGGAAACATTCATGTTTTCCCTCTCTTTTTTAAATGAGGCTCAAATAATTAATGAGAGTAGGTGGTGATTAGCCATTAAGCTTTGGAGCATTAATGGTAACCCTAATCTTGAAATGTAAGGTATTATAACTTAGGTATTTTTATTCATTCTAAAATTACACTTTTCATTCATAACTTGTATTCATGCCTTTGAATAATTTGTGTGCCCTAGCTGAGTGTGGTATGAGAACATGATTACAATGAATTCTTCATAGACCTTCAAATTCTAGTGTGTGCAACCCTCTATATTAAACAATAAGTTTCCTATTTTCTCCTTGTGTTGTGTTATTTGAGAAGAGTCAAGAGATAGCTTGAGGTTTGTTCAATTGATAATTTTATCTAGTATTAATATATTGCACTAGAGAGCTAGAGAAAGATGGCAAAATATTCAACCATAGTAAAGGGAAATATTGTTTCAATTTTGGATTTGATTACAAATATAGATGTTATGGGGTTAGATTTTTTGGCCCTATTAAATGTTTTACAATAGCCTATCCCCCTAGGTAGTTACCAACATTGGCATGAGTTGTATCACACTTGCAACACCATTCCCCCTGGCTACCCTATACCTAGAACTCATTATTGCATGTGTTCAAGCATACCAACTAGACACTAGGACTGTTATTGATAATAGTCATTTAGTTGTGTGTTCCTTCACCCCTTAAACCCTTAATACCATGCTCAAAATTCCTCTCAGCTATAATTCATTACACTCTCCTTAGAGGAATGCCAGGTGTATGCTAAAAAGGATGATAAGGCAATTTGGGAGGTTGTCAATTCTTGTTGGTTAGCCAAGAAGACACAAAGGGTCTCTATAATGTCTAAGAATTTTAAATTGGTAGAGTTTAATGAACTACCCCAGTGTATTATTTCCATGACATTCAAGATCTATGAGATGCATATAGTAGAAATGTTTGAACTTTGGATGTTCCTAATTATGATCTACATGTTGGAAGGGAAGAAGAAGCTAGACTAGGCAACCATACTCAATGACAATCTACATATGCAAATGATGTCGCTTCAAGCTATAATTATCTCTAAAGAAGCATTCATAGGTAATTTCTACATGTATTCTTACTTGATGTACAACCTAGTGCATAATAAGACTTTCTAAGGGCTCACGAAGAACACTTAAGAATGTGAATATATGAAGTATACCTAGAAGTTACCCTAGAAGGGTCCAAGAATTATTTTTTTAGAGTTCATAATTACTTCTTCAACCCCATGATGAGTGTTTTATATCCCTTGAGGATCCTCAATAAGAAATTTAAGATATCCAAAAAATTAATTGAAAAGTATGATGACACATACATATAATTCATAACATTCACATACATTAGGGTTAGTGGGTACTTGGAGTCTCTGTACAATTTGTCGAGGTATCTAGATGATAAGTTAGAAGTGATGGAACTGAGTTGACAAAATTTTATACCACATTAAATGATCATAACTAAGAATATCAACAATCCTTTTAAATTTATAGTGGTGATAGGGTATTATTCATGTCCTTCATTTGCCAAGGCAAAGCATTTAGAGTAGGACATGGGCCTATATGCACTTGATAAGATGCCACCCTCACCCAATTATGAAATCAAGTGGTTGGTAAATATATCTACTAATGTTATATTACATCAATCATATTATGAGGACATCTAGTATAATTGTACCACTAAGGAAGATGTCTAGAAATGATAATTTATGAGACTAACAATGAAAGAAGTAATAACATACAACATTGTTACCACCCACAAAGATATGGCAGATGAAAAATTGACATTATCTTCATTATACAACACAAAAAATATTGAAACCTAGACTATCACCCAACTAGATTTTAGTGGTCAAGAAGATGATTCCTATATTAGGAGATCAGTATAAATCATGAAGAGAACCTTTAGATGGATTAAAGAGCATGTGGTCAACCTTGACACATATGATAATCTTACCCTTTAAGAGATAAAGAAGGTTAAGGAGCTAAAGGATTTTCTCCTAGAATATAGTGGTGACCCTATGGCTCTATTATTAGCCACAATATGTAAGAGATAACACAAGATTGGGGATATTGAGTTCACCAAGCTAGTGGATGTGGAGAAGATAATAGTGTCATAATCTAAGGCTGGGTTATCCATTTAAAAAATATCAAACTTGGTGTAAAACTAGGATGATATTGTTATGGGGTAGGTCATGTTGGCTAGTAACACCCCCATATCCATTTTAGGAAAGGGAGCAATAGTAGTACCAACCATTCTAGAATTTGTTCCTATGGGAAACCTAGCTATAGTCCTACAAGCTCTACCTACACAACAAGTGATAGTTGATCCTCCCCTAATAATATATTCAAGAAAGAAAGGAAGTGAGGACTAGTAGGAGTGTCCAAAGTAAAATAGATTCAAGGAGGCTCTATAACATTCAAGTATGTCACAAATAAAGAATAAGAAGAAGGTTGTATTCAAAAACTCACTATCCAAAGAAATCCCTATGAAGAGAAGAGAGGACCAAGCTTCATATGCCCAAATAATAAGGGATATGAGTGAGGAGGAGGATTTAGATGAAAATAGATCTATTGCTAAAGTGATGAAGAAATAGTGTGCCTTCACTCCTCAAGTGAAGACTAGGGAAAGGACTCATAGGGAGAGGCCCCAAACCCTAGTAAAGGTCTTGAGAATGGGTTTGTTTATAGAAAAGGACCCTCAGTGGTAGAAAGTAAAGGTGATGAGGAGGGTGCCTTAACCTTAGATGACCCTTTATATTTTGGTGATATTATACAGGTTGGAGCTGAGGTGGCTACCTAGGCTCAAGTCCCTCTTGAGAATGAGGAAACTTCATTAGATATTGAGGCATTTGTTAAAAATGTCATTTCTTAGTTACCTAATCAGGACAGGCTCATGAAGCTGAGGACATTCACAAATTTGATGGAAGAAATAGGGGTGAGCCAAAATATTATCACCAAGTCTCCACTGGTAATACAGATGGGGAGAAATAAAAAGAAGAATAGGTAGCTATCATAGTAGTATTAGATGTTACTTTCCCTCCAAAGGTGTCAAGATCAACACTAAAGGAGAGTTTAAATATAGAGGAATGTGGGGGAGTAAACCTATAAAAGGGTACCCCTACCCATTCAAAAGAAAATAAGGATTTGGATCCATCAAATAAAGATGATGAAGTTATCTCTAGGAGTGTTACTTCAATTGAATTACCTCAAGGTTTCCTTCCTCTCATCAAGATTCCTGATCTGACCCATAATAAAGGACCTGAGGCCATGATTGGTGTAGAGTTTCATAATTATAAGGAAGGTACCATAACCTCTTCTAACTTAAGGATTCAGTGGAATAAGGAAGGAAAAGTGATTATAGGGCCTTCCAACCAACCCATGGAATAGGGGAGCTCCATCGATAAATTGCTCATGGGCTCCCAGCATCTTGGTTCAAATTTTGAAGTTTTGGAACAAATAGAGCTAGATTTGGCAAAGGATCATGGAGTTGAAAAGGGTGGAAAATATTAGGAAAGTAATGAAAACATTGAGTAGTTTGTATTGATCCCATAAGCCAAGCATGTGGCACTCCCTATGGATATCTCATCATTGAAACCACCCCTTGTTATCTCAAGGCCATCCATAACATCTACAAATTTGGTGGGATTTCAAACCAAGCCTATTTTATGGGTTATAAAGCAATTAAAAGAGAAGGAAGACATTATGAACGAGATAGAGGGCATTAATTTAATGAATATTATTTATTAGCATAAGGCCAAACCCCCTAATAAGGATAAACCACATTCCAGAACAAGCTACACTAACAAGGGAGAAAGGAATGCTGAGGTAGCTATCCCTCCACCTGATATATTGAAGAAATATTCTCCCCTAGAAGTTTACTCCATCTATAATTATAATCTTAGGGAGCCATCATGAAAGGAGTTGAAGCATATCTCACAAGTCATATCTAACATGGTGGCACAAATAATGGATAAAGATAAAGCCACCATGGAATAATTGAAGGTAGAAAACTAGGCTATGACCTAGTACTTGCAAAAGTTATTGAGTGAGCCTCAATATAGTAACTCCAACTGCCATTAAGGCTCTAAACCTTCTTATTTTCTCCATTGGATCACTAGACCTTGGTTGAAGTGATGATTTGAAATCCATAGGATGCACCATAGAATAATGGAAAAAGGATTTAAGCACCAAAGCCAGATAAATATCCACTTAGCACTAGAATGCTTGAATGACATAATGGATAAAAGGGATATTATGAAGCCTAGATGTTCCTTTATGATCTAGACATAAAGAACTAGTAAATGATATAGCTTAAAGTGGATGAAATGTATAGTATGGAAACTAATGTTTTAGTCGTATAGAAAATCATCACTCTTGATGATAAAAAAAGTCCTAAAGAATATTAGTTAGCAATGAAGAATCAGTTGATGATGATTAGGGATGGTGTCTTTGGTTTGAAAGGGTAAGAACAGACTCTAAAGAATACTATAAAGGAAATAAATGCCACCCTCATATAAATGGTGAAACTTATATGTGTAGGTTATTTGATGGAAGAGGCAATAAGCATTTCCCTAAAAAGCCTCATTGATGCACTACAAATATCCTTTGATGCCAAAAAAATAAGGCAGTTGGTATCACTTGAGAAATCCTATGACCAACTCAAAACATTAGTGGGAAGAAATAGGTCATGCTTCAAAAGGTCACCACTTGGATTGAGGAATATAGAATCAAATTCAAGTACCAAGTTGACCTAGACCAAAAGGATATTACCTCCATGATTGAAGAATATACCAAATAGAAGAATAAGTTGGCAAAGGATTCAGTTATCAACATTGATTCTAGAACATGATTAGGTATTTAAATTCCTTTTGAGCTAGCACCACTCCTCATTACTTTTATTCATTCTTATTCTTTCTTCCCTTGTCTCTTTTATTCTTGTTTCCCACTAGGAAACCATTTTACTCCACTTGTTAGTGTCACACCCATTTCAAAGTTAGTTAATATAATCATGTGTATAGGAAAGGGACTTTTTTGTTTGATTGGGAAAAGACACAAAGGTTATTTTGTACCTTGAAAAATTATTCTCCACATGTATAGCTAAAAATATTCTACCATAGTGGAGTATCATGTTTATCATCATCATAGAAGCATGAGCATAAATATGAGGAATCATGTTTGTTACAATAGACTCCAAGCCTGTGAAAGAATTTTCTAGCTAGAGCATCTTTATGAATGTGACAAGATTAGATAAAATTGTATAAGTAAAGGTGGTTTATCCCTTTACAAAGGTCAGTTAATTTTTGAGTCTGAAGCTATAGCATAGAGAGTCCTCCATTTGTTATTTTTTGCTGCCAAATTGATTTCTATTGTAAAATCATTGGTAGGATTTGAGAACATTCAAAATGTTTCCTTTGTTATAGAATTGTTTCTCATAGTGTTTTATTATATAATTTTCAAGACATATTGTATTTAGCTTTGATTCAATTGATAAATGAAATATATAATGGTTTATTATTCCTTCTTATTTTTGAAGTACAATGTTCTATTTTATGTGCTTAGTATATTGATTATCTAATGTATTCTTCTTCATGGTAGTCATTTAGGGTCTATAACTAGAGGATAAAATCCTTTTTACTTTGAGATTTAGGAAAAGAGTATTGATAAGATTTTTTAATGGTAGTCTTATGCTTATGAATTCAGCTGGAAGGAGTTCTTGAAGGGTGATTTGTAGTATTACTTATAAAATTTTGAAGATCATTTATGCATGATTTTATTTTACCTGTTTCTAAAATTAACAACATTTGTTAATGAATATAGTATAGCTATTTTTTGATCTTCTCCATAATCACTTACTAGGTGTCCACACCTTTATCCATAATTCAAATAAATATGGTTTTGCCATGCAGATAACTTGTTGTTTGCATATCATAAGTGTTTTTTGCCTTATGGATGCACAAAACCCTACATGTTTAAAGTGTGTTAATTTTGTATGCTATAAATCTTAGTGCTATAATTCTCACCTATTCCCTATTGTTTGAAATAATTTCCAAAATTAAAATTTTAGCCACACTCTCATCTATCTATAGTAGCTTGTAAATGACTTAAAGCATTTTTTCATTTCACATGAAAACCCTTCTTGGGTGAAGTGTATAAGTTTGGGTATGTTTTAGTCATATTTCCCATTTTTTAATAATAATCCTCATAAATATTGAAGTGCCAAAGTCCTTCATGTGATAAAGTTACCTCATTAAGTACTCTCACCTTGGTTTAGGTAAAGCCAAAAGTAGTAGGGAATTAACCATACCCTCTATAGGTGCCTCTCAGTCACTTTCTCCATTCAGTCTATTTTAGATGATAAGCCTTTCCCTAGTGATAATGACATACTAGTGGCTTCTCATCTTTGCTTCCCATTCTCTTCAAATGTGCAAGATCAAATGATAGAGGTGTACAACTAGGAACCAACACATGTTTTCTTATTTCTAATGATTTGAGATCCAAGTTCATCTCTTTGAATATATCTTGGGAATCCTTTTGAGTCTTATCTCTCTTTAATTTCTTCTTCTTCCTCATCAACATAAATAGTCACCTCTTCATTATTTTATTCCATATTCTCTAAAGTGTCCTTTGATTGTGAGTGTGATTTCCTTATCTCATCAATATTTACATTGGTACTTTAAACTATATTTTGTAGCCTCTTGTTAAAACATATTTAGTCTGAGCTCAATGATGAGTATCCTAAGAATGTGCCTTCATCAAATTTGGAATCAAACTTTCCCAAGTCTTCATCATATCTTTTAATGAAACATTTACTCCCAAACACTCTAAAGTATTCCACATTAGTATGTTTTCCCTTCCATAGTTCATAGGGAGTCTTATTATAGTTAGTACTTATTTGTCCTCTATTCAAATGTAAAAAATAGTGCTTATTGCCTCTCTCCAATATCCATCAAATAATAAACACTAGTTTAGAATAATTATAGCCATCTATTAAACTATTTTATTCTTCCTTTCCACTACCCTATTCTATTGAGGTGTCTTAGTTGTTGAGAATTGTCTCCTTATTCTATAAACCTCACACAAGTCATCAAAATCACTGAAAAAAACTCTCCTCCTATATAAGATCATAGTAACTTTATCTTCCCATTCTTCTCATTCTCAACAAGAGCCTTGAATGCCTTAAAATTGTTAAGAGATTCTAAATTTTCCTTCAAGAATGCAACCCAAGTCATCCTTGTGTAATCATCTATGAGTAACATTAATTAGCTATCTCCTTGAATGCTTTGAATTATTGTAGACCCATAGATATCAATGTATTAACACCAAGGGTCTTGTAGTAGAGTACTACTTGGACTTGAAACTTATTATAGTCTACTTACAATGTTGACAAGAATTTCAAACTATGTTTATAGGTTTGGTGATCTTAAACACTTCTTTGCAATGTTCTTAGTGCTAATCTTAACTAGATTGTCAAAGTTTAGGTAACCTAAACTTTTGTTCCATAGACAAATTTAATCTATCTTACTCATGAATCATCTCTCCTTTTTAATCTCATTCAAGACATGTAGATTATTCTCAGTCCTCTTAGATTTGAAAATTAACCTTCTTGATTTGGCTCTCCTTATCTCACACCCCATGTCATGAAAGGTTAGTGTGTGTCCTTAATTTCACATTTGACTTACAATAAGCATATTATGTTTAAAACCTATTGACATTTTGGATTCATAGGCTAAATATCAAAACCCCTATATCAACAACTTTCAGTGTTTATCCTATTATCCTACTTATGATCACTCCTACCATAGTCATGTCTCCTTATCCTTATGAGATTCCTTGGGATCCTATCAAGAATGTTATAGTCAATCATGGTTTCATACCTAAGTTAATGATTTCATGATCATCTTCAAGTCCTTGTGATGTTGTATTGGATGTCATAATGTCTTGGAGTGAAATATCATTATCAAATGGTCATGAAGTCTAATGAATGTTTTAACCTTGTTTGAGTAATATAGTGGTATTTGGTGATATAAATGTGTTTTAATAAATTATTGGAGGGTATATTATGAGTTTTATGGTGTATTAAAGGCCTTTTGCCCATGATATGCCCATCTAAGGTCCCCTTAACCCCTTCATAGCCCTTCATAAGCTTATGTCACCTTGTAAAACTTTACAAGGGGGAGATATTTTGTATAATTACATCAAAATTAGGATTAAAAACATACTATCCATGGAATTTTACCTTCCCACATGCATTTCATGCCACCTAAGGCCCTTTTATTAGCCACCCACACCATTCCCACCAAGCCAAGTGGCCCCCACGTGGCATCTCATGGATCCTACACTTCCCTCGAGCATTTACCCTTCTTGAAAATTCTTATTCAATGCACGGTTCCCTTCATTTTAGCCCCATATGGCATTGGAATAGTTTGAAGCTTAAGAAAACAATGAAAATCAAAGGTTTTAAGGGCTTATTATGCACTTGTATAGATTTTATAAATTGTACCATACATCAAGGTTTCTAAAGATGAAGGTGATCTCAGGTTTGATGTCTATGCAAAATTTCTTGAGTAATGGTTCCATTCAAGGCCAAAACTAGTTTGCACATTTTAATCCCTCATTTATAAGCTCAAACTATCCTTCAAGTTCGTATTTATACTATATAGGAGTGAGAAATTCAAGGTACCATCTCTTGGCCATAAGGAATAGAGTCAACCATATTCCCATTGAGATAAATTATCTAAAAATTGGTCTCCCCATCTTTATGAACCTTCTTTAAGAAGTTAAGGAATGTGTTTTCACCTCTCATCTATAAAGGCCATATTCAATTCAATGATTTTCATATGATTTTGATTAGTTTACTTAGTCTAATCAATTATGATGTTGTCTCAAGTCTTGAAGGGATATTCTATGACAATTAGATCACTTGTCTCACGTGTGTGAGATTGAATAAGTAAAAAACCTCCATGAGTGGTCTCTATGTGTCATGTCCCCTTCTAATTGACATCTTTTCGAGCCGATGATTAGCCTATTATGCGACCCTCGTAGGCTGATAGGATGGATAGAGGGTCTTGATAGAGATGGGTTGGAATTCGTTTGGGCTCTTTCGGACATGAATTAAGGGAGATATTAATATTTGATTGATTTAATCAAATATTAATTATTTGATCTAATTTTAATTAATTATTAATTAATTATTAATTAATTATTAATTATAAATGATTTGGTCTAATTTGAGGATGCAAATTCTAAATTAAGACTTGGTCTAATTTTAAGACCCTAGTTCTAATTTAAGGAAGTCTAATTTAAGGGAGTCTAATTTTAGCAAGCACACCTTTGGAGGTGTATAAGAATCTCTCATGGGAGAGAGTTTGTATATTCATGATTATTGATATTGATTTTTTTTAAGAAATTCTTCTGTGAAGATTGAGCCAAGGGTTCCAGTATTCCATCTGCAGTGAAGAACATCAACTCTTCATTGTGTGCGATTCAGAGGCTGTGAAAGATCAGCTGATCTATTGCCAAACTACATTGAAGAACATCAACTCTTCAGTGTAAGCGATTCAGAGGTTGTGAAAGATCAACCGATCTATTACCAAATTGGGAGATAACTTCATCCAGAAGCTATTACATGTACTTACAAGTTTGAGAGATAACTTCACACAAAAGCTATCACGAGGGTTTACAGGTATTTTCATTATTTGGGTTTTGATTCCAGAATTATATAAATATAGATCTTTTGTATTAGCCCATAATCCTACAGATCAGGATCAAGCATATAGGTTGAGCAATATCAACAGCCGTATAACTTCCGTACAGATCTATGAAAGTCCATACGTATCTATAGAAAGTTCAGGTACCGACATCAGCGAACAGAGACTTACAGAGACTGACATCGGTCGACTTATCACTGACGTCGGTAAGGGGACCACTATAGTTTGACCGACGACGGCGGTATAATCGATGTCGGCGACTGTCTTTTTTACACAGCAGGCTGAGATGTGCCAGATTCAGCCCAGTTTGCAAAATATACAGGCTATAAGGCCGAACTTTTGATATTCTTGGTATATTTGACAGAGGATCTCTATTGTAAGCTTATGAGCAAATAAATAAGAAATTATACTATGATTTATTCATCTATTTGAAGATAATTTGCAGAAATTTAGATAAGCAATTTGGAGCTTTTGTTTTGATATTCGAAGGGATATTACAGTGGTATCAGAGCTAAATCCTACCATCCTGAGGGTTTAGAAATTTTATGCAGCCACAAGAGTTGTGACCACATGGGTATTATACACATAGTAGAGCTTTGCTTGAAGGTACCTAGCTGTTAGAACAACAACAGATTACCATGAGTGACAGACGTGAGGGTAGCCCACCCAGGGGCCACAGGTATGATGCTGATCAGGACACCAGAGAATTCCACTGTGCTATGATGTCAGGCCAACAACAGATGAATCAGACACTACAAGCACTTACTACTATGATAAGGGGAATGAATGCAACTGATAGATAGAATGGGGAACAAGGAGATAATAGGAGTGCTATTATTAATTAGAGACCACAATAGACCCATTCTAGGACAACAGGTAGACCTACATGCCCTACGTTTATTCGAGAGGAACCAGATGTTCTAGTAGAGGAGGAAGTAGGAGATCCCTCATTTACAGATGTTTACATGGCTGCAGATGAGGAGTGGAACTTATTACCTCCTCATGTACGAGAGAGGACATCCCTTGATCTTTTTATTAATCTGAGGAGAGAGCACTACAGATTGGCTAGACAGGACATAAGACCTAGATACCAGAACAATGATTTTAAGCATGCTACAAGCAGGCTCACACTCGCGATGTTCGATGGAAGTGGTAAGGTCATAGCCCAGGCTTGGATCAGTAAGTTGGACACCTTTCTCACATTGCGTCCGATGGCCGAGGAAGATTCTATCAGATATGCAACACTACATCTTGAGGGAGTAGCTCACGATTGGTGGCACCACGGGATGGTGACACTCCATCATGATCAGATCACCTCTTATTAGGAGTTCATGGATAGGCTAGTAGAGCATTTTGATAGGAGGGATCCAGAGTCCTATTTCTGAGAGTTGGCACAGTTATGTCAAAGTGGCAGTCTAGAGTCTTTTATTGGTGACTTCCAGAAGTTATCAGTTATGGTTCCTGACATATCAGAAAGGTGACTTGTGGTACTCTTCATGGAGGGACTGACAGAACCATTGAGAGGTTGGATCAAAGGCTTTGATCCTCCTTCCTTACAGGAGGCTATGAAGAAGGCACGTAGCATGGAGATGGCAGCCCCATCAAGTAGAACTAACTCCAGAGGTACTTCTTCATCCAGGGATAGTAAGGGGTTCAACAAGAACAGAGACAGACCAGGTTTCAACATAGATAAATCAGGTGTTAAGAATAATTCAAAGGCCAACCTAGCAGCACCATCATTGGATAGAGATGCTCTTAATGATCTACGCAAGAAGAAACTTTGTTTCTATTGCAAAGGTCCATATGATGCTAATCATGACTGTCCATTGAGGCCTAAGGGCAAAGCAAATCGGGTGATGTGGGCCTATTATGAGGATGAGGAATCAGAAGATTCTGAACATCACGATTGTTCCAAGGAGCTAGACGCTGAGGCTTCAGAGCCTAAGGTAGAAGCAGAGTCAGAGCTCTAGATTTAGGAGGCACGTCTATCTAGCATCCAGCACGAGGGATCATTCAGACTTTGGGGAGTTTTGGCAGGACAAAGGGTCATTACCCTTCTTGACACGGGCACCACACATAATTTTATTGATACTAGATTTGTGGAGAAGCGTGGACTCACCACAGAAGAGTTTGAGGGCATTAGAGTTAAGGTAGCTGACGGTTACACCCTCAGATGTGAGCGGATGATCAGAGAGCTCCCATTATGCTTGAACAACTATGAGTTCAAGGTAGATTATTATGTGGTCAACATGGGAGATATAGACTTGGTTTTGGGCATGAAGTGGCTTCATTCCCTTGAGGTAGTCACTCTTAGTCTTAAGGATATGGAGATCCATTTTGATGTAGATGGGAAGACTCACATTCTCAAAGCAATACGAGACGGCAACATCAAGACTATTTCTTTCCATCGGATGGAGAGGCTCATGTGACATGATATGGTAGAGTGGGCTGCCGAGTGCACATTAGCACCAATACAGGAGGGACAGCAGGAGATGGAGTATCATCCTGACATCCAGCAGTTAAGAGTCAAGCATGATAAGGTTTTTAGTGACATTCCACCAGGGAGACCTCCAGACAGGGGCATTGAGCACATTATTGAGCTTGAGGAGGGCACTAAGCCCATTATGATTACTCCATATAGGCATCTTAAGCGGTTGAAGGATGAGATCGAGAAAACAATTAAGGAGTTACTAGCTATGGGTCATATTCAGCCTAGCAAATCACCGTTTGCTTCTTCAGTTGTTCTAGTGAAGAAGAAGGATGGCACCCTACACATGTGCATTGACTACAGAGCCCTAAATAAGAGAACCATTAAGAACAAGTATCCTATTCCTCGTATTGATGAGCTTATTGATGAGCTTCATGGTTCACATTACTTCACAAAGATAGACTTGAGGTCAGGGTATCATCAGATCAGGGTTCGCGAGCAGGACGTGGAGAAGACAGCTTTTCGTTGCCATTGTGGACACTATGAGTTTATAGTGATGCCATTCGGGCTCACTAATGTGCCAGCAACATTTTAGTCCACCATGAATAGAGTCTTCCATTCACTGTTGAGGAGGTTCGTACTTGTCTTCTTTGATGACATTCTGATATACAGTAGGACTTGGCAGGAGCATTTGGCTCATCTGGAGATTGTACTCAGCATCTTGGAGAGGGAATCCTTGTACGCCAAGGAGTCCAAATGTGATTTGGGGATGACCGAATTGTTATACTTGGGTCATATTATCAGTGCAGGGGGAGTGCGAATGGATCCTGAGAAGATCCGTGCGATAGTAGATTGGCCTATTTCGGCAAACCTAACACAGCTAAGGGGATTTCTAGGTTTGTGTGGATTCTATCGGAGGTTTGTGAATGGTTATTCATGACATGCAGCTCCTATGATAGATTTGACTAAAAAGGGGGCTTTTTGTTGGACACCTGAAGCACAAGAGTGTTTCAAAAGGTTTAAGGGGTTGATGACTACGTGCCTAGTTTTGGCACTACTCGATTTTTCAAAGCCGTTCGAGCTTCAGTGCGATGCTTCAGGCGAGGGCATCGAAGCGGTACTTATGCAGGACAAGCACCCCATAGTATATGAGAGCCACAAGCTTAAGGGACCAGAGAGACTATACAACATATATGATAAGGAGATGCTCGCTATCATGCATGCCTTAGCAAAATTTAGGCAATATCTCATGGGTAGCAAATTTTGTATCAAAACAGACCACAATAGTTTGAGACATGTCTTGGGGTAGCGAGACCTCAATGATCGTTAGCAGAAGTGGGTGAGTAAAATACAAGCATATGATTTTTGACATCTCTTTCATTAAGGGCACCCAGAATGTTGTGGCCGATGCTCTTTCACGCAGGCCGTATTTGAGTACCATGGTCCACATTACCGAGGATTGGTGACATATGATTATGGCAGAATATACCAAGGATACATGGGTGTCTAGCATTGTTGAGGGATCGACGGTTGACACCAGATATACTCTTGTGAATGACTTGATCATTTACAAGAACAGGGTTTATTTGATCCCAGGATCATTGATGAAGAACATTATCATGCGAGCTTTTCATGATATACCTACTGCAGGACATCCTGGATATTTTAAGACTTACAGACAGGTTAGGGAGAGATTTACATGGAAAGGCCTCAAAGCAGATGTTCTTCAATATGTACATGAGTGCCCTGTTTGCCAGCAGAACAAGCAGGAGAACACGTACCCAACAGGATTGTTGCGGCCACTTCCAATTCCTGACAGGAAGTGGGAGTGTTTGTCGATGGATTTCATTACGGGCTTACCTAAAGCCCAAGGATGAGATTTCATATATGTCATTGTGGATCGGTTAACAAAGTATGCCCACTTCTTTCTGATTACTACCACACATATAGCTACACAAGTGGCAGAGGTTTTCTTCTGAGAGGTATTTCGACTGCATGGATTACCTCAGAGCATAGTGAGTGATAGGGATAGTCGGTTCCTGAGTCACTTTTGGTAGGAGGTGTTTTGACTCTGTGGGACCGAGCTTACACCTAGTACCAGCTACCATGCGCAGACTGATGGACAGACAGAGATAGTAAACAAATCGGTGGAGGGCTACCTCAGGAACTACATTGTAGGGCAGCAAAAAGCTTGGGTCAAGTGGATTCATTTGTACGAATATTGCTATAACACGACTTTCCACATGACCATTCAGATGTCTCCTTTCATGGCATTATACGGGTATGAGGCACTGAGTTTTCTAGATTTGCTACTGAGTGACAGTAGAGTGCCGAGTGCTGGAGACTTACTGCAGGAGAGTCAGGATACTATGAGGACTCTCAAGGAGAATATTGCTAAGGCGTAGAATCAGCAGAAGTAGTATGCAGATCAGCGGAGGATCAAAAGATCTTTTGAGGTAGGTGACATGGTCTATCTTATGCTGCAGCCTTACCGACAGTCTACTCTTAGGAAGAGTGGGGCAGAGAAGCTCAAGCCACGTTACTATGGTCCTTTCAGGATCTTGAGACACGTTGGAGAGATGGCTTATGAGCTAGAGCTTCCTACAGAGAGCAAGGTACACAATGTCTTTCATGTATCATGCCTCAAAAAGGCGTTAGGACACTGTGTGATACCTTCTATAGTTTTACCTCCCTTAGATGATGAGGGAAAATTGATCTTAGTACCTGAGTCCATCTTGGAATCTAGAGAGAGACAGTTGCGTCGATGGACTATCAGGGAATATTTGGTAAAGTGGAAAGATTTGCCAGTTGAGGATGCGACATGGGAAAGCTAAGATATTCTACAGCATCCAGAGTTGAGATTGCTTGAGGGCAAGCAATTTCAGGAGGGGCAGACTGTCATGTCCCCTTCTAATTGACATCTTTTCAAGCGGATGATTAGCCTATTATGCGACCCTCGTAGGCTGATAGGATGGATAGAGGGTCTTGATAGAGATGGGTTGGAATTCATTTGGGCTCTTTCGGACATGAATTAAGGGAGATATTAATATTTGATTGATTTAATCAAATATTAATTATTTGATCTAATTTTAATTAATTATTAATTAATTATTAATTATTAATTAATTATTAATTATTAATGATTTGGTCTAATTTGAGGATGCAAATTCTAAATTAAGACTTGGTCTAATTTTAAGACCCTAGTTCTAATTTAAGGAAGTCTAATTTAAGGGAGTCTAATTTTAGCAAGCACACCTTTGGAGGTGTATAAGAATCTCTCATGGGAGAGAGTTTGTATATTCATGATTATTGATATTGATTTTTTTTAAGAAATTCTTCTGTGAAGACTGAGCCAAGGGTTCCAGTATTCCATCTGTAGTGAAGAACATCAACTCTTCATTGTGTGCGATTCAGAGGCTGTGAAAGATCAGCTGATCTATTGCCAAAATGCATTGAAGAATGTCAACTCTTCAGTGTGAGCGATTCAGAGGTTGTGAAAGATCAACCGATCTATTGCTGAATTGGGAGATAACTTCATCCAGAAGCTATTACATGTACTTACAAGTTTGAGAGATAACTTCACACAGAAGCTATCACGAGGGTTTACAGGTATTTTCATTATTTGGGTTTTGATTCCAGAATTATACAAATATAGATCTTTTGTATTAGCCCATAATCCTACAGATCAGGATCAAGCATATAGGTTGAGCAATATCAGCGACTGTACAACTTTCGTACAGATCTGTGAAAGTCCGTACGCATCTACAGAAAGTTTAGGTACCGACATCGGTGAACAGAGACTTACAGAGACTGACATCGGTCGACTTATCACCGACGTCGGCAAGGGGACCACTACAGGTCGATCGATGACGATGGTATAACCGACGTCGGCGACTGTGTTTTTTACATAGCAGGTCGAGACGTGCCAGATTCAACCCAATTTGCAAAATATACAGGCTATAAGGCCGAACTTTCGATATTCTTGGTATATTTGACAGAGGATCTCTATTGTAAGCTTATGAGCAAATAAATAAGAAATTATACTATGATTTATTCATCTATTTGAAGATAATTTGCAGAAATTCAGATAAGCAATTTGGAGCTTTTGTTTTGATATTCGAAGGGATATTACACTATGTGTAACCTATAGAAGGATTGCATATATTAACCAAGTTTTGGTGTCTTTGTCATGAACTGTGATTTGATTATGAAGAGTCTACAAAGTTTTATGATGGTTGTAGTGATTTCTTACTCAAATTGAGTGATTAATGGTCTTGTATCATCTCAAGGTACCCCATATGAAAAGGACTTACGCATAAGTAAAGCCAATGTCATAACACTATTTCAATCTAAGGATACCTAAAAAGTTTTATACATGTCTTAAATTCATTTAAAATAGTGTTTGAATGGTTAATTAGGTCCCTCATGCCATGGTGGATAGGCCTTTACATATCCTTATTAGCCTTAAGAGGCCTAGAGACCATCTTCTCCACGTCTAAACACATTATTCCCTTTTGGCATAGTTTAAGGTTTCTTTAGAGAATTTATGTTATTCTAATATTTTAAGGTATCTTGTTGGGTTTATATATATATATATATATATATATATATATATATATATATTGTGTTTATATTTTAAATATGTGTGTGTGTGTGTGTGTGTGTGTGTGTGTGTGTGTGTGTGTGTGTGTGTGTTTGTGTGTGTGTGTGTGTGTGTGTGTGTGTGTGTGTGTGTGTGTGTGTGTGTGTGTGTGTGTGTGTGTGTGTGTGTGTGTGTGTGTGTGTGTGTGTGTGTTCAAAAGTAGGCCTAAGGTTCTCCATAAGAATGTAGATAGTAAAATGAAGGAATGTAGCATTCATTTCAAACCATAGTTCATACTTTTTATTTCACACTATCCTTACTACCATTTTACTAGGTATTCCCATGTTTTCTTGCTCACATTCCCTTATCACTCCAACTCAATCTCTTTCCACTCATCCATCTTCCCTTCTAGGTCTAGGATATTGTAATGAATCCTTATATTCCAATGGACCTTCACAAGGGGTTAAACCTTGAATTTTGTTGACCATTTAGTCATGGATAAAATCAATAGGGTGAAATAAGAGATACAACTAGCATTCAGATGGTCTACTATAGTAGAGCATCATAGGAGCATGACTAGGTAGACTCTTTCTAAAGACAAGTAGGTAATGGAAGAATAAACTAAGAGGAATGTCATGAATTATAGTAAATTAACCATCATTAGGTGATCATCATAAGCATCCCTAGGCAAAATACACCTTAAGAGATGCACCTTGACTATGTCAGTCCATATAGATAAGGTTCATATACCTTGGTGACTGAGCTTGAAAATATAATCAAAGTTTGGATTTTAAACTTGAATGAATAGTGGGAGATAAAAACATATAGAAATATTGCTAATAATTAATCATCATCTCATAGATAATAAATTCCCTGCCTCATAATGGTCATGAAAGAACCTAAAACTAGTTCACTAACTTTAGACATGGTTTGGGAAGGAAGACCTAGCAGTGATTTAACAGAGTTTACTTGATGAGAATAAGAAGTTTATATGAGAAATAAAAGTGTTAATGATGATCAAGATGTATAATACATTATATTATGGGATTTTGACCCTCTAAAGAAGGCCTAGCATAATAGAGAGACAAACCTACAACATCATCACATATATACCTACAATCATCATACCTTAGGGCAAGATATAGAAGGTTAGCAGGAGCTTGCACTTCATGAGAACTTAGGGATGATTATAAGGGCTTAAGATACTAAGTGATGTAAATAAAAACTAGCATATGAACATCAAACCTCACTTTCACTTAAACAGGCCTAATACATGAAATGGATACCTGTAGTAGTCCCATCACAAGTTGATAATAATTAATTTAAGGATAGAATAAAGTCAAGTCTTCCAATTAGAGGTTACTATTTATACTATGAATGGAAAGGTAAATTATCAAATACATTCTTTAAAATAATATTTCCCATATAATTTTCATGACACTTGTATGGAGTAGATAAGCCCCTTACTCAGCCAAGGGTACAAAGGAGTAGTTATTGGCTAGTTATGTAACTAAGAAAAAGAAACCTTCTATAAATTACTAGGGTACCTAGTGAATATACAAAAGGAATATATGTGGCATGAAAAATAATTATATGGTGTTAAGTTATAAAAATCAGACATATACATGAAAACCTAGGCCTCAGGGTTCTAGGCCCCTAATTGTGTTGAACCCTAAGGGACTGTGTGTGTGATATGTAGGCTTCAGGGTTGAGTAAGAGATGGGACAAAAGTATGATCAAACACAATATGATAATAGAATTATGAATTTTTTTAGTCATTTAAATAATAGAGTAAAATAGGAATCCATAGATCCATCTTCACCCAAACACATAGGCTAGAAAGAACACCTACAAATAGCTATTAAAGGAAAGAAAGAACATGGTTGAGTTTGGGCACTCTAGGATAATTTTAGAGGGTTGAATCAATGTGATAAGATCTAAAATAAGATAAAAACATGTCCAAAGATCATTCCTTGAATTTTTTACTTAGACAAATCATGAAAGAAATGTGTACAGACCTATAAGGGTCAAACCAAACCTCCCTCCTCTAAACCCTACATAGATAAGTTAGGAGCTTAGAAGGTATAACTAACTCATGAAAGCATGGAAAATTATTATGGAAGATTAATAAAAAAATGGAGGAAAGATACATAATGGTTTATAGTCCATAAAAATACCCATAATGGGCTTAAACACTCAAGTTCCATGCTAAGTCATAGTTTATAGGCAAGATAAGGGTATTTTAGAATAAAATTGGCCATTTAAAGCTCTTATGAGGACAATTAAGTCCTAAAATTTTGGAGAGAGGACCCATATGACTTCTTAAATACATTCAATCTATTTTTTTAGTCAAATAAATAGTGGTTATACCCACTATTTTGTCTTAGACTAGGTAGTGTCAAGACAAGCAATCTAGGGACTGGGCAAATAGAGTCTTGTTTAAAAGAGTTTGTAGACTTATTAGGATCAATCAAGGATCCTAAAAACATAATAAATGAATATAAATATCCCTAAAGTATTTAAAAACGGGTTGATTTGATGATTTAATATCAAAATGTCATTAAAGACAAGTTTCATAGAAAAGATTTAGGCTTAATGGTAGATGTTACTCTCACATCAAGGCTCTTACATGTTCTTATAACAAGTGGTACATAGAATGAGGAGATAATAGGATGTTTGATACATGATAAGGGATCCTTCAATCATAAAAGAGTGTGAAAAAGTCATAACACATCCAATATTTTGCTTGAAGTTTTCAATCATGTACATAGATAATTTAGTTGCCAACATTAGGAACTCACCCACTCCATCACATCAGTGTTTAGGTCCAAATATCCTAAATTTTTTTAGGTGACTCTGAGCACTAAAAACTCATAATAGTTTAGTTGGAATTAGGAGGCTAGTTTTTATGAATGAATGCTAATAATGCAACCACTCATAAATGGCTTGTGAACTACTCTAGGAACCCCTATTAGCACTTACATATTTTTCCATCCTCTGCATGGGAATCCTAGCCATTCATGAAAGTTAGGTAGGTCTATTTCCTTGATATTCATGTTATTTGTTTCTAGCTTGGACATTTATATTTCATGAACTATCCTTAAGATCCATAGCTAGTCATAAACCTCCTTATAACCCCATACATACCTAATATGATTCAATTTGGAATTTTAGCAACCTAGAACCCTAAAATTACTTGGTAATCTTATGAAATGTCAAGATGATTTAGATGGGAACCCACCCATGGTAATTTTTTGTATGGAAATTGTATGACACCCTAAAAATAATCTATTTTTTAGTATTTTGAGAATAATTAAGGGTTTTTGGTGGTGTATAATGATCCCAACCATTGTAGTATCAATTTTTAGACTTTATTCACTTTATCAATGCATAACATGCTCAAGGATTCAACTAGAAGAGTCTCTGCAAGGTGATTCAAAATTGCCAGTCTACTAGTGTACGAGGGAGATTTACTAGTCAACCTAAAATGATTGAGTTTCATGTTTTATTTCCTTTTCAAGATTATTTAATTACTAAAGATGATATTTTAATAATATATCACACTGACACATAGGTTTTTTTTTTTTTTAAGTTTCATGCCTATCAAGTGGCAACACTTAGGCAATTAGGTCTAATAGGCCAAATTAACCTAATTAGTCATCAAAGAAGGTCAAGTTAGAATTGAAAGGTGAATGGAGTGAGTAAATATAGGGATGAAATGCTTGGTAATTAACCCTTAAATGGAATTAAATGAGCATTTCATCACTGTGATGGAGAATTGAATCAGTTTCATTGACTTTGTCAGACTACCTTGGAGAAGTGTGGACTGCTACGTAATAATGGTGGCCTAATTCATCTCATAACTACCATGTGGAGTAATTTTTGGATATTATATGTATGCTAAATCCTTTTATAAGTATAATTGATGTTAAATCAATCTCCCTTACCTAATTTCCAACACCAATATCTCATTCAAGGAGCATTCAAAGAGGTTTAATGCATGAGAGGATTGAGGGAAAATTAGATAACTATTATAACTACCTTTATAAGTGTATTTGGTCATTAATGACCCTAATATCCACTCTTATATGACATTCTCCACTTATCTCTCATCTTATTATTCTATATATGTAGGCTTCCAAGACTTGATTTGTATCCCTCAGGATGGTATGAGGAGACTCTACTAGAGTTTGTACTCATGTACCTCTTGAATAATGAATAGAGCATCTTGTAACTTATTCATGGTTTAAAATTTGTTTTTTTATGATTGTGTGATGTGTAACAGTGGCATATAATTTCCTTTTATAGGTCCAAGTACACCTAAGTGTTAACAAATCTTGATAGGCTTTTTAGTGTGTGGAAAGGTGGATATCTCATGTCTAAAGTGCCAATAAAATTGAAAGTGACTTGAACTAGGTCTTCTTGTCTTGATCTTCTCACTTTAGTCATCCAACTAACCTATAGATGAAATATTGATGTTTAAAAGTCATTGAAGTAGTATTTTATCTCTATGCATTATTTATTATGTGTTGAAATTCCATATTGGATGAGTGGATAGTTAAATTCATGGTGGATCACCACACTTATAATAGGTTTTCATTTATGCATTTATTTCACCCTTTCTATCCAAACTATTTAGGTCTTATAAGAGCATGAAAAAGAGCAAATTTGGAGATCTAGCCCCTTAAAATCTAGAGGTCCAACCCAACATTAGGTAACCCATAGCCTAGGGTCATTTCAATGTTAGCCTAGGTTTAGAGATCAAGAAATGAAAACTCCTATCCTCAATAAGGGTTCAAGATAGAGTATCTAACAAAACCTTCCAAATAAAACACATTTTATGTGTTGGTCTTCCCATTATCCAAACTCAAGACACCCTTACCAACTATATTAATAGTTGTGTTATTTTTAAACCTCATTATTCTTACAACATTCTTTTTCAATGAGATGAAATTATTTATATCTCTTGTCATGTGGCTTGATAAACCACTATATATATACCATTTCATGCCTTCATCTTGAATGTGAAAGGTATTCTAAGCTATCATATAATACTCTTTGGTCTTATATTCCTCTTTGGAAAATAGTCCATCTTGACTCTTGAGCTCAATATGATCAATCCTATCTTGTTTTGGCTTCCATACCAATATTTTATTCTTATCATGAATTATAGGAGCTTCATATGTATTTTTGAATCTTAAGGTCCTTATAACTCTATTAGAGAAAAATCTTGCAATGTGTCCTATATTATGATAGATGTAGCAAACAATATTTATGTACTTTCCTTTTGATTAATTACTCCTTTTCCCATGGTCCCATGATGACTTATCCTTTATTGCATTGGGATTATTGATTGGTTTTTTCATGTTGGTACTCTTGACTTGTTATAAATCATCTTTCTCTCTCTCAAAATTTCTCATCTTGCCTATGAGGTGCTCATGCTCAACCTTCAAGGAATCTATCTCTATTTTAACTAGTTATAAACTTCCTTTGACCTAAACCTTGAGTTGACACCTTCTAACCAACTCTTGAGATCCTTGATGGTCCCTTTTTGATGTTTCAAATCATCAAGGACACTTATGATCTTAGCTTCATGGCCTAATTTAGCTTCTCCTTCTTCACTATCATAGTAGACTTATTCATCATACATGTCTTCTTCTTTTTGATCACAAGAGGTTTTGTACTTATTAGGATCATCTTCAAGTTGTTAGACTAGTTTCAAAGGACTAGTACATGGTACAAATTTTTGGAAGAAAAATTAATGATAGGTTTGAATCAGTTTCTTAAAACTTTCTTTCACTTGTACTTTAAATTTTCTTGAACCATAAAAGTAATAAAAATATATAACAATGCATAAATAGTCATTCACATGATCATAACACATGAAACACACATATGAGAGGGATATCCTCAAGTGGAATAAAACCCAATAATATTTTGAAATGGAATGTAGTCCTATAATTCAAAATATCAAATTTTGTGAAGCATCAACTTCACATGGAGCACTAACCCTAACTAGCTAACACCAACCTAGCTAGGCTTTAACAAGCACCCAATTAAAAGGAGGTACCAACCCCATAGATGAATTAGTACCAACTCAACCACCTTATTTTTTTATCAAATCTAAATCAGCCTTTTTATCAACTAACTAATGATGACCACCTCTTTATCTCTTCACTCAACTAGCCCTCTTCTTGACTTGACTAAGTCATCTGACCTTAATTTTCATACATAGTAACCCTGTTAGATCTTCATGATAATTTATATGCACCATTATCATGGTCTAAAATAATTTTTTCATCTCTTCAAATTATTATATCCTTCATTTCAACTAACTTATTCTCTTACTAGTCAATTAGGCGTATTAGGCCTTGTTCTTATACTAGGCTTCAGATAATACACCTATTGGTAATCAATACACACTTACCCAGTTATATTTTCCATAAAATAGGTCTTATTACATTAAATAATAATTAATTAAATATTAAAATAGGTTATTCATATCATATATGACCAAAACCTCTTTTAGGCCTTAAGGAGACCTAATTCAATTCGGCCTTTGTTAGCACATGTTACCCTTTGATCTTATTTAAACAATTTTAAAATTAATACATGGTATTAAAAATTCATATTAAAATAAAATATACCCATAATAATCTCATATTATTTTCATGACACCTTTTATCTCCAATCACCAATTGAAGCATGCCATTAGTAATATTCATAATTAGGCTTATGCATACCCAAAAAGTCTATCTTGAACTATTGAAGATAAAACACCAATTAAATAAACAAAAATGAAAATAAAATATATACATAAAAAATTTAGGACATAATAAACATCACCAATTTTATAATACTTCATTACATAAGGAAAAAGGACTACAAAACACTCTTGTAACTTGTTTACTTAGAACTGCCTTTTTTCCTTAAAGACTAGTCATGGTGATTTTGACCTTCAACACCTGTATGACCATTATAAAAGACTCATGATTCATATGTATGATCATATGCAATAATTATAACATTAATATACATAAATATAATATGTTAAAATGTAAATATTGGTCTTGTATACCAATCTCATGACCTCATTATACACAGACCTCACTGAGCTAGACAAGTTAAGTTGTGAGCAAATTTTTGATATATACAATGATATCCAAAAATTATATACAAAATTAACATGTATTAAAAGTATTTAAAAATATCTCCATTCAATTTGATTCATCCCTATTCCATTATAACACATTCCTAATCATCTTCTCACTTTTGCTTGGGTTTCTCACTACTTTGACCATTAGGCTTGTTAGTGACTGGTCAAATTTGATGGTTGGTTTATCACCAATGGGGGATATAACCTATCCATAAACCACCATGGGCACAAAATACAAGTATAAAAAAAAATTCTTCATATATTTATCAAATTTGAATTGGTCAACTCTAACTAATATAGCAAATATCTAAGAAACTATCACTTTTTTGTAGGGTCTACTTACACACTTGACCAACCAATGACACTTATAGGTACCTAGGAGAGTTTAATAAAACATAAAATAACATAAATATCCATACTAATCCATTAGGATCACTTAATAATAACTTAGTTCATATCAAGTCACTATTAGGGTTTTTTTAGGGATTAAACCATATTCCATTATTATCAATCATTCATAAAGCTTAGCCCCTCATTAAAAAAATAATTATTGAAAATTTGAGATAGAACCCTTACCCATATACCAAAAATATATTAGGTTACCATTCAAAGGTTAAATGTGACACTAAACACCTGAAAGTCCTTCTTAGGTTGAGAACCCTTCATTTTATTCACACTAGAGACCTCAAAACCACTTTTCATGGCTTATCTTACAAACCATGACCTCAAAATTGGTCAACACACCTAGGATAATATATCACAACACTAAAAATTCAAAAATTCTCATTATTATCTTGAAATTTGAATCTCATACCTCATTTGTCCACCATCTCTCTCTTTGTTGTCTAGACCTTAACCTATAAATCACATTAGGCCTTGAAATTAACCTCCATGCCTCTTTACATGTACTCTCCACCTAAGTTACATACTCACATAATATATCACATGATTAAATAATGTCAAACATCCTTCATATGCCTTGAAAATAGATCATGATTCCTCATTAGGAAAATTAGGGTTTAGAAGTGGTTTAGTTACATGTTAGGTCTGTAGGTACTACCCCTATAGGCTCACCATGAGACTAAATGAGTGATAAAATACCTCATATAAATTCACAATAAATTTTATACAACTACTCGTGATAATGTGCACTTGTCACACCAAGCCACCATGCTCAAACCTTCTCACTAGGAATTTACATGCCATGACTAGTGTCATGATTAGGCTTCTCAAGAACTTGAAACTTGGGAACTAACCTTAAAAAATAATTGATGCTTATATACATTTATCACATGCCTTACATTCTCCAAAAATAATGACATGCCTTTCAATGATGATATAAAACAAGAACCTTCTTCAATGACTTCATGAACACCTTTCTTAAGAACCTTTGATGTCAATGACAACATCAATGCCAAACCTCAACAATAGGAATAATTCTCAACATTTCACTACAGAGATAGGGATTTATCTATCTTATTACTTGTATTATATGATTATTAGGACCAGTTATGGAACAAATATCACCATAAGGTTTGAACCTTTCTCTAGTTTCCACTTAGAGCTATACATGCCTAACTTTTCAAGTGTAAATTTCACCATCATAGATGAGGATGAACACCCTAATGACAAAGAGCCCATTAGACCAATTTAAAACATAGAATATTTTTTCCTTGATGGATGTGAATCATAAAAACATGGCTATGATCCCTATAAAAGTATTGAAGAGATAGGTTTTGGTGTGAATTATATGCATAAATAAGGGGTTATCATACCAAGCCTCACTAGCCCAATCCAAGATCATGAGGGAGTATGGAAACTATTATTTGGTAGATCTAGATCTAAGAATAAAAGTGGGTAAGGTGTCAGTATTCTCTCCACTTATAATAAAAGGTACATTTCTACCATAAGGTTTCAATTTAGTTACACTTCTAATATAGTATAGTATGAATTTTGTAGTCATATAAGATATGGAAATTGGTAACTTGAGTGTGGCTAATGACACCAACCCATAGGTCCCTCTTGCTTTCTCTCATAACCCTCATAGGCTTATTTTAATTTATTCCCAATCATCTATATACTTTTAAACCTAATCCTAGCTCAGCTAGACTACTCTTTCTATGATAAATCCACCCCTCAGGTCCTATCAACTAAGTACAATAATTCCTAACTTGGACTACAACATCAGTGCCACTAGTGTCTATTTTTGGTGCTCCTATCCAAGTGCATTTTATCCCAAATAGTTATTTATTTTTATCTCCTCATCCTTCTCCTTGTCAGCCTAATGTGAGCACATTCAACCCATGACCGATAGATCCCTATAAAAGTCCATTTAAAGATCATTTAGAAATGGTTGGCAAATTATCACTAAGCAAGCAAGAATACAAGAAAGGCTACTTAGGTAATCTTCCCTATTCTCTACATACATCAAACCAATAGACTTAAAATATTATTCAAATAATTACAATAGTCCTTAACCACCTCAAGCATACCTAGTTTTAGCATTTTCATCTTTATACACACTGTTGCACAAAGCAAATCAAGTGGGATAACTACATATGGCTTGATCCCTCTTTAAAGTATTGGTATGTAGGAAGCATGCCCACATAAGGGGTGTGGATATACATTTAGTTAATTTCACACACACTAACCCCCCATCTTTCCCAAATTTTATCGAAGCATAATGGGTTCTACATTTTGAGGACTAAATCAGATCTAAAAGAAGTTTCATGGGCATTCAATAGTTGAAACTTCATAAGCAAGGTCACATAGACACAACAAACAAAACCCAAAAATGTCAGGTCTCCTAGATAAAAATATTAGAAGTGCACTATAGCATCGATGCCACTATTGTCTTATTTTGATGCTCCTATCAAATCATAAAATGAAGGCCAGAACCTGATTTGTGATAATGTCCCAGTTCTGCACAATGAATTTTAGACTTTGTCTCAACTATCTCAATTAGTTTCTAGCTAAATCTTATTTTATATCCCTTATTACTATTTTTATAAAGGTTAAAATCATAATAAAATTTATACAACTAATTAGCTTAATTATTGCATATTTATTTATTTATTTTACTACTCATACCCTTTAAATAAATTAGGAATAATACACTAATATTCCCAAAATTGTTAAATCATTTGGTGAACCTGACTTACTTTATTTATGTATAAAAACTCTAAAAACCCTAAGATAAATTTCCTAATAAATTTTCCTATATTTTTTTGATTTTTTACCTTCATAATAAAATAAGAAATTAGCTTTAAATTTGAAAATTTTATTGTAATTTTAAAATAATTTTCTTTCAAACCCTAGTTGCCCATACTAGGTCTTAGTATTTTTCCAGCAATTTTTTAATTTTTTACTAGCATATTAAAATAATAAATTCACCTTAAATTTCAAAATGCAATAGTAATTTTTAAAAATACTTATTTTTCAAAACCCTAGTTACATTTATTATCTCCTATTTAATTCTTGAGGTATTACCTTATATCTAAAATTAGATTTCAAAAATGGATATCACTTATTTTCAAATATTTCTTACATTTTTAGCAAATAATAAGGAGACCATACTGGGTCCTATCATGTACATGAATGATTAAGTTTACCATATGCTAATACAAATCTTCATTCTTTGTTTCTCATGCCTACTTTTCATAGTAACAAATGATATTAAGAAAGTTAGTTTTAAACATAGTAAGATACCTCTCCTTCAAAGCAAAGTTTACTTGTCTTTAATACAAGGTTTCATCTCTTGATTTGTATCTCTCATATGGAAAAAAATCAAGTTTATCATGCTTAACATATTATAAATTTCATAGCACAATCCAAAGTTTCTAATGAATTCATTCACAAATTAATGCTTTCTATTCCTTGCTTTCTATCTCTCATATTGAAAAAATTCAAGTTTATCATGTTAAACACATTAGAAATGTCATAGCACATGATAAATTTTCTTATGTATTCATGCACAAATTCATGATTTCTATCCCTTTCTTTCTACCTCTCATATGGAAAAAATTTCAAGTTTATCATGCTAAACACATTAGAAATGTCATAGCACATACCAAAGTTTCTTATGAATTTATGCACAAATTCATGCTTTATATCCCTTATTTTCTATCTCTCATGTGGAATGATCTTTATAAACATATTATTATACAAATTATAACTCCAATTTCATACACTTCATTTCACATTCATGATTTTCTACCTAGATGCCTATAACTCATTAGCTACCTTTGAGTATTTCCCTATTAGTACTGGACATAAGAAAACACTAACGGGTATATCTATCCCTCATCCCTTCAAAATTGGTACATCTAGCCCTTATCATGCACCTAGTACCAACTCTATGCCTACAATAGATCATGTGGTACATACTGTCACCCAAGTTTATGAAGTGAGGTAGGTTGATTACACCCATGGCTATAACTTAGGTTAGCACCCCTTTCGGTATAGTTTTAGTTATTGAAATCCATTAGTAATCAGATGTTTACAAATATGTATTATATGTAACCCTTCACAATACTAAAATTCTTATTTCCACTGAACTAGCTTATGTTGCCTCTATCCTCAACACAATGCAATATACTGAAGAGTATATTTCCTTTAAGAAAGAGGATTTACCCCCATGACACATCATTAAAAACCATCTACCTTTGTATATTCAATTAAGAATTAATGATGTGGGTGTAAAAAGAGTGTTAGTTAATAATGATTCAGGACTCAACATTTACAACATTTATTTTCTTAACCATTTTAATATACAACCTCAAGATCTAGACCATTCTAACATGAACATTAGAGGCTTTGACAATATCCCAAAAAAAAATTCATGGGTCAAACAAAACTCAATCTTACCTTAAGGACTAATACATCAACAATTGATTGTCATGTCATGACAAATGACCTCAATTATACTTTATTACTTGGTCAGCCTTGGATTAATGTCATGCATGCAGTCACTTCTACACTTCATGCTTGTCTAAAATCTAGTCACAAAGGCTACATTTACACATGCACAATAGATAATGAACCTTTTAAATACTAAAAAGGTACCAAATATCCATAGAATTATATTCTGCACTTTAATCTTGGTAATATACTTACATAACCCACTACTTATAGTACACACTTATAACATACAACACATTAGATAATTCCAAGTTGTATAATAACACTAACACCAAATCACCAGTTTACTTCCCCTTTTGCACTTAAATGTCTTAATAATATGGGATATCATGGTAAAGGTCTTCGAAATCATGAACAAGGAATCATCAATCCTATCAAGGCATCAACACAACATGGAAAGCAAGGACTATGATATCAGTTTAACCTTCTTCTTGATAAACCTTCTTCCACAACTTCAAAGCATATAAAGTTTTGTCTACCCATTACATTGATAGACCACACCATTAATCATACTTTAAAATTATCATTGATCTATCCTAATCTCATTGATTATATGATTTCACTAGATATATACACATTAAATGAATTCTCTAATGTTGAATCCCTCTTACAATTTCTTAGAGCATATGAGGACCTCCCATCTTGCTATCATAAAAATAGATTTCCTCATCACAAAAATGCTCATGCATACTTTAGATAAAATCTAGATTCTCCCTAAGACATATTAATTGATTCCAATGATACTATTCCTATAACCCCATACACACTAGATCATTCCACATTGCTTAATTAGGAAATAGTTAATTTCAATTTTGAAACCAACCAAGATCCCCACATTATCTTGTTAGCCACTTCCTTACGAAAGGAAGAAGATACAAATATTCATCAATTTTATTTTTTTTCAAAACTCTTTTCTTGGTCTTACTCAAATATGATAGGAATTGATACATCAATAGCATTTCATTCAATTCATTTATACCTAAATGCTAAACTAGTTAAATAAAAAAAATTCAAAATGCATCCTAAGGTGGCTCTCCTATTCAAAGATGAGATCCAATCCCTCTTAGATGCCAGGTTCATTCAACTAGTAGCACATCCTAAATGGGTTTCCACTATAGTCCCCATGGTTAAACCCAATAAACAAATTTGGTGTTGTTCTAATTCTTGCAATTTAAATAAAGCATGCCCAAAAAATTATTTTCCTTTACCTAACTTAACATGATCATAGATTCTATAACTAGCTATGAAATACTATCATTTATTGATGGATTTTAAGGATACAACCAAATCAAAATTACCTAAGAAGATCAAGAGAAACCATCTTTTACAAAACCTTGGGGTACATTTTGTTACATTGTCATGCCTTTTAGATTAAAAAATGCTAGAGCCACATACCATCATACCATGACACATATATTTCATGATTTGATTCACCATACTATCAAGGATTATGTTGATGATATATTAGATAAATACAAACAAAAAATACATCATGTTATTTATTTATGAAAGATATTTTAAAGACTCAGACAATACAATATTTGATTGAACCTAAAGAAGTGTGTGTTTGGAGTTACATCAGGCAAACTCTCAGGCTTCATTATTTCCCAATGTGGCATAGAGGTTGAGCCTTATAAATGTAAATAGCTTATTGATATGTCACCTCCTATGAACCTAAATCAAATTTGATGCTTACAAGGCAAGATCCAATCAATACGTCATTCAATATCTCAACTTACTAATAAAACTTAGTCATTCACTTGACTACTAAAGAAAGATACAGATTTTTTCTAGGACCAAACTTGTCAAGAAAGATTTGATACAATGAAGCAAAATCTTCTTAATCCACCTATCTTAGTACCACCTATCCCTAATAGGCAGTTCCTAATATATCTCAACAATTGACCACGCATTAGGAACACTCTTAGAACAACATGATGTTCAACACATCAAATTAGTAGTTTATTACATCAATTGCACATTAGTTGATTATGAAAAATATACTTTGCAACAAAAAAATTATGTTTAGGATTAGTTTTTTGCCACATAAAAAATTTGACATTACATGGTAAATAATGAGACTCAAGTTATCATAAAAATAGATCCCTTGAAATTTCTCATGGTAAAACCACATCTTTCTAATTGCATCATAAAATGGGTAATGTTATTAACAAAGTTTGACTTAAAAATAGTTTTCCAAAAATCAATAAAGGGATAAATCATTGTAGGCCATTTGGTAGTTGAACCACTCTTGAACACTAATCATATTAGTGACACATTTAGAGATGAGTTCACTACCTATTATACTCATTTGAATACTTGGACTATGTTCTCAAATGGTTCTAGATGCACATTCAGTGCAGGGGAAGGCATTGTCTTTGTTGACCCTTATGATCACATAGTTCCTATTGCATATCAATTAAGTTTCTCCTACACCAATAGCACCATAGAATATGAAGCACTTATTTTAGGTCTATTTACTACCCAGTCTCTCCAAAATACATCTATTCAAGTATTTGGTGATTCCTAACTTGTGGATAACCAAGTCAATGATGTCTATCATAAAAAATAAGAACATCTTATCCCATATTGAAACATGGTGCAATATTTATCATCATAGTTTGACTACTTTTCTATATAAATTATACCAAGAAAAGACAACTAATAGTAGATGCAATGATAAGTGTTTCATATTTGATTCCTATCAAAATTAATGATGATCAAGATATTTTCACAATTAAATGATTATAATTTCCATCAATATCCAATGTAGATTTGATTACACTATCCATTTTAGCCACTAAATGTAGTTCCACAACTCCACAATGGTTCTCTGATATCTATAAATTTCTAAACAAGTCTATTACACTAGACACTTTTTCATGAAATAAAAAATTCAAGTTGCACAAATAAGCACTTTATTATGTAATCATTGGTGGAGACCTTTTTAAGTGATCCTTCAATGGATAATTACTTTGATGTTTAACTTCAGTAGAAGCCAAAATTACTCTTACATAAATACATGATAGTGAGTGTACACGGTGGTCACATCAATGGAAAAGCCATATCACACAAATTACTTAAAAAAGGGTACTACTAGCCCACCATGGAAGATGAATGTATATAATATGTAAAACTATGTGATAAATGTCAATAACATAGTAAATTATAGCATGTACCATCACAATAATTACAATGTATAGTCTCTCCATGGCCAATCATGTTATGGGGATTTGATCTTATTAGAAAAATTAACCATGAATCTGTCAATGGACATAAATTCATAATCATATCCACATAATACTATACCAAATGGGTAGAATCCATTCCACTTGAATTTACTATAGGTGAGGACATTTGTAGTTTTCTCATGACTCACATTATTTCATGCTTCACCTTTCCCATAGCCATCATTTTTTATAACAAAACATCATTCAAGAAAAAAAATATAAAGAAATTTTGTACAAAATATAATATTAAACACACATTATCCACTCTATATTACCCACAAGGAAATATTCAAGCAGAGGCTACCAATAAAACCATGAACAACATTTTAAGCAAAATAATGACCAAATTTAGAGATGATTGGCACAATCAACTAGTCTTTGCATTATGGATGTATCTCAAAAGTATTATCATGCCCATAGGATCATTTCATTATTCACTTGTTTATGTCATAGAAGCCATTTTATCATTAGAATTAGAAATCCCATCTCTTCATGTCTCCTTTAAAGGTATTCTCAATGATGACTAGTATCGTGAAAAGTGTCTACACCAGATCAAGCAGTTAGACCATAAACACATTCAAGTAAAATAACATATCATAATATACAAAAAATGTATATAATGATCCTATAAAAAATGAGTTCATTATAGAGAATTAAAAGTTAATGATCTCATTATCAAAGAAAATCTTCACAATTTTAATGCCAAAGAAGAAATAAGAGGAAAATTCAAACCAAATTGGCTAGGTCCATACATTATTACTATAAATCTTAGCCATAAATTGTATCATATAACCTCACTTGAAGGAAATAAACTCAAAAATACAATGGATATGATGCATCTACATATATTTCATGTCTAGCATTTCATTTCACACGTTGTATTGTACATAATCTTTCAAAATTACCAATACATATTTTCTAAATATTTCTTGTACATAATTTTCTTATGATTGATTGTAAATATCTAAAATCTAAAAAATCTAAAAACATTCAAATATTTTGATATACAAAAACATGAAATAATCCAAAAACACCAAAAACATTTCAAGTGTATGCATTATTCATGCTTTACATTTCTACTACATTGTAGACTTATATTTTTTGTCTATGTTATTATTTGTTGATATATATATACATTACCATAATTCACTTGATCTTATTTGAGAGTGTGCAATGACATCCAGATCCTTGATTTATTCACTCTACCCATTGAGGGGACATCATACTGCTACATTCAAGACACACATCAATATACATACCCACTAGGGGCATCTTATACATGACTACACCATCTAGGTTATGTCATCCCTACACCACACACTCTAGTTATTATGTTGATTTACATTACTTACTATAATTACATAGATTACTCTATTGACATTCCATGAGTATATATAACTTATGTATTTCTTAGAATATACCTAGTATTATACTACATGTCTTATATACTTTCAAAATCTTGCTTTGATTAGTTATATGTTATTGTATTTTTAGTCTTTACATTATTTCCTTCCTTGTTTTGTGTAAATAGATGTGATTGCATTTCTTAGTTCCTATTTCTCTCTTATATGTGCCTTAAAACATTTGATAATGTTTGTTTCTTCTATTATTGTGTGTGCCTTAGGACATTTTCTAATGTCCTTTACCTATACTCTTCTATGTGATTATGGATTTCACACTAACCTTACTTGTTTCACTTATATGTGTATGTGGCATTTGAACATGCCTTGTATGATTGATTTCTAGTTTGAGTGACATGTGCCCATGTCCCTTGTTTCCTTGGCCCTTTGGCCACTCTTATATGCTTCTTTCTTCTTTTCTTACATGTTTGTTACTTGTTCGTTTCTTAATTATTTTCAATGCCATGATCCACATCATGCAATATCTTTCTCTCTTGGATGCCCTAATGAGCATCATGCTCTATCTCTCCTTGCCAACTAAAAACTAACCAAAATTCTAATTCAAATTTAGTAAATTTCACATGATATTACATTTTTTTATCTATCTGGGCACACCCTTGTTGATCTAATAATATTTCATTGCAAACCATGCTATATCTTGATATATTTTGTAGATTATCATTGCTATATCATGTATATTTGTATCATAACACAATTACAAGGCTATTTCTTTTGAGGGTAGTCATTTTAGGGTCTTCATTCCTACCCTCAAAAGAGGGGGAAAAAATAGGGGTTTTATCAAGAGATCAAAGCTCTTAGCATTAAAAAAATTAGCATTCAAAATACCTAGAACAACAACCAAACATCAAACTAGATATAATAGACCAAGAAAATAATGAAAATGTCAGAACAATCATTATATTTAACCCAAGATAATAATACCAAGATTAGACTATAGAATTGGGCCCTCTAGTGTCTATTTTCGGTGCTGCTATCCAAATAGTATAAAAAATATACTTTTTAGAAGTAGATAGAAAAGTAGGTTTAGCTATAATTTTACACAGTCAGACCAATTCAAAATTAGTAGTTTTTAGTATACTTTTTCTTAAATAATCCACATATAGGGGGTATCATGCACAACATGATGTCTCTCACTTTTAGTTTTAGATATGGTAGTTGATATAAATTTTAAATCAAAATTTATTTTTTAGATACCAGTGATTTGGGGTAATGTGCATGGCATATTTATTTTCTTTTATTTTCTAGTTTAGTATTACCTAGGCATTCTCAATAGTTTCATGCCTTATTCCATCTCTATGTGGTTGACATCATTTTGGAGTTGCTTTCATGTAAGCCTAAGTTCCACATTTTAGAATGGATTTCGTATAAGCCTAGTACACCAATCTTAGAGTGGCTTTCATATAAGCCTAATCTCCATATTTCAGAGTGGCCAAGAGTGGCATAGTTTCCAACATACATTAAACTATCCATTCCAACATTTTAAAATAAAAATAACATTTATGGGCCTTAGGATCCATCTCATATGACATACATTTCATATCAGTATCAGTTCATAGTTTCACTTCATGGGGCAACGATAGAGCCAAAGGACTAACTAGCCTTTATATTCTTAAGCCACCTACTTAGAGGAATTAGACATAGCCCAAATATATATTATCACATGTATAACCACCTAGATTCACTTATTGGGTGATGATGGAGCCAAAGGTCCAACCTTTGCATTCTTAAGCCACTTCTACAGAATTGAGCACTCAACTCCATTCATGATATTACTCTTGGTATAACACACATCCAACATCACTCATCATCACAATAGGTTTTGTATTGTTTAACTTACCTATTGAGTTGTATTCATTCTTTTATATTTCTCTCTCTCTCTTACCCAACTTTGTACATTCTTATTTTAGATATAGAAAATCTAGTAAGAACTGATCTACTCTTTATTTTCTACTGCAGATTTTCTCTTCACAACATGATTTCTCTATGCACACCCAACATCACACAAGCTTCATGGGCATCACCCTTATAGATAATTTTAGGTACACATTATTTTTTTCCTTTATCCTAGTATTTTAATTTGCTGCATCACTAGAATAAAGAGGGGCAAATATAGTCATATAAAATGTGAAAATTAGTAACTTGAGTGTGGATAATGACACCCAACCCATAGGTCCTACTTAATTTCTCTAATAACCCTCATAGGATTATTTTCATTGATTCTTATTCATATGTAGCCTTTAAAACCTAATCCTAGCTTAGCTAGACTACTCTTTCCAAGATAAATCCATCCCCTAGGTCCCATCAGCTAAGGAAACTAGCACCCAAATTGGACTACAACACTAGTGCCGCTAGTGTATACTTTTAACACTCCTATCTAAGTGCATTTTTAGCCCCAATGGTCAGTTCTTTCTAGTTCCTCATCCTTCTCATTATCGACCTAATGAGAGCACATTCAACCCATGACTAATAGATCCCTATATAATCCCATTCAAAGATCATTTCAAAAGGGTTGGTAAAGTATGACTAAGAAATCAAGAATAAAGGAAAGACTACCCAAGAAATATTCCTTATTCTCTACATACATCTAGTAAATACACTTACAAGATTATTACAATCCTTACGCTAGTCCCTAGCCACCTCAATCACACCTAATTTTAGCATTTGTATCTTCATACACACTATTGCACAAAGTACATCAAGTGGGAGAACTACATATGGCTTGATCCCTCTTTAGAGTATTAATATGTAGGCAGTGTGCCCAAAAAAAGTAGGTGGATACATGTTTAGTGCATCTTACACACACTAACCCCACCTCTTTCCTAAAGTTTGTCAAATCATAATGAAGTCTAGGGTTTTAAGAATAAATCATCTCTACAAGGAGTTCTAAGGATATCTAGTAGTTGAAACTTTACAAGTAGGGTCACATAGACATAGTCAACAAAACCCAAAAAGTTCAAGTCTCCTAGACTATATTAGAATAAGTATACTATAGCACTAGTGCCATTAGTGTCATGTTTTGGTGCTCCTATCTAATCATAAAACAAAGGCTAGCTCTTAATTTTTTATAGTGTCCTAGTCTTGCATAGTGAATTTTAGACTCTGTCTCAATCATCTTGGTCAATTTCTAGCTAATTCGTATTTTCTATCCCTTATTACTATTTTTAGAAAGGTTAAAATCACAATCAAATTTATACAAATTAGTAGCTTAATTATTGTTTATTTATTTAATAATTTTACTACTTAGGCCCTTTAACTAAATTAGGAATAATACACCAATATTCCAAAAAAATTTAAATCAAAGTCCTCATCCATGGGCTAAAATGGGCAAGAAAGAAAAGCATCAAGCTCCTATAAGCCATGAGAGATAGTGAGTTAATATTGCATCAAGTGAGAGGTCAAAGTTTAATCAATAACAAACTCTTTAAGGAATATAAACATAGAGTTTGGGACCTCTTGGATGATTTTGAGGCCTTTGACATTCACTCCATTTCTAGAGAGGCCAATCAACATGTAGATCAGTTGGCAGCCATAAGAGCATAGTATGACATACTAAGTGGAGTCAAATACATCAAGGAGTAGTATCAAATAAAGGTAGTATGTATACGTTCAATCTCTAAGAATGAGGTGAGTTGCTAGGTATTTAAAAATGAAAGGCAAATTGCATGTTTCTTGTAGTAGGTGGTAGAATTCTACTCAAGGAACCAAGGTATATTCCAACATCAGTATGGGGACCAAATTATCCAATTGAGTAAAAAAAAGTTACCTAAGAGTTTTGTAACATTATAAATAATATTCATTTAAAATGATTAGATAAATAATGAAAAGTTTAGCATATAAACTAAATGGGAATACTATGAAAAACTCATCATATTCAAAGATCAGCTGCTCAAACTAGGAAAGTTGAACACTAAGTAGGAGAATACATCCTTCATAGAATTATATTTGCAATCTATGAGGAAAAACTTCTAAAACATGTGGTTTCAAAATAATGCCTCTCTATTGACCCTAAAAGGATAGATGCAATCCTTGCTTAATCACTGCCTAAACACAAGAAGGGATTGCAAAGTTTCTTGGGTAAAATCAACTTCATCAAAAGGTTCATACCTAGATTTATAGAATTGGTGAGGCCTCTAACTCAAATTATCAAGAAACACAAAGAGTTATCATGGACAAAGGAAGGTAAAAGAATATTTGAGGCCATAAATAAGTCCATTGTCTAAGCTCCCACCCTCTTCAACTCTAATTTTACAAATGAATTCTTCATGTATGCCTTATCTACAAGTGACACTATTTTTGCCATGTTGATGTAACAAAACAATGAAGGCCTTGAACATCCCATAGCCTTATTTAGCAAAGAATTTGAGGGGTATGAAGAGGGATACACTTTTATATTAAAACATATACTTGAAATAATGAAAGGCCTAAATAATTTTATATACATGGTGTCTAAAAACAAAATATCTATCATGGTGGTCCACCCTAACATTAAATATTTCATCCTTAATATAGACTTGAGTGAAAAGAGGTATGGTTGGGTGACCAAATATATGGAATATGACATAGAGGTGAAAGTTACCAAGTATTTTATGGGTAGGGTACTATGTGAACACCTTGTAGTAGATGTGAAAGAGGACAAAGAAATGGTTATGGTAGTATGAGATGACCAATAAGTAACTACACCTACATCTCCTTCTAGTTAGACCCAAAACATGGTGAGATTCCTCCAAATGGGAGAATGTCCTATAGGCCTAGATAGGACAATAATATGGTACTTTAGAATGCAATTTATACCTTATATATTTATTTTTAGGTTACTCTTCAAGAAGGACCTTGATGGAATGCTTTTGATGCATGTTGAAACTAGTCAGATTGACAAGCTCCTAGGATAGTTTCATGATGGGTCTGTAGGAGAGAAATTGTTATCCAAGACCATAGTATCAAGGATAATAATAATATGATATTTCTATCCATGTTTATTAGGTAATCTCATTATTGGGTTAAGAGGTACCAAAAATGTGTTATGTTCATAGGTAAATAAAGACTAAATGCTTTGCCTCTAAAGCCTATTCAAGTGGATAAGCCCTTCATGCAATGGGGACAAGACTTTATAGCTATGATTCACCCCCCATATATTTTTTTACATAAGTGGGTCTTGAATACTACTAATTACTTTACTAGGTGGGTGGAGGCAGTTTCACTTAAAGAGGTAAATGAGAACTAAGTCTTGAGGTTTTATGACAATCTAGTGACTAGATTTAGGGTCCCTTCCACTTTCATAGTAGACAATGAATTAGTCTTCAGTAGTGCAAAGGTGAGTGAGTGGGATCTTAGTCATGGTATCTACCTTAGTTTTTCATCTAATTACTATCCATAGGGAAATGGACTTGTAGAGTCCACCAAAAATAATTTGATTAGGATCATAAGATGAACAAAGGAGCAAAACCAAAGGGAGTGGCATACCAAGCTAAGGAATGCCTTATGGGGAGATATTATTACTCCCAAGATGTTTAATATCCACTCACACTATCTTCTTATCTATGGAAAATAATCAAGGCTGCCCATATCACTTGATCTACCATCCTTAGAAATTGAATACCAAGTTAAACTCATGGATAATGATGCAATGGAGGTGAGGATGAATTAATTTAGGGAGATGGAATAGACAAGATATGATTTTATGCATTCTATGTGGTCCAACCAATATCAAGTTAAAATATCATTTGACAGGATATCCTCTTCAAAAACCTTTTAACAAGGTGATATTATACTCAAGTGGGATGAAGACTGTGTCAATCAAGTTAAGCATTCAAAATTTGATAGTCTTTGGAGTGGGCCATATGTCATTACTAGTTGCGAAGAGAATAATTCCTTCCAATTATCCAAACTAAATGGTGATGAAATCCCTATCCCTATTTATGGGGTGTTCTTCAAACATTGTTATTAGAATCACAAAACCATTCTATATATAGTAGTTAGTTTCCTTCTTTCAAGTGCTGCAACACATGCTTTGTTAGTTACTTATTTATTCTTGTTGATTTTTATTGTGTATCTTTGTTATGTTTCATGTATCTTGTGTGTTTTGTTGGGTTTTTTTTAGTCCTTGAGGTCTACAAGGTATTATTAATGAGAGTCTTCATGTGGGCTTGAGTGATAGGCAAAGAGATCTTGGGTCCTCTTGACCATCAGGTAGTTCAAGCCTTAAGAGTCACCAGGAATGTTGACTACTTTATTATCTCAAACCTAGAAAGGATTCAACCTATCTTGAGAACTCAAAACCCACATTGTGGTTACCCTTCTTATGCATCTTAAGGTGTTAAGATAGTCTAAAAGGATATAATTGGATATCGTGTTTAGGAAGTAGTTTCAAGTGTTTTGTCATGATAAGAAACATCATGGTGGTTGTCTTTACTCCTTATTTCAAATTTGTGTCAAGATCTATCCTTATGTCTATTTTTTGTGGTAGTATACAAAAATCCTTGGAATGGTCTTAGTAGTATGAATTTTATCATAAGGAGGATGACCCATTGTTACAACTTATGAATCATCATGGATCCATTAAGTGTGTTGAAGATCTGTAAGGTATGGCTTGATCATAAGTATTAAGGAAGTTATAAGGATACATGGTAACCTAATTTTTTTATTTATCATGTTCTAAGTTATTTTAATAAGTATTAAAGAAACCCCTATTTGAGCCCTCACCTAAAATCATACATATATTATCTTAAGTAGGGGTATCTGACCTTAAGGTGATTCTATTTAACCTCAAAATGCCACTAATTCCACCATTTATACCTTTAAGGGCCTCCATGATCACCATATTTTCATAATCAAATGTTTCATATGCCAAAGGTGCCTTATCACAAGTCAAAGACCTTTATTTGCCACTAAATGGGTCCTACACATGTGAAGATGCAACCTTTCAGCTTCCCTAACCATACCATATTCTTTGAAATTTTAGTTGACCCTTATTTTCCCTATTATATCCCACCAATGATAATTCATGGTCTAAAACCATTAGTAAATGCATGAATGTTATAAGTTATAGGAGTTTTTAGACAAGTATGGATTTGTACAATATAGATGTGGTCATATGGAGTTATAGATCTATAAGGGGAGTTTAACATAGGTATAAGATGAGATAATAAAGGTGTTTTAGAAATAAAAAACCCAAAAATTAGTCTATTTCCTCCATTAAGCTCTTTGGCAACCATGGATAGCACTTCGGGTTTGTGTTTAGTCAATACATAAGAGAGAAAGTGAGGGTCCAAGATCTTGGCCAAAATAAGGTGGTATAATGGCCTTCCAATCATTGACATTGGTTTAAATATTATTACTCTATGATTTATGAAAAAACACTAAGAAGTTAATAAATCTAGGTTTCCTTCATCTATAAAGGGCCAAAAATGTGAATGATTTTAATGCATTATTGGCATGTTTTATGAAATTAATGGTTGTTCATGTCTTCTCTAGCCCTTTAAGGTCATACCATGGCATTATCAACCCTTGATTCACATGTATGAGCCTACGGGAGAAATAAAAATCTAAGTTTACACTATCCAAAGACTACAAGAAGGGTTCTATTGATGAAAAAGGATATTCAGTGCACATGTTTGATAATAAATAGTGGTTTGAGGATTTTAGATGGGTTCTTAGAGTTTTCCATGCCTTATTGCATCCTAATTATAGGTTAAATGTCCATATTGACCTAAACTATCACAATATCTCACCTCCATATGAGACTACCTATAGATTTGGGCTTCATTACAAGGAAGGACAATGTGTTTCATGAGGATGGTCATTAAATATCATCAGGATATCATAAAAATAACAAAGGAATGTGGTATTCATATGAAAAGGTTATTTTTTTAGGATGGTCAGACCCCTTTATAGACCTCATAGTCAATAAACTATCATCTATCCCTCAAATGCCTCCATAGACCTGATTAGAAGAATTTAAGGTTGTTTAGCAGAAGTTGAGGTATTCAAAGGGTCCTAAGTTTTCATTTGTTACTACATATGCCTAATTAATGAACTCTAGGTATTTTTATCCATTAAGTATGTGAGTAGGGATGTCTAAGTTCTTTTTATGCCATCTTAAGTGTGATTCAATAGTCATTTTCAATCTCACAAGGAATCCTTGTCATTTAATTATCTCATCACTGTCGACCCACCTTCATAATAGGCTATGAATTCTAATTTGAAGCTCTATGTGACCTTACATCCATCACTCATAATTTTTAATCCTCTACCCAAGACCAAGGCATATAGATAAGGATATAAAGTGTTATTGGTACTATGAGAAAAGGACCTATGCAAGTATAATCCCTAGTAAGAGATCATAATCATCACCTATAGGAGATAACTTGGATCCACCCTTCAAAGTCTTTCAAAACCATTATATGTAGATGAATCTCAAATGTAAATAAGGGCCATAGGTTGTGAAGATGCTTGTCTTAATGGGATGGATTTAGATTTAATTAATATCATTGGTGTTTTAGTCACGACATGAAAAAACAATTTTATTAAGGGACCTACTTAAAAGCCCTCTTAAAAATCAATGCATTTGAGTTATCTACCTACATGACTATAAATAGTGTATCCTCAACCTTGAGCATGAGATGGTATATGTACATAAGGAAAGAAATCAGATTAAGATAATGATTAAAATATATATATCATGTTACCAAGGGCAAGGAAAATTACAGTGGTACATAAATGAGTTAAGTTAGACACATACAAGAAGTTAAGGATACCTAATAAGTGAGGGTGCCAAATTGATCAAAATGAGAATGTTAATAGACATGTAAAATAGAACTTCAATATGATGATGAAATCCATACCCCTTAATATCTCACTATTTTAGTATTTTTTTGGGTTCATTTTTCTTTAATAAAATAAACTACTAAAAATATAAATGATATAGAGTTTAAAAGAGGAATACATGTGACGGGAAATGCACACCATTGATCCATCAAGGTGGGAGCTCTTTTTTGGATAAGAAGGACTAGACACACACAAAATACAACTTGGAAAATGTTAGATTAATAAGATATATGGGTGGACTACCCAAAACAAGATCAATTGAAGGAAGTGGTACACTTTTTTAGAGGGATATCATCCACTATTTTATGAAATCAATAAGATAATATAATGAGATAAATTATAAGAAATCATGTGATAAGATATGAAATTGAAATGAAAAAATAAGTCTACTACATAATACTATCAAATCATTCATTCCTATATGATATGGCTTCTTCTTTTTCTTGAATTACTTCTAGTTACTTAATGATGGATTTTAGTGCTAGGGTAAATACAATTGTCCAAAATCATAACTCTAAAGAGATGTCACTTTGATAAGTGAATAATGGGTGTGTAACTATGGGTAAGTTATGGATTGAAACCATTTCATGTATAACACCATGTAAGGTCATTTATAGATAGAAATGCATGATTTTAGGACATGAAAATAATAAATTGGAAATAATTAAGACTATTAAACTAGTCTCAAGTTTTAGATAGAAATAAAAACATGATGATAGATGTTGATTGTCTTATAATTGGTATTGATTAGGTAATTGATGTTAATCCAAAAGGAATCATGGTAAATCCTTACAGTGGGTGTTGAAAAATTTAGGATGGGGCCTAAGGAGAGATCTAATAGATTCTAAAAGGATTTATGATTGGTTACTAGTTTATCTAAATAGAATTATGATAATAGACATAATATAAATAAACAATGTAGTAATCAAAATGTACTAAAACAAATAATACACATACCCATAAAAATTATTTTTTTCTTGTAGAGAATATTTCATTAACAGGAATATGTTTGGCTTTAGACAGAGTATATTTAGGCTAAAATAGGGATGGCATTATTCTATAGCACTCTAGGGAAATTTCATCGGTGTTCTGGTGTGAAAATTTAGGATCCTTTACCCTAAGGATGGATTAGATATAAATCAATGTCGATTCTAATAGGATCGATGATGATTATGGGGGTCATTATTGATTTGGTCCAAGTTTAACCTGTTGGTGCTAATAACTCAAGATCATGAGATTAAACTTAACATAGGGTAGTTATAATGAGGCTTGGGTATGGATAAGCTATTAAGGAGGTTTATAACACTTAACCCTAATAAGTTTAGGGAGATTTTACTATATTTAGGGATGGTTAATTAATTACTTAGGTAAAATGGCAATTAATATGATTAATTACACAACGTAAGATGGTAAATGGTAAAACTATATTAACTAGCATAAAAATGGTGGGGAAGGGGTAAGACACATTTATTTGTAATAAAATGGTGTAAATTTGTAGTGTCTACATTTGCCCCTTTTTATTGAGTGGTTTGTGATAACCTGGTATGAAATAAAAACTAAGATGGGTCTAATGCCGAAAGTTTAATGTAAGGAGGTATCCCCCCTCAAACTAGGATTTAGTGAAGGATAGTGAGGCATATATGGGTTTATAAATGATACAGTAATGGATAGGGTAGATATAAAATGAGCATGAAAGCTGTAAGGATAATAAGGAAATACAATGTTATACTAACAAGATGTAGGATATCCAAATAGGAATGCCCCAAAGAAAACAAGTAGTAAATTACCATAGCTACAAATATGTGGGCTCTATCGAAGGCATTCAAGAGGGAAAAGGGTAGGATGGGTTGACCAAAGAATCTAGTGTGCTTGGTACATATGTGCTACCTAGGGACATTTGTTCTCAAGATGAGGTACATTTTTAAGATCCATAAAGGATAGACACTAAAATAAATATAGGCATCTCAAAGGATATAGGACCATCAGGGGGATTATATCCACAAGCTACTAATGTTGGGTGACAAAGGATAGCATAGTTGTAAAAATTGATTAGTTGAATGGCCTTGAAATAGGGCTATATGGATCCAAAGGATTTTTAAGTAGTGCAAGGGAGCCAAAATTGACCAAATCACCATTAGTACAATGGATTGATACTAATTAGGAAATAATCAATGTAGATAATGGAATAATGGATGTCAATCTTAAAAGGCCTATAAATAGTTCATTGAATGGTTATGGTGCTCATTTTACAAAAGAGACTATGTGAGGAGAGCCAGAGCAAAAAAATTGACACTTATCAACCCTTTTGAGTGATATATAAATGATGGAGGCTAATGGGAGTGGGAGATGATGATTATCTCACATGAGGAAGATGTAACATGTTTTTTGGTGTTTTTGTGAATTGTTTAAATTTTGAGCTAGTTTAGTTAGGGTTTTGGAATTATTAGGGTTTAGTAGGGATCAACATCAATCTTAAGGGAATTAATACTGATGCCATAGTGATTGACCACTTGTTGATGTTAGATCAATGATGATCAATGACCGATCAGTATTGATGTCATAAGGTTTGATGTTTATTCCTAAAGGGTAAGAAAAAAATAGTGGTTAAGAAACTAAATAAACATGGGGAATTATGGGATTATAGGCCCATGTACCATTGACCATGAAATATTGAGTGCCACCTTTGATGGATTAAATTCAATAGGTGATGGGAGATACAAATTGGGAGCATCTCAAGGTAGTAGGCATAAGAAGACTATGCCACTATCATTAGGTACACCAAGATCAGAGTCTACTAATGGTATTGCTATAGCAATGGAATCTAGATGTAGGTTCCTTTTGTCCATCAACATGGGAGATGATAGTTGATATAGAGGACATATATATGATAATTTAGTTGTTTATACTAGGAGCATATATCATCTTAGTGGATGAGAGAGGATGGGTATCTGTACTAACATGGTTATATGGGATGATGCTATGTATATTAGGTTTATAGTATGAGGCTTCATT